>ML675601.1:106136975-106276476 GCA_007922155.1 Mesoclemmys tuberculata | reverse complement strand
AGGGGGCGGGGCTCAGTTTGACAGGAGGTGGCCCCCTTGTACTACTGGCCTGTCTCTGTAAGTTTAGGGTATAAGAGGGAGGTAGGGAGTCTGGATCAAGTGTATCATTTTGTGGACACATTGAAAAGAACCGGCCAACCTGAAATCTGCAACTGAATTACCCGAAGACTGCTTCAAACTGGTGGGGATAATTATCAATTGTGGAGTGTCTATAACTTATTGTATTTGTATGTACTTGAGACTAATAAGGTACAGACTTTAAGCAAAGTCATTTTGGTGAGAATGCTGGAGGCTAAATAAAGTGAAAGACTCTGAAGTAAAAGCATTTGATTCTGACTTGTCTATGCTAACCATATAGCAGGCAGAGGCTCTATGTCTCCCTCAATTTATGCCCTGATACTGACTCACAGGGATTAAAGTTACAGGTTTGAGGAACCCTGGTTAAATCCAAATCTTTTTCTACCTGGTCTCTTCCTGCCCACAGCTACTAGGAATGCAAAGTCTTGCTACCAAACACCCTCCAACCTATCTCAACCTCCTCAGTATATATCATTTATGTTCAACCCTCTAAGTCACCATAAGATTGCCAGTAAAGGACTGAAGCTCTCAAAGCCCAGTACCCAAATATGGATCTCCAAAGTATGCCAAAATGTACATTTATTCCCAACTCACAATATTATAATAAAAAATACACTTTTTTATTATACCCTAAAAACATGATAGATAGATACATAGATAGATAGATAGATAGATAGATAGATAGATCTTCTGTATAGGTAGTATGTCATTTTCTTTACTAAGAGTAAGTCAGGCAGTCAAGATAATATTAATCTGCAATATTCTATCATACAAAAATATCAGCATACTATGGGACCAATTATTCTGTGCACAGAACTCCCATTGAAGTCAGCAAGATTTTTTTATGTGGCATAATTGCAGATTATTGATCCCATTGTCCTACTGATGCACAGGGGATTTACATATGTAACTCCTGTAAGTATTATTAATAATAATTAATACTGCATTTTATTTTTATGGTGCCTATCTCCCCAAACATTTTAGGAGCCATATAAACAAATACATTAAAACCATAACACATTAAACATTACAACAGATAAGACAGATAAATACTGTCATATAAATAATTAAAATGAAATTTCTGGGCTGTGCTGAAAACATTTTTCTTCATATAAAGTGATTTTCACACCTCTCTTCAAACAAGCCATAATACAAAAGTGTTGTCTGAGAAAATCCACATTCATCCGTGGGAGAACAGAGTTCAGATCTGTGCAGTGAATAACATCATCAACTATCTACATGTACCATACTCTGGATTGCTGCTAAAAAATGAAATGTTTATTGTATATTAGCTCTGCCTCAACCCAATGCAAATAGAGAAGTGGATTTTGGAAAGATGTTCTTAACTCTTTTTAAAAAATAACACTAGTAGGTTACAATACTATCCACCACTGACACCTCCCTAACCGGTTTATGAAACATCATTTTGTTCTTACTGCACTTTTTTCTCTTATTATGCTACTTTTTGTAAATATTTTTTCCTCCTGCATATTACCAGTAGCACTGAATGTCAATAAGGCAATATTCGGTACAAACCCAGGCAATCATTTTTTTGCTTATTACTTCACCTACCAAACATAACAATTTCCTGTTATATTTTACTTATCATTTTTCTCAGTGTCTAGGACTGACACTATGCTCTGACATACACTCATATATTATATCCATTAGGTCCATAAAATTACCAAGATAGATCAATCGAAGAAATAACAACAAAAACAGAACTGTTATAAAAACATGCTTATCGGAGTTTTAGGTGCTTGTGATAATCTATTTTTAAACATGCTTTAAAGAATTTTAATTGACAAAATTGGCCATTTCTAGCCCACCAATATAAACTTCTGCCTTTCATCCACCCCCTTGAGTCTGCTGAATGTCAACAAATTCAAGTTCTCATGGACCACGGAACAGAAACATTCAAGAAATGAGTACTCTTTGCTGAGAAAACCTTGCATCCAGAGCCCAGGCAACTGCACTGAGAAATTTTAAGAGTAAGTGTCTCAGACAGCTACATCTATGAGGCTATGATACAATCTCAATCCCTAAGGCACGCAGAATCCAAAATATAATGGACTTTGCAGATCAAAACACATGCCTTTAATTCCATCTGGAAAGAAGCTGGAAGCCAGTGAAGTGTCTAGACCACAGGTGTAATATTTTCCTTACAGGAATCAAAGGTACTAGACGGCCACATTCTGCACCAGTGGAAGTCTCCAAGTAGTTACAGATGTGGCCCCAAGTAGAGCACATTGCAGTAATCTAATGTGGAGGTGACAAAGGAATGGATACTTGTGATAATGAAACATTCAAATCTCACTGTTAGCAGTGCATCTGAAAGAAAAGGTCGCACAATTTTATGCCAAGGACAAAATGGCACTTTTTGTCACTGCCGCTATGTGGACATCCAGAAACAACTGAGAGCTCAACCGTTTGCAAACATGAGTAATAAAACACAAAACAATGTCCCTTCGTCAGGATGAGGTATATATTACCTCCATCATTTCCTGCAGTTGTTTCCGGTAGCCTATCAGCTAGACATCATTCCTATCTGGGTTCTATTCTGTCTCAGTTTTTATACCATTTCCATCTCCCAGGGTGTCTGAACACGTGGCAGTACAGTACAATGTTGCATCTAAATATCTGTGGACTGAGCCCTATTCAGCTCACTCTCATTCAAACCTCCTTACCTACTAGACACTGGGAAAGCCATTTAACTGCATCTGTCTAATGAGGCACGGCAGCCTTCATCACTTCATATCTCCCTAATGGGCTCACATATGCATTGAAAGGGACAGGAGATAAAACAGAACCCTGTATCTCCCCTCTGCATGAGAGACTGTGCAGGGCAGAGTAGCAACCATCTAACACTACCTTCCAGCTGATCTCAAAGACAAAAGAATAGTACACCCTCCCTCCCTCTGAGGCTCTAGAAGCATGTCAAATAGTTCCTCATGATCACCAGTCTAAAAGACAGCTGGTAAAAGAAACATATCCAGCATTGAAACAAAACCCTTTGGATTCAGGAAATCTGAAAACTACATTCTCCATTAGGTTGGGATTTTGAAAATTGCTTAAATGACTTAGGAATCAATGGGACTTGTACTTCAAAGTCACTTGATACTTTTGAAAATTCCCTCCCCTTTTGTGGTTTTGATGTGTTACCTATAGAGAGTGCTCTTCATCACAAAGAAGTCTAAAACACTTGACAATTTAAAAGCAATTGCTCTACTCACATAGTGAAGCCACCTGTGGAGTGAAATGTAGGGGCTGTTTAACAACTCACAGAAATAGTACACAACAGAATGTGACAGGATATGAGGAATAGCAAATCTAAATGAAAATGTAGGAAGAATTTTAGTTGGAATGTAATTATCCAAGCTGGAATTTGGTCAGACACCTCTGCTCTGGCAAGCACTACCAGGGGTCTTTCATGATTAGAAGCCATCAGCAGCTAAGTCTTCAGTTTCACTTGAAAGCAAATACCGATGGCAGCACAGGTTGGAATTCACAATGAGCACTGCAGCGCCTAACATATAGGCACCCAGACAACTAGTAGAATTCATAACCCTGCATTAGGAACTCAGGGACCTTGTAAAATGCCTAGGGAGAATTAGGTGCTTAAGAATAGGATTTACAAAAGCCAGAACGCTGAGCAGGCTAATAGAAAATCTTTAGGAGAGGGATATGACCTAAATCCTGACCAGCCAAGGAACTTAGGTACCTAAGTCCAGATCAGAGGGAGTCACCCATCTCTGCTCAGGATTCACAGCCACAAACGCTCTCCTGGAATAAGCAAGGTCATACTTTTTAAAGAAAAACCAAGGGGAAGCAAGTGGTGCCACCTTCCCCTCCCCATACTCTTTAGCCCAGTAGTTAAAACATGCAACTATGATGTAGAAAAGCTAGATTCAAACACACACACATACACACCTGCTGGGGAGATCAGATTTGAACATGGAAGTTCTGTCTTTCCAGAAAGTGCCCTAACCACTGGGCTATGGGGTAGTCTGAAACCAGCTTTTCTTAAGCTCTCCTGCTGAAGCTGTTCCACTGTATATAAATATTTAAATATTCATTAGACCAACAAGACTGGCTCTGTAGACTGACGGTTAGGGAACTCACAGAGGGGGTGAGAGGCCCAAGTTCCTGCGCCATTGAATATTTAGATATCTATATGCAGACACAGCTTGGGAAGGAAAAATGGTGGGTTTAGGTGACCTCAGTTCATGCCTCCCAGATTGGGCTCCAAAGGCAAGATAGGCGGTGGAACACCTAGTTTGTGAATCCTACTGGGGCTTAGGTGTGAATTAGCTGCTGGCCAATGTCAGGATTTTGATGGCTATGCGCCTTGGGAACTTTAACCGCAGAAATATGGGTAGCAGCTGACCAGGGAGGTTATGAATGCCAGTTGTGCCTAAATGTTGGACTTAGGCACTTAAAGAGGCAATAAGTGCCTAAGCCCCCTTGTGAGACCTACCCACAGAACTATTTTGATGAATTCATTAATACAGATCCATAGAGAAAAGTGCCTGCTTAAGAATCCATAACTGCTCCCATCCATGTACTGAGCCAGCCCAACTCCATTTAATTTATGTGATATCCAAGGACCACAGTACAAAGCAGCATGGTCACAGACAAGTCTCTGTGATCTTCACTTTCCATTGGCACCCACTAGTAATCATGTGCCTGGGAGGCCAGAAATATAAGGAGCTGTCCATTTCTGATCTCAACACTGTTTAAAAACCCTTGAGAGTATTTAATCACAGTAATTGACTTAATTGTCTTTGCCAAGTCACCTTGACCTGTACCCCAAGGATCAATAGGCTCTGGCCATGCCAAAACAAAACAACCCTCCCCCCCCCAAAAAAAACCCACCACCACTTAGCATGCCAACTATTAAAAGAGATAAATAGAATCTAGCCTTGCCCAAAGAATACTGAGTAAGGGTTTATTGAAGACATAGTATTAAAAAAACCAAACACGCACAGTCAAAAATATATCACCGAGGGTGTTTTGAAACATACATAAATCAGTTCCTAGATACTTGGGGTAACATTTTCAAAAGAACCTAAGTGACTTAGGAGCCTATGTCCCATTTCCAAAACCAATGGGACTAAGGCTCCTTATTCACTCAGGCAAATAGCTGTTCTCAGATTCTGAATGACTGATAATCTTTTTTCCCTCCCTGTGCTGAGGTGTGGGGTCAGGAAGAGCCCGATGCCACTGTTGAAAGATGCACTGTGGAATTCTGTTCCAGGCATATAGAGCATTGGTGCAGAGCTCAGCCATGGCCGTCTGAAAGCAGAATTCTGTCCTCAGGTTTGAAATGCTTTTTTTGAAAAATGGAATCCAATAAATAGAAAGTAATGTTTTTAAGTAAGTGACATATTAGAATTTTTTAAAGAACACAGTGAGGATGATGGACTTCATCCATCCACCACTACCCAATAAAGGGGAATATTGAAACCCTGTCATAAAGTCGAAGGACTTGTTTGATTCTGAGTTAGCACTGCCCTCAACAGCAGCACAAGACTGATTTTTTTTGTGAAATCAATTTCTAATCCACTGCTGAAGAGGCTAACAGGCCCATGATGTTTTCATTTACACTACTCCCCACCCCAGGTCTACTCCAAATTTATGGGTGTCCCTGTAAGAGAAGATTGCAGACAACAAACACAGACCTTTATGAAAATCTAAGTTTGCCTCCTCTCCAGCAAACATGCCTGTATGTATTTAATGTGGCCAGTTAGCGGCATGTAGCAGCTGTAATTAAATTGACTGTTTCCTTATCTGAGCTACATGCAGCTTTTGCAGACAAGTCGATTAGTTCAGACACCCACACACAAGGCCCATTGCCACTGACTTCAATGGAATAGTACAGATATAAATGAGGGCAGAATGACAGGCACATATTGTACATCCATACACACTCTTACCCATACAAACTCGCTTCCTCATACTTGTGTCACATACACACTCACATATGGATAAGCATGAATATTCATAAAAAATCACACACACACCCATACATATCAACACACCTGCACATTTATACACTGCATCTTGAACACTTTCACATGCTCATAAACATTCCACTTACTTGCACCCATAGACGCAAACTTCAAACATATCACGCCCATTACATGCATGCACACACATGCACACATAAACGTCACCCATCCAGACACACACACATCACACACGTACACACACAGATGCTTCACATACATATACGCACATTTGTGTACCCTTCACACAGAGGTGCAAAAAATCCACACCCATTACACACATGCATGTACATAAAAGCTTCCCACATACATAAACACACAAACACACACCCTCGTTAGGTGTCCACTCTAACCCCCCCCCGCACACACACAAACATTGCACATGCATACAAACACAGTACATTGACACTAACATGTGCAGTCACACGCTCAGGCAATGGCTTGGGTTGAGCATGCCTTCTCTACAGCGGGACAATCCCGCGCTCCCCCCGGCGTATCCGAACATGGTTTGTTTCATCTTTCATTTCAAGCCAAGGCTGAGGCAGATGCCAGAAACTCTACAAGGAGAAAGGAATGCGACATTTTTCTGTTCTCTAATGGCAATTCCCCTCACTTGGCTCAGCCCGTTTTACCAAGCCTTTCCGGTAAAGGAACAAATTCTGTAGGACACGCTGCTTTTGTTTATGCCCGGATCTCTCCCCCACCCTCCCGTAAGCGGTAAAATGAAGCAAAATTATCCCTGACTTTGTGCTGCCCAGAAAGAGGACCCCGCTACAATTGTGGGAAGGAGTCGGAGGACGTCTGGCGGCCGGTAGATGGCGCAAATGCTCTTTCCTTGCAGAACATTAACCCTTGGGGTTGAGTTACAACGTTGCTTTACATTTATTTGCAAGAAATCCCCCAATTTACATGTTTGTGGTTACTTCAGAAATTAAGACAAGTGTCTCCGTGATCTGTGGACAGGGTGGCAAGAGAGAGAGGAGCTGACAATGCAGTGCCCATTAAAAGGGAAACGAGAGCAACATTTTGGAACATGGAAAACGTAGCATTTGTCAAGGGGCAGATCTGCGTTTGTGTTTGCAAAATCTCTGATCTTTGAAATAGCTGCCTGCACTTAATTCTGCCGTGCAGTGCTATGCAATGATCAGTATTTTAAAATCCAGTGCAGCTCCAGTATCAACACACGTTACTGTGAAAGATCTGCGCACCAATGTAGTTTGGGTGTGTGGCATGTGTGAGTAGAGATGCTCACTGTCTTACAGACGCATTTTTACTAATATGCTACGGATTATTCTGTCCAAGCGACAGCTAGATGGATGTATCCTGCTGCATTAGCGCCTAGATGTTCCTTCAGGCGGCTATGAAAATCTCACTAGTGTATTATGTCTTGAGCTGCTTTCCTGGGCAGAATTGATCTTCTCGAGGGGGGGAGAAGAGCCTCAGTAGTAAATACTGTTTGGAGTTGAGTCGGGAGATTGTCTGGGCTTTTAAGATGCTCTCCCTGGGTTGCTGGTGGAGGCTGTAACAAGCCAGAATTGTGGTGGTGGTGTTTTTTTATTGTGGAGGTGGGGGTAACGCGGAGGGGTGGGGGAAGGAAAAGACACAATCGAGAGTAGCTGAGACTTTGTGCCCCCGTTGGAGAGATGGTTGAGTCCTCGTCAAGGTTGCTGTGGTATCCCAGAAACACCATCCACTCCGAGCTGTGACCGCGCACCATCAACAGCAACTCCACTGCGCCTGGCCAAGAAATCGGAATTCGGAGCTCTCACGAATACTATGAAAGGGACCTGCGAAGGGGGAATCCGTGCAAAGGCATCGAAAACAGCACACTTCAGGGACGGGGGATGTGCTAAATGTGGCCGGCTGGACTTCATCCTGCTGAAGAAAATGGGGATTAAAAGTGGATTTACATTTTGGAACCTCGTCTTTTTATGGATGGTTTCCTCTGTGCAAGGTAGGGTGGTGGGGTTTTTTGCGGGTGGGGGGTATTTTGTAGGAGACCCTTTGCTTTCGGTCTGGGCGTTCTGAGTTCTCGCCCTTTACAAAGGTTTCACCGGGGGTACTTTACAATTTGAACAAACGAATGATAATTAGAGGCGGGGGGCGAAGAGCTGAATCCGAGCTCTCTTCTGAAAGAGGAAATGCAATTGCTTGCCAGGCTTGGTGTTCAATGCAGTCACTGAGCTGGGGCTCAATAAATATTCTTGCAGTATGCTCAAACGGATACGTGAGTTGGTTCATATAGCCTCTAACTAGTGTATATTCAAGCACAACCCCCCTGGATGACTTTTCTCGGAGGGTGGTGGGGAGATTACCTAGGATTCCCCCCTCCCCCGTCAAACAAACGGATCCTTGCGGGAATATTTGTATCAATACACTGATTAGTTTAACCATTCCATAAGGAAAGTTAGAGAGGTGTACGGTGTATGTGGGTGTGTGTCGTGTATCTCAGATACATAAAGGCTTTTTCACGGTTGTGTGTCTGCATGCACGATTCTTTGGCTGCAGAAGAGCTGTGTTTTAAAAAAATCATCTTTGAGGGCATGATATTCCATTGAGTTCAAAGATCGAGCCCCTTCCCCTTCTTTCTGTCTTTTTAGATGTGTGTGTATATATATATATATGAATGAATGGAGGACAGGAAGAAAGTCTTTAGCTGACAGTATAAGGCTCTTCCTTAAGTCTTTGGGTGCAGACAGGTACAGGGAAATGGCATCGCGAAAAGAAATGTGTCGTTTAAATAGTGTGCACCTTGTATATTAGGCAGACATCACTGAATGGTGAAGTGTTGATCATCACCAAGCGTGTCTTCAATAAAGGGATCTGGAACTCTCGTGCAGTCTGCTGCCCATTCTCCGATAACCTCTCTTTATGTATGGATAATTATTAGTTTCTGATTAATTACCTGCTTCCCCTTCTTCCCCTCCGCTATACACACACACACTCATACACACGCATCCAGAATGTCTAGTAGACATTATCGATCCTCTCCGAGTTTGAAGACTCGTTCATTGCCTCCGAGGTTGCCTCCATACCCACTGTGCGGAGGCTTTTCTTGTCAGAACGGGTGCCTTCCCTCGCCTGCTATCTGGCTCCGGCTTTTATGAAACAGTTGATTGTAGAGCGGCGCAGCTGGCTGTTCCCACACAGAAAGCAGCTCCATTTGCATCCCGTTGGAAAAGATAATTCATGTTTCCTAGGGGTGGTGGTGTAGGGTTTACCTCATCGCACGTTATCTCGCTACTCTATCTGATGCTGGGAAACATGCCCGGAATTTTAATGGACATTCTAATTACAGGAAGCTTTCCCGTGTCTACGCACCTTGGAGCAAGATGCTCTCGGATTGTTTGCCCGTTTCTGAAACCGCTCTGAGCGCTGGCTCGGAGATCAAGCCCAAACCACGTCAAGTGGGACTCCTTTTTTTTTTAAACCAGCTCATTAATAAATTCTCTGCGTGACGTGTTGCCATTTGAATGTCATCGATTTGTTGTCTGCAAAAAACGTAGCGCCCTGAAATATATAACGTGCCTGATGGAAGACCCTGCTGGTTAATGGATGACGCCGGCAGCTGCGATTGTGAAACAGTGGCTTGGTGGATAGGAGTCGCGTGGAGGCAGCATCCTACTAAATTAAAGATGCAGACGATTGCTCCTATGTGGTGATGACCATGGACTGAATGGGAAGTTTTCCCAGCACCTGTTGAATAACAGTTGCCCTTGCGGGGAGGAGAAGCACTAGAGACATTCAGGGCAAAGATTGGGAAGGCGGTGCACAAACCCCTCTGTTGACAGGGTAAAGGCAGGAGTGCGCAAAGCAGCGCCTCTGTGATGCCTGGCAGGTACTTCCAGAAAGATGCTGGGGGGGGGGCGGAAACTGGCAAAATACAGGGCACGATTTTCTCAGGGGCTGAACACCCATAGACTTTAAGTGGCGCTATAGATCCTCAGCGCACCTGGGCGTCAGACCGGTGTAAACGAGGTGCCTAAATACGGCTTCTCTTGAGATTGCCAGGTTTGGAAGTGTCGGCCTGGGCTCGGAGCAGCGCCGCGTGTGTTAGGAGCGTTTCCATTTCGTGCGCTTTACATTTCGCTGAAGGAATACATTGTGCTTTGATTTGCCTTTAAACCTGTCAGCCAGGCTCTCTGGCTCCCGGAAAGCTTGGCAGGTGCGCAGACTGAACAGCTCTGCCCTTCGCCAGCACTCCAGCTGTTGGAAGAAAGGGGGCACCCGACGCCCAACATCTGCCCACTACTGCTGCCAAGGCCCATGTCATTGTCTCTGCTTCCAAGGACCTTGCCCCTACCACAGCCCGCCGTGCCACTTCCACTGCCTCCACAGTCCCTTCTCACCTATTGACACCCAGGCCACCCGACGGTCTCCTAAGCCCCGCCAGCCAGAACCCCTCAATTACCTGTCTTTCCATCCCAAGCCTGACTGTTTCATCAGGGTCTCCCAGGTTGCTGTATTCCAGGAGTCTCTCTCTGCTACACTGCCCGCCCTACTATTGCCTCCTAAAGTCTTAGTCCAAGGCGAGTTCCACTTTCTCTACATCTGATTTCCAAGCCTCAGATTTCCCCGGGAAGCTTTACACCCACGTCTGTGTCTCTTTGCGGGCGTGGGTGTTCCCCCAACTTTTTGTACACGCAGATATGCGTGCGCATTCGCCCGTTTCTGCCCATTTCACATCCTGCACCTGTCTTTAGACGGCAATGACGGTGAAGGGTCCGTCTCCAAAACCCCTGTGCCCTTCGCGTGCCAGAACTGCTGCAAAGGGACGGCGAGTCGAAATTAAGAGGAACTGAGTTCCCACGCGAGATTCTCACACAATCCCCTTTCGGGAGCAGGGCCAAACGATTGGGCGCTTGCCAGTTCCGTCCTCCCAGGATTGCAGGGAGTAGGAAAGCGAAGAAAAGTGCAAGGAGGATGACTTCACAGGCCAGGCTGCCCGCCTGGGAGACACGTTTCCGTCGGAGCTGGTGTGCGGTGTATCCCCTGTAAACGCGCACACACCGAGGATTCCCCCCCCTTCCCACGCACCTTTAGGAATAAACGAGAGCGTCCTTTAGGCAGGAAAAAAACCCCAAACTCGTCTTTGGAGGAGCGGCGAGTCAATCCTCGCCGCTCAGCTCCATCACGCGCAGGGGGAGGAGAGAGGATCAAAAGGCACCTCAAATCCGCGGCAGCCCTGACAGGAACGCAAATGGTACCGGCAGCGGCCGTGGGTTTCTCTGCGTGCTGGGGGCAAAGCCCTGATCCCCAGGCGCCCCAGGAGCGGCGGGTGGGAGAAACACCCGTGTGCTGTTGTCAGAATAACAGCCGCGAGGAACCAAACCAACCAGCCGAGCCCCAAACGCCTCTTCCACCGCCACCTCCACCTGCCCCGGCTTTGGGGTCGGGGACCCGCAGCTTTCCTTCCCCGCGCTGCTCTGTCTCCGAGCTGGGCTGTGGCCAGCTGAAGGAGGGTCACCCCGAAGACAAACACGAGGGCGCTTTCCCACGGCCGGGACCTGGCACGCGTGGCTACTTAGCGGGGCGGGGAGAAGATGCGGCTGGTTTTTCTTTGCGGGCCCCGCTGTGGCCGCCCGTCGCGGGGCCGTGGCTATTCGCTGGAGACGGGCCCGCGGCCTCTCGGCTCGCCGCCGGCCGCAGCGCCTTCACCCCCTTCGCCCTTTCCCCGCACGCGTGCCCCGCCACCTCCCGTGGCTTCCGGGAAGCGGCCGAAGTTTGCAAAGTCACGGCTGTGACATTCACCAGCCCCCGCCCCGCTCAGTGGGCAGCGCTCCCTGGGGGCGATGGGGCGCCGGGGGGCTTTGGGCTCCCACAGGGGCACCGCGGGAGGGTCTGGCCTTGGCAGCTCCACGCGATGCGGAATGGGCAGGGGCAGTCGGCAAGCGCCGCCGCCTTGCGCGGAGCCCCCCCGGCCCAGTCCTGCTGCAGGTAGGCTGCTGCCGTCCAGCCACCGCTTGGGGACCAGCCGCAGCCCGGGCGCGCAGGGAGCTGCTTTCCATTTGTGCCCGGCGGGCCCCCTGGGCACAGCCAGCCTGGTCGCGCCTAGGCCATTATTCTTGCACCATTCGCCGTCGCTTGGCTCTTCAGGCTCTACCGGGCTGGGAAGGTTTTTGCCCGCGATGGTTAGTTTAGGAAAACACACGCGCTAGTTCGCCCCAAGGTTCCCTCGCCTTCCCGGACCTGGTGAAAAGCAACCAAATAAGCTAAAGAGTCCAATAAACGCTGCCTTGCATCTTCAACCTCATAGCAAGCCTCACGACTTTAAAGGACAAGCCCATTTTCATTCAGGGGAGAATATTGTGGGTATGTTTAACCCCGCCTGTTCCCCCTTCTCCAAATCCCTATGCATAAAATAGCAGAAACTGCAGGCCTTGTCTAGACGTTTCACTAACACTTATTGGACGTTAGGTACACACAGGTTACAGCTGTGCAAGGGCATGGTGTGGGGTAAAGGTTTATCGGCCTGTATGTGTGCATCATATCTGTCCCAAAGAGTTGACAGTCCAAGTATAAAACAAAAGACAGGTGGATACAAAGAGACCTATTGGGGAGGTTTCCATGGGTCCTACAGGATCAGCAGTCTTATTGACTGCGTATCTTAGAAATAAGCTCAATTTTTTAACAGGTGTGTAATTAATCAAAGAAACAATTTACTTAGGGATATGATAGATTCTGCATCACTTGAAGTCTTCAGCTCATCACTGGATACTTTTGCTACAGTTCAAAGAGAAGCTATGGGCTTGATGCTGAAACTGCTTGGTGAGGTTCTATGGCTTGTGTTTTGCAGGAAGTTAGACTTGATGGTCATAAGGGTCCCTTCTGGCCTTAACATCTATGGTTTATACATATATATAAATAATTCTTCCATCCCATCACTTCGATAGCCAGAGGCACATTTTAGCACCGGAAGAAGGAAGACTCCCAAACTCACTGTAGATGCTTGATTTATCTGCTTGACTGTTTACTATTGCATCTACATGTATTTGACATTATTTTGAAATTCAGTGGACTACATTTTTAGATTATAGAGGTGTAGCTAGAAATTTGAAATGTTCATGCTCACTAACCAATCCATTACCACTACACTTGTCATAGTGTATTCATCTCCCAATGAAAGTATGCCACTGCCTGTAAACTGTTTCACTAACAAAATGACAGTGCAAGTAGTGATATCTAACAGAGTGCTAATAAGAGACCTGGTGAACAGAAAAACATACCAGTTGTTAAAGGAAATGTTGATTTAGGAACAGTTTACTTAATCCATTTTCCATTAAACGGTGTTCAGTGGTATGAAAATTTCTAGTTACCTTTTCAACTATAGAAAGATATGTTGATGCTATTTTCTGCCTTCAACTATTGTGTGGTGCCGCTGGAGTCTCTTAAACACGTTGACACACCCTGTTTCAGAGGTGGCTGCATTTCAGTGGTGGATAAAGTGATGCCTATATGTTCCTTACCTTCCTCATAGCAGTGTTGTGAGGCTTAATTAATGGATGTTTGTAAATATACCTTGATGTCTTTAAAGGAAAGAAACTACAGAAGGACAAAATATTATTATTGTCCCTCTTCTTCCCTTCATGACATTGGGCTAGTACGTCTAGAATGCACCAGGTTTTGTTGACTTTTTTGGGTTCTCCAGGACTCTGGGTACTCAGAAGCTCTATGTCCTGCTGTAATTTGTTCTCTTGGTTACTCTGACTTTTTATTTAAAATTTTATACTTGGTTTGATTAAAACAAAAAAATCTATTAAAATCTTGACAGAAGTTACATTTTGCTTATATATAACAGCTTTGATCAAAGGACCATGGAATTTATGAAGTAGGGTTTGAAATAAGCTTATAGAAAGGCTGACTCTGGTCACATTGGAGGCAATGTCAGAACTCTCACTGACCTCCTTGGCAGTAGGAATAGGATCTTGGAGAGCTTAAATTCACACTGAATCTTGGATTGCAGTTTTCTGAACAGATATTTCTTCTGCCTCTGAAAAATAAAGCACAAGAGAGACAATACATTTCACAAGACATCACAAATATTCAATAGAAGTGCCCTTTGGAAATCTCACATTACATTACAGACTGCAGCATTGCTGAAGTAAATTGTTTATGGCTCCAGTTGAAGAAAATAAATTATATATTCTGAATACACTTAGAAAATGTTCTGTGTCTTTGTCATACCACTGAGTATGTCAACCCATTTAAAGGAAGGCCTACACAATTCAATACAGTGGCAACGGAATAACAAAATATTTATTTTATATCCGTAAGATCACAGAGTGCCTGTGCTTTTTGGCAGGACATATACTGCACTACTGCCAGGTTACAACCTTTTGATTAACATTTTGTTTATATAATAAAATGTTCTATAACTAGTAATGGACTGCTGACAGTGGCAAAGATATCGAGATTCATATAGATTTCAGTTTAGAATATTTCCAGCTTCAATTACATTAATGGAATTAATTTTTACTTTGTATCCAATCATAGAATGTTTTATAAGTATTTATGTAAAGTTTGAAAAGTAGAATTCATCAATAAAAACAAAGAACAGAATTAAAAACAAAGGAACAGAAACAGTTTTTATATCTGTTTTATTCTTTTCATCTCTTGCTAATATTTTCTTTACATTTGTTAGAACAAGAAAACAGCCTCAGATCCTGCAAAACATGCTACCGTCTCTGGTTTCAAAAGTAGAAATACTCTGAAAAACAAATGTTCAAATTCTGATCTTTGGAAGAGCCATGCAGTTAACTCAAAGTAGTAGAAACAAAAGAAAAAGAACAAGAAAGGCCACAGATCTTTGTATATATCCAAGGCACAGAACTCCATACTAAATTCAGCCCATTAACTTTTTTGGATTTTCCTGTGTGCATATTGCTTGATAGAGAGATGGACCCATAGCTGCACTTCTGTCAAACATGCTTAACCCATTCTTATGTGTACCTATGTAGTCATTCTTAAACATGTCAGTGCTAACCAGGTGTCTTCTTTTAAAAGTATATTTCACAAGAGGGTTCCTAATCATGTATTTGCTAAACATTACCCTCCTTAGTCAGTCATAGAAATGGTCCTATTGATTTCAGTGAGACTGCTTGCATGGCATGGGAGTTTTAATGAGTATTATAGATGGACTAAATATATTGATAATATTTACTTGAAATGGCAAGGTCCAAACAATTTCTCTAACATCTTCGTGACAATGAAATGCAACTTCACATGTACATATTTGAGTGTGTACGTGGACATTGTGAAGATATACATTTAATGTAGTAATACAACATGTAATCTTGCACCTTAGATCATTTCACCTGCACTCTCATTAATACTCCACCTCTCCCAGAACTCATTTTAACTTTTCAAATATCTTAGCAGCTTTAACTGGAAAGAAAGCAAGGAAAAAAGCAAGCAAGCTAGTAAGAAATCTCTTCACAATAACGTGCTGAAAAGTCTCCTTTCTTCCTTCAGAATTATGTTAATCTAAGATACATAACAGATCCTGGACTTAAGAAAGAAAGGAACAATATCTCATATTCTGTGGACTAGAAAAATGTCTTTTTGCCACTGTAGAGGTGAATTGATTGCTCAGAATGCTTGTCATGGTGATTTTTGAATAAAAGAATGGAAAAGTAAAGCCCACTCCTCCCCTACTATATTACCAGCTGTACTCTTGTGCAATATCCCCAGGACACTTTTAGCCAGAGCTCTTATTTTAAACATCTGTTCCTGTCCTCTGTTACTTTTCCCCATTCCCCAAAGGAGGTGATTGTCCATGGTGTCTTCATTCTCCTCACATGACCTTCACTATTCTTAGCTTGAGAGACTGCCAGCAATGTCACCCCCCTTCCCTTTACTTAAGTCATTGCAGTGCCTTCCTAGGAAAATGAAGCGCCACTGACATTTGGGGGGACGTCTTTTGAAGGCCTTTATGGGTGCTGGAAAGACCCCATTGAATGAGTCTCCATGTACCACATTTGGGCAAAGAGGAAACTTTTCTCCCCCAAACTCAACCCTCATCCTCCTCACAGTAGCAGTAGGGTCTCCACATTGCGGAAGGACATAAATGGGGTGCTTCAGTGATGTATTTTCAACCCAGCTCCTACAGGGGCCAGAAGATGGCTTAATCTTCAGTCCTTTGAACAGGGGAAACAGGCAACAGGGGAACCTGCACCAGAGTCATGCCTACCATTCCTTTATATAGAGGAAGCAAATGTTAACTGAACATTCACATCCTCCCATGTCGGCAAGAAGGGTGCAGAATTCCTACACATAAACAAAGGTGATACATACAATGGAATATTTGTTCTCAGCAGAAGGGAAGGGGGGAAAGGGAAAGTTCTGGCACTCAAGTAAAAGATGATGGATGACAGAATAGTGATTTCCATGAACACCATTACAAAATTACTTTCTCACTGGACCCAAACATGGGGTTGCTTTGGGATTTATGTGAAGTGCTCCTATACGTACACTAAGGGAACACTGAGAAGGCAACAGCCAACTATATCAACAGTGGTAAACACAGACAGCTGGACTCTAACATTCCTGTATTCAGTGACTCCTGCATCCTAGCTTCCTAGGGCTCCCAGGGACATACTACTACATTTCTTAATATTCTTTAATCCTCTCTCATAGCCCACTGAGGTTAGTGGGAATCATTCCACAGTCTACAATTGGCTTTGGATGAGGCTTAGTGCCTGCATAGAACCTAAACTGCATCCACATGCTTCCATGGATGTCACCTGACCCAAAGCTCTTTGAGTTCTCAACCAGTTCCTGTGAGACATCTCACCTACGCTTTCCAGTTTATCTTGAACTGCCAAGCTCTATACCTCGTTTCCTCCTCCCACTCCTAGGTTTGCCACCCTGAGGTAGGCCCTGAGGAATTAGGGCCTGATGTGGAAAAAAAAAAGTCCTCCTCAGTCTAAGCACTTTTTATAAAATCTTCATTCTAAGGAATCAATTCTCTATATCTCCCTCTCTCTCCTTCCTTCCCCCAGCTCTACATCCATAAGTCAGACCTACTAAGATATGCAGCAAATGTTTTGGACTTTATGGTTCTGCAGGGAGGCAAAGATAGTAAAGGGAAAAAGTATCAAGCTTTGAATCTGGGGAAGTATGGCAGGTTCTGGAGAAAGGAATAGCTGACCTGGTCCTTAACTCCATAAGCTTCCATTCTCCTTCCTTTCCCTGTCTTTTGTAGTCCCATTGTCATCTGGAGTTTAGATGCTATTCTAGTTTTTCTGTCCCCCCCAGTGTATGTCAGAAATATTTTTAAAGAAACAAAATACAAACAAACATCCAAACCTAAGAAATTCCCAGACAAATTGTTAAATAGAGCCACAGTTGGTAAAATCCCTATTTATGAGAAAGCAAACTTCAGAAAGAGAGAAAATTAAGATTTAAAATTCAAAAGAAACCCCAATATTTGTTAGCATAACACAATGGCAATGTGAGAGACATCCTGTGTGCTAGTCTGGAGGTTAATTTTTGGACTACTTTAATAATAAATAAGCAATCTGGGACCCAATGCTGCAACTCTTATACATGTCAGTAGTCCTGTTTAAAGTCAGTAGGACTGCTTGTGGACCTGAGTATAGGGAGCTATTCACATGAGTAATGCTTGAATTATTGCGTCTTTATTAATGTCTTCTTTATAAAACAAGCAAACCTATTCAATTTGTTATTCTAAAGAGTGCTAGAGACTAATGAAAAAAATAACAAGAAGTGAAAGAATACACAGAAAACACTGCAAGGTTAGGATGGTGGATTTTCTGTAGCATGCACATTTTCTGGATTGGTTTTGAGCTTCACCAAATAGGCAGGCGATGGGTCCTCTAAACATTGTGGAGCTTGTGGATCTATAGTCAAATTCCATGGGTGAATGGGCCTCCACATGTGACATCTGCCCCCTCCAGAATGCTCCCCTGCTGTCCTTACAATTGGCCTACTCATTGGAACCCACTGATGGCTAATGAGATTACACAGGTATGTTTGAAGGCATAATTTAAAATCAGTAGGGTGTCATAGGTGTCACTGATGGCCTAATTTGTCCTGCAGAACTTCTATTACTGTTGATGTACAAGGCAGAACAGAACCTGCTTGGCTGTCATGGCCCAGGGTGAATTTGTGGGGCTGATAATTAGGAAAAAAACATCTTTTACTTGGGCAAATTCAACATGGAAATCAACGGGATACAATGAATGTGAAATCCTCATAAAGCGATTTTTACAGACACACATTTCAGGGTAAAAGTGTCCTTCAGTGACTCCTGTGAGCTGGCTTTTCCCCATTCTTAGGAGCTTTGCTTTTGAATGATTAAACCACATACATCACACTGTAGGTGAGTATTCATTGGCCAAACTCCTTTATATATATTAAGTTGATCTATTTTTTCTTTCACTTAATTTCACTGTGTTTGTCTTCACAAACCTTGTATGTACTGTTTCTCATGTACCATAATTTCTTATGCTTTTAATTACAAAGATCATTAGTGTAAGGATCCTATTCTTTATCCGGCACACTTGGATGACTGTGCATTCCTTTGAGTGGTACATTAATATTAATTATTCATGATTACCTGTCTCTTACCAATAGTTTGAGTTTGCCCACATTTTCATTTACTATTTATCCTCAGACCTTATATTCTCATTGTTTCTTCTTAGGAATTATTGCTGTCTTTTCTGTGTGATGTTGCATTAGTATCAATGATGGAAGCATACCCTTCTATTCAAAACCTATTACTACTTATAGGAAAAAAGTTCAATAAAAGGGAAAAAAAGGAACAAGATTTATCATGCAATAATAATCTTTTTAGCGCATCTGTTAGTGGAGAATGACTTAGGGTCTGCTTCCACTGAAACCAATCGAAGTTTTATCATTGACTCCAGTGACAGTAGAATAGATCCCTACATGAACAAAATACGTTTTTCTATAAAAGACAATTCAGTCTGACAATCCTGTTTATACCAGGCAGGGGACTAAACTGATGAAATTGGAAATCTCTAAGGGTCCATTCCTGCAAGGTTCTGAGCGCCTTCTCAGTAATGCAGAGCACCCTCAAGCTCACACAGATGTCAATATCTTTAATTCAAAGTGGATTAACTGTTTTTAAATCAATGGGAGTTGAGGGCACTCGGCACCACTCAGAACTTACTGGGATCTAGCTATTCTATTTCTACTGAGTTTCGCATACTACAATCCTCACCAAGGTGTCCAACTGGGTCCTAATAAAGTAGGAAGTAATAAAATCTGAGACTATTTATCATGTTTTTTACACAGTTGCAGAGGGCTGTTCCGTGTGTGGCTGGTGGGGGGGGGCAGAGGAGGAGAGGATAAGTAAATAAGGGGATTAAATAAAGTAGTTGCAGCACAAGATCTGAAATACTTTTCAAATTTAAAATATTAAACCAGACAAATGGTTTCAAACTAAAAACAACTGAAAAACAATTAATCCATTTCGTATTAACTGCTTGCAAAAAAAAATGATTGTAATTTGTTATGGAAGTTGGCAGAAAAACATGAGAAACCCTGAGAGTTTAAAGTTTCTGGCTGATCTCTAAATCAAAAACATCTGAACAGATTTAAATATTTGGTGTAATCAAATTTGCATCCTGGCTGCAAATATGTGTGCCAGCTTTCAGTCTGACATTTTCTGAAAAGATGGAAATGTTACGTTCCTAATACTAGATAATGAACTTCATAGTAGAAGTGCTGACAGACCTGTAATTACCTGTATTGTATCTCCGCTGAATGCTTCTTTATCTATTTAACATTTCACAATGGAGTTAAATATATAAATCCTGGAGGGGAAAACAACAACAACAAAACACACCTCTGTGTTGAACATTTCCACCATAAGTATAGCATTGCTATGGTCTCATCTGCTCATACCTTTGGAGATAGTGCTGAAGAAAAACTATATGCCTTTTGAAAAGAAGGGAAGTTTGTTTTGTGGAATTGTAGAAGCTGTCACTGACCTCAAAGGCTTAATTTAACCTTCACTCTTAAAACAACCTAAATATTCACTGATCCCAAGGGATGGAGAATCAGACCCAAATTTGCCTCTTTTAATGTATGCATCCAGGAATTATAGTAAAATAAACTTACAGTTTGATATCTCTAGTTAAGGTAGCCTAACACTTTCCATTATAAGACCCTGATTTCAGTTTCTTATAAAAATGTGCCAAATTTAGTAATTTGGACTGAAATTTTCCCTGCTGGGTTTTTGTCTCAGGATGATATTATTTTTTATTTATTTATTGAAAGTTCCATCAAAAATGCCTTAGCCACTTTCCAAGGTTAGAGGAAAATATTTTATTTCAGTGGTTTCATTTCAAAGCTGTAAAAATTCCATCTGCATTGAGTATGCGCCATCTTCTCGCAGCTCCTGTGTGCTTTCCAGACTGCCCACATGCCATCTCAGACAGACAAGTGTTGGGTGAGGTAATATCTTTTGTTGGACCAGCTTCTGTTGGCGAAAGAGACAAGCTTTTAAGCTACACACAGCTCTTCTTCAGGTCTGGGAAAGGTACTCAGAGGGTATGTCTACACTGCAGTTAAAAACCTACAGCTGGCCCAATCTCAGGCTTGCTGTACTCAGCTTTGGGAGCTGTTTAAGTGCAGTGTAGACACTTGAGCTTGAACTATAGCCTGGGTTCTAGGATGCTACAAGATGGAAGTCAGCTGGATCGGGCTGATATTGTAATAAGTTGAAAATACAGTGTCTTTATTAAGACCATGATTTTCAGTGTTTAGCAGAATTATGAATTTAAACTTCCAGGATTGCCTTTTGAACCTGCTGTGCAGGTTTCCTTTGAGGAGAAGAACTGACAGGTCAGATATTGAATGATCATTTTGTGAAAAGCATTCACCCATGTGCTATCTCCACAGAGTAGTTGACTTTGCCCCATCCCAAAGCTGCACAGCTAAGCAGAACCTTTCCTGCAATGCTTCTTTTGGATGGTGAGGCTTGCTATGGAACCAGAACTGAGAGCAGGGAGATTTCTACCTGTGCTCTGAACTCCCTGACTGCTACTGCCCAGACAACTCAGAGAAGAAGGAAGTAGTTTGACTCAAATGCAGAGGAGTGAAGAGGTAGCAGGGGCAGGGAGGAGGAGATGGGAAGAATGAGACAGGAGCCAGTGGAGAGGAGGGAGGCTGGGACAAGGGCTGGAATCCTGTGAGAGGAGATTTGGTACAGGATATGTAAAGGGAAGATGGGGATGAGGACAGGTTAGAGGGAACAGGAGTAAAAGAGGTCAGGCTTGTCTGGGACAGGAGTGGAAGGGACTGTACCTACTAGGGAACACTCCCCTCTAGAACCTGGAATTCAACCCAGGATTCCCAAGTCTCAATATTCCTCTGCTGTCAACAACTAGTTGTGAAATCCACTGGCTAGTTGCATCCCAGTCATTTTTGGAGTGCCCATTTAGAGATACTTAGGATCTGATTTGTTGAAGTGCTGAAGGATCGCAACTGAAAATGAAGTCAGTTAGAGCTATACCCTAAAGATATAAAGTGATGTAAGATGTAAATATTCTGAAAAGTTAGGCCTTGGGCATCTCAGATTTAGCATCCCAAATTGATGGACCTCTTTGATCTTAATCTCTCTGTGCCTCATTTTTCCATACATAAAATGGGAATATTAACACCACCTTATCTCAAAGGGATGTTATGTGTCATAAAACATAGATAAATTAATAATTATTTCAGAGCAGAGTCTGTAAGGATGTTCAATAAATAATGCATGGGTCACACATTGAATGATAGATTTACACATTTTAAGGCCAGAAAGGACACCTGTTATCATCTAGTTGGTCCTCCTGCATAACACATTCCATAGAACTTCCCTGAATTAATTCCTGCTTCAAGTCCAAAAGCTGTGGTTGACCTAGAGCATATCTTTTGAAAAAAAACATTGAGTCTTGATTTTAAAATTATCAGTGAGGGAGAATCCAACAGAACCCTTGGTAAATTGTTAGTTAATTACCCCCATTTTAAAAATTTTGCATCTTATTTTTAGTCTAAATTTATCTAGCTTAAACATCCAGTTATTGGATCTTGTTACATATTTGTCTGTTAGACTGAAGAGCCTTCTATTATCAATGTCTGTTTCCTGTGTAGGTACTTGTAGACTATGATCTAATCACCTTGAGCCTTCTCTTTTACAAGTTAAATAGATTGATTTCTTTGATTCTATCACTATGTCGTATTTTCCAAACCTTTATTCATTTTCGTGGCTCTTCTCTGAACTCTCTTCAATTTTTTAACCTCGTTCCTGGACGAGATTAAAAACCAGACACCAGAACTGGACACCAGAACTGGACACTGTCTTTCAGTAGGAGTCATACTAGTACCAAATAAAAAGGTACTTGATGTTCATATTTAACATCTATAGCTCTCAGCCCTTTTGATCTTATCTCAGAGGGATCTCATGTTCAGCTAAAGTTCAGCCAAGACCCCATTGTCCAAGTATTTTTTCTTAGTCACTGCAACCCAGGCTAGAAGCCTCCATCCTGTAAACATGTCCTGTGTTTTTTCCTACCTGTATGACTTTACATTTGGTCATATTGGAACACATACTATTTGCTTGAGCCCATCTCACCAAATGATCCAGATCACTTTGAATCTGTGACCTCTTCATATTTCCACTCACCCAATCTTCGTGTCATCTGCAAACTATCAGTGATCATTAGTTTTCTTCAATGTTATTGATAAAAATCTTAAATAACATAGAGTCAAGAACTTATATTTGAGGAACCTACTAAAAACCTACCTGCTCAATGATGATTCTCTATTTACAATGACATTTTGAAACTGCTCAGGGAGCCAGTTTTTAATCTATTTAATGTGTGCCATGTTGATTTTCTGTCATTCCATTGTTTAATAATATATCATGCAATATCAAGTCAAATGCTTTACAGAAGTCTAAGTGTATTATATCAACACTTTTACATTTACCAGCCAAATCTGTAATCTCATAAAAATGATATTTAGTTTCACAAAATCTATTTTCCATAAACCCATGTATGTTAACAAAACAAAATTTTGAATAGCTACTTACTCAGTGATCACTGAGTATCCATTTTGTGCATTGAATGAGGGGTCCTGTGGACAAAAGAGCATGTTGTTAGAATGCATCCATACAATGGGCTGAAATAAAGTTGCACAGACAATCTTAATTTTAGCATTTCCTAACTTGAGTAGGCCATCTTAACATAGTTCCTTTAACACAGTTTTTGGTATGTAATTAGAGTTTAAATACTATTAAAATTATGCATATCTATTGTATCTATTATATCTTTTCTCCCCAGTACAGTATTTACTTCTGATTAGGTTCTGCTACCTGTTTACTTCATTGGGACTAGTTGTGTGGTAATGGCCCAATCCACCTCCCAGTGATGTGATGGAGAAAATTCCATTTATGTCAGTAGGAATTGGATCAGATCCTAAACTGCTAGTCAGCATCACTCAGAATATAAGAATCTATCGCTTAGATTAGGTATATTTTAAATATTTGTTTGCATAGCTTTGAATTTTAAATGCCAAGATTAGTGCTTTCCATAATAATGTTGTCTGACTGGTATTAACTAAGCTTTTATTAATGGAATCATGTGCATTTTTCATAACATTTTATATTACATATTGTTTTATCTCATAAAATAAAATAAGATTGTGAACTACACTTCTTGTGACTGAAGCTAGTAAATGTTTTTCAATCACTAGGGTTTTAGAAACAAATACTAACTGTAGAAGAGTAGTTGACAAGCATAAAAGAATCAAGCAGAGTAGAATTGCTTACTGCTGTGTTAAATTAATAACTGAACTATTCTAAATAAGATCTCCTGAACTAATTAAAAGAATCATTGATAGAAAAAACTATGTTAAAAATGTTATTTAGTTTGCATAGTTATTAATTCAAAAGTTAGGAAATGCCAGATTCATGGTTCTGCACACAAACTTAATTTAGCCCCTTTTCACATTTATCCTGTGCACTTTATGAAGTGTGAATCCTGTGGAAAAACTACTATATCTTCATGTAATTAAATATTGTATCATTATGCATGCACACAAAGGACAAAATTAAGGCTGAATGACAACCAAAAATCTAGCATTTACTAATTTTCCATTGCCTGGCTTTCCAATCTTGGGGTAAAGAAAAGACACTTCTGTAGCCCAAAGGCTTTTCCCTTACTAAATTACAAAGGTTTCCTGAGAACAATGGAGGTGTTAAAACTTCTCAAAACTAGGTTGTTTATAATAAGGTGCTGTGTTTTAGTTATTAGCAATAGAAATTAAATGAAAAATGTTAAAACCTATCAGAGAGCTTTCTACAGTTGGTTCACTGGTCCTTTTTCATCTTTAACAGCCACCACTTTTTTTTTAATCAACAACATCAACTCTCTCTTTTGATTAAAAAAACCTGCAGACAGGGTCTGGTCCAAAGAAATAAAGAAGAGTATAGAAATGCTAGTGATGCAGAAGAACATTTTTCATGGAGGGTGGTAGGGAAGAAAATTGTTGTGAAATATCTCTCCTTCAAGAAAACCAAAATCACTGCAAGAGGAAAGGAAGCATAGATAAATCTATTGGCTGATCCTGGCTATCAAAAATATCCTATTGTCTGGGATTGTTATAGGGTCCATTGAAGAAAGATTGAGCCAGGTGGTGTGATAAGGAGCATTTATTCGGTTATAGCCTCTAGACCACTCATTCCCCTTCGCCTCGTGAGCAAGGAAGTGAGCTCTACAACTTTTTATCTACAATAATATGTAAATACACACACTTCTACCACTCCTCATGAAACCCCTATTTGGTGATATAAATGGTGATAAAATGAACATCAATGGCTATAGGAGGCAAACAATTATACCCATCCCTGTTTATTATTTACCATTTAACCTGCGTGGCATATGCAATTTCAGCATGAATTTGGCTATCTTGACAGCAGAAATTACCATACGTTTTCTTAACAAACTAACTGCAAAGGAGGAACAAGGGGGAGATATCCGAGCTCTCTCTAACAGGCATGCTGTCTGAGAGAGAAGAGATAACACACTTCTTACCACCTTCTTTGTCCAGATGGTGAGTGGAGCAATAGAAAGGGGGACATGGCCTGTCCATATTATAACCCCATTACCATGGTACCTATTGGTCAGGTCATTTTGCCCTGCTTCAGCATTTACTTCCCCCCCTCCCTAACTCCAAGGCTAGGAAGCTGCTGTGTGCTCAGTGCATGATTATTGCTTGTGTAATATATGGCCTTTTTAGCCCAAGCCAGGAGTCCTCTGGAGGACAATTCATGCTAAAGCCTGGGCCCAATTCCCAGCCCCCCAGGAATTTGGCCCAGCACTGTCCTCCTTTGTCCTGCACCCACAAACATGACACTTAATAGGTGTTGAAGTGGCTGAGTAGGCAGGAAGCCTGGATTCTGAATTCCACAGATTCTCCAATAGGTTATATATGGAGCTGTAGTGAAGCACAGGAAGACATTTAAATAACGTAAAAGGTGACTGTAGTGATGCTGCAATAACATAGAGTCACATCTTGATCTGTCTCCTGACCTTTTTTAGAGTGTGGCTGGAGATTAGTTGATCCACCTATGCCAGAAGATGAAGGAAGCAAAAGCAGCAATGGAAAAATGTAGACATGCATGGGCCATAAAGAGATCCCCTTGAAAATATTTGATATACCTGCAGCTTAATACTATTAACACAGTATTCCTAGCATTTCGTATGTATTCCCTATACTTAGTCAAGCAAATATAGAGATCCAATAAATGTTGTAATATTTTGTTTAGTTGAAAAGCAGAGCTGGTCAAATGTTCTAACACACTTTTCATGAACATTTATTTAAATTCCAAAGAGCTATTTGGTTCAGCTATGTGCATGCCCTTTGTTATTTGCAATTCAGGAACATTATGCAAACAGGTTTTTGTTCTCAGCAACATTTGAGAAATGGCTGTTCTTTGAATTAACATCATAGCATTTAAATACTTCAGTAGTGGGTACCATAGAATTACCATTGGCATGTGATTTTTTTTTGGATTGAATATGTTTCATATTGCACACAACAGAAAAAAGTGTTGTAAAAAGAATAGGCTGTTGTTCTCCATGGTGCATGCAGACCAAAAAAGTGAAATAAAAGGGTTAGGAAAGAGAGCAGAATCATATGTAATTATCATCATTTACAAACCCAGTTGCCAGGAAGGCAAAAGAACATTAAAGCAATAAAATGCATTATTCAAATACTGGCATTAAATGTTGCCTTCTCTGCCATATATATAACATAAATGAATTATTTGTAGCCTGTGCTCAGGACACTTTGTACAGTAATCCTGTCAAATTTCATAAGCTAAAGTGGGCCAGGTTAGTATTTTAATGGGAGACCTCTGAGAAACACCTTGACAATGTGAGAAATGGTGCTGATTCAGTAGGCAACACTTTTCCTTCTGAGTCAGTATTGAACCAGGAGGTGGCATTTGGCAGTTGAAGTTGCCAGCTTTCAGATGAGATGTTGCTGATCACATCTGGTCATAAAAGATGTCATGGCATTTCTCATAAGAATACTGTTATTAACTCTGGTCTCTTGAGTAATTAATTACATTCTGCCTGTCTAAATTCCCTGATCATTATACATTGAGTAACCTCCACTTCCTCTCCTAATCTGCTGAATAGGGTTTTGTGCCCTATTAAATAGCACCTTTGTTTCATCAAGAGGTGACTGCTTTTCAATGCTGGGGAAGTGATTCCTATGTAGATTTTGCGTCTCAGCTTGCGCAGAGCTTAAGGAGAAAAAACACTATGTGAATGCAGCATGTATAGGATGTTTATCATTTAGAGAAATGTTATCAGTGTACTTGGTGCTGTACAAAAACAAAAGGAGTCTGTCGCTTTGCCAAGCGACGCAGGCTCAGATCTTCAAAGATATTTAGGTACCTGATTCCCATTGAAATTGTTGAGAGTTAGGCACCTTTGAGGATCAGGGCCTTACAGTTTCACTTAGACTTAGAAAAAACAGTTCAGACACATATAATACAATAGAAAACAGTTCACAAATGGTAAGGATGTCTTAGGACAGATCCATCTCGAAAGGTTTTGTGGAGGTTGTGTGTTTTTTCCATAAGGATTTGAAGGATGAAATGGAGGTCACTTTAGAAGAGGGCCTAATTTTCAAGCATAAGGGTTAATGTAAAAAAGTGCAAAGCGGAGAGAAGGGTACAAAGGTTACAGATCATATGATATATTAGTTTCAGATATGAAAAGCAACTGAGGGACAAAATGGAAACTAGACCAGCCATGAGTCCAGACTGCCCCCTCCTGAGGAAGTACTCACAGGAAGTGGGTTGTGGAACAGAAACTTGCTGCAAGGATAATTTGGTGGACCCCACCCATTATTTCAGCAGAGGATGGTCATTGCTTCTCTCTCCTTCCCATAGGTAGTACCCATCTTGAAATCCAACAGATATTCAGGGAGTCACAGGAGTTCAGGAACATCCAAGAAGAGACCCTGCCATAGAAATCACTCTGGCCTCCTTGCCCTCTCCTCTCCTGTCACCAGGAGCACAGTTCTATGGAAAGTGTCCATGCTAACTGCAACTCCTGCTAGTCACAGCTTCCTCTAGGGCCACTGCTGGGGAAGACTCTGTGGAAAATATATTATATTTTCCTGGGGATCTCCTCAGGGCTGGAAGAGAGATCATAAGCCCATCCAGTCCTTCCCCCAACCTGCCAAATCTCTCCTTCCCCCACAGCAGGGTCCAGAAGAGGAGGGGGAGAAGGAGGTGGGAACAATGCATCTTAAGCAGCTAATTTTCCCTTGCATGTGGAAGATGCAGATGTTTCCACATGGTAATTCTACCTATGGATTGGCAGAGTATGTACAGCTGCATGGAAACACTGTATTTGTGTGCTTATTGTCACAGAATAATTCAACACTCTGAATGAAAATGGGCATTCTATGGCTCACAGTATAGAAAAATAAAAACATGCTGCTCTTGTGATCTCACACTCACAGCTAGGTGGGGCAAATCACCTGGATTCCCACTTCACCTCTTTGGTTAGAGATGACTCAGAACTGGCGGGTATTATTTCACTACAAGGCAGGATTTTCTAAGAGTGGTCAGTTTATGACCAATAGGCATATGCAGCTGTCTCTGTGGGTAGCTTGGGAGCTTCAATTTTGAACACAAGTATTGTGAGGGACTGAGTAGTGATAGCAAATATATACGTTTTAGGCAACATAGTAGATAAAATGTTCAGAGCATTAAAGTTTAGGAGAGACTCAGTGCATAAAAATCTATCACTTCAGATGTAGGCTATGTCTACACTGTGAGCAAGAGGTGTGATTCCCCTGCTCATGTTCACATACTCACGTTAGCTCTCATCATGGTAGCACAAGTGTAAATAGCAGTGCAGCCACGGTAGCATGTGTAATGGTAGCAAAGACATGACTGAACAATGCTGAACATAGGTTTCAGTAGACACTGACAGACTTGGGGCACATTCAGCTCTGATGTAAGCAGATAAAATTAATATAAACTCAGAGCTGCACCTGCTTACACTCAGGTGAATGTTTTGAAAACTCTAATGAATTTTGCACATCATGAAGTTCACAAGACAGACATATTTAAAGTTGTGAGAGAGACAAAGAAGAGGAGGTACTGTCTCTTATTGGACAAATTAGTGTTGTTGAAAGAGACAAACTTTCAAGCTCCAGAGAGCTATTCTTTAGCTCTTCTTTAAGGGTAATCACCCTGATTGTCCTGAAGCAGGATTTGTATTAGAAAGGTTTCTTAAAGAGTAATATACCTATTTTAAGTATGTTATTATAATGTATATAATTTATCTTTTGGTTGTAATACCAAAACATTTGGTGAATTTGTACGTTTTGTTTTGTATTGAGAATACAGAGAGGCCTCTTGCTTTGCTTAGTATTATCTGCTTCATTGTATTGAAACAGATATTTTGTTTCTTGCTAGTGCACACAGTGATTTTTCATTAACTCAGTTTCATGTTTGAGTGGAAAATTAAAACTTATGACTATTATACAAGATGTGCAGTTCCAAACCAATTAAGTGCATTCTTGCAGGTGATGGTCAGAAGAAAAATCAGAGTACAATTATTTCTCTATTAATTGCATTGCATTGCCTTTTTTTTTTTTTTTTTTTTGCGTGCAAGAGAAACACTGTTTACCACAGGTTGCAAAATATGGACAAAAGTTAGGGAGGTTGCCAGAGAGTTCAGAATGACCTCTGTAGTTGAACTCACAACTGACCTTTCCTAGGGAAAAGGAAATATGAAATCTTGAGGTTACTGGGTCAAATATCACAAACTTTGGTTACTTAAAGCAGATAAAAATCATGAAATGGCTATTTACACTCTCTTTCTAGGGTCACTGTTGCACAGCACTTTCTCCCCTAATTAGGTTGCATTGCAAAAACTAGAAAGTAGACCATGTAATCTAGGTTAATATATGCTGTCGGAGTGTGTGTTAAGAAACAATGATGGTTTACAGGAACGCAATGGAGTGAAGCTGAGTGGGTTTGGCTCCAATCCCGTGACAAGACAATTGGACTCTTCAACTTTAGGATCCAAATTGTGTTGTGGGTATTAATTATCCCAAAGAAATCGGTTTTTACTCCACTTTTGTTGTAGATGGTTTTTGTTAATTCATATTTTGTGGGGAGGAGTAGCTAACAGTCTCTGGGAATGAAAAATATCCACAGGGAGAAAAACTAATTCCTATCATTTAGTTCCTGATTCAAGAAATCACTTAAGCATAAGCTTAATTTAAAGATGTGCTTACATCTCATTGTCTACAATGGCATTTGCCTAAGCGCTTTCCTTTATTGCCTAAGTGCTCAATTGCCTAAATGCTTTCCTCATAATTCTGCACTGCTCTGAGAACTCTGCTCGTCGAAGTTTTAAAAATGGAGTTTCTTAGAACCTGGGGGTGTGACTGTTGCCAACTTTCATTCCCTTTTTTGCACCTTTTTCTGTGCTGCACATATGCATGGAAGAGCCTCTTCATCTGTGTTTGCCTGATTACCACTTATTAACACCTAAAATCCCATTTCTTTCTTGTTATCCAAAAGAAATGAACAATCATATTTAAAATACATTGTAGCAGGTACCTTTAATTAAGTTATCAAGATGTGCACACACTATAACTGAGTAACTATGTGAACCATATTATTTCTTGGCCTTCCTGACATCATCCCAATTCCCTACTATACTCTGTAACTCTCAAATATTTCACCAAGTCAAAAACAGGATTGAAACTCTCTGGGGGAAGAGACCCTATCACTTCTTCTTATTTATAAATATTGATGATTTGCATTGCAGTAGTGACTGGAGGTCCCAGTTCCATTGAGCTGGACAATATACAAACAATTTATTTTCTCTGCAATGAACATAGCATATGTTTGGACATTATTTACATAGAAAAAGGAGTGAATTATTTAGAATGACAGAGAAAGGTAGAGGTGAACCCAGGCTTCAAAATTCATACCTGCATTCAGGTTCTGAATTAAAAAGAGACTCCTAAAATGCTGGGAGTGTTGGAATTTGCAGTTCCTACTCCATTCAGAATGTCTATAATCAAAAAAATGCAGACCTACATTCAAGTTTGGATTTCAAACTCCCATGAGAGTTCAAGAGATCTGAGATTTCAGATCTGAGTTTCTTATTCAGCCTGTCTCCAGTTTAAAAAGAGGATCAGAGCTTTCCAGTAAAACTTGTATATAACAATATAATGTGGTACTGTCCCTTTAAGGCCAGAGGAGCTAGTTTGAGAGGTCAGTTACCTAGCTCCTTGTGGCCAGGTAAAATGGATGCAGTCAGAAGAAATAACTGAAGCAGTCTGAACTTCAGTCTGAAGACTGAAGAGGTTCCGGTGGAACAGTTTTGTCTGGAATAAGGGAGGTATAGGAAAATCCAGACCATGTTACTTTCAAGGCCTGGGTCCAGGACACCTGTGGAGTGGATGGGCCAAGACTCCCCTCCCTGGCAGCCAGTGCAGATAGATGTTGGGGGTTATTAGACCCACCTGGGGAGGATCAAGAGTAAGTGGTTGTCAAGGTGAGTGACTAAAAAGGAGGCTCCAAGCCCACTCAAAGGAGGGAACTGCTGAGAGCAAGAACTCAGCCAGGACACTACCACCAAAGGGTGGCTGTGAAACTTCTGAATCTGAGGGGACAGTCTACAGGCCAGGAGGAGTGGCAAACACAGTGCCAAGAAAGAAGGATGAGAGACCCTTAACTTGAGGGAAAAGGTATGGGTCAGGGAGCCCAGTGCTTGAAGCCACAGTCCCAAGACGAAGACTCTGAATCCTAAACTTGACAGTGAGCAGGACCCTTTTTGGGAGATGAACGCCATTTAATAAGTTAGACCCCATGAGAAGAGGAGTATTATTTCAAAGACCTTGGCTGTGATTTAATTATTTCCAGCAACTTGGGGGGAAACTGAGATGGGGACTGCAGTGGCGTGCTATGACACAAGAGGCTTGCCTGGTGACTACACACCCATCTATAGTCAATGTGCAGAAGGTATTCATCATATGCTTTATGGATACACATACAAAGTTCCACTACTGGTTTGCTAGATAGAGCTGAATAAATTTTGTCATCTGAAATATTATCTGAACCAAAAAAAAAAAAAAAGAAAATTCTTTGTCCTCACTGAAGGCTTTTGGTTTGTCAAAACTTTCTAATTTTTTTTTATCAAAAATAATATTTTGAAATTTCAAATGTTCAGATTTTTGTTCTTTCCCCCTTTTTTGTCCACTGAATGAATAATATCATGGGGTTTTTACTTTTTCATTTTCCTCTTTTCACTTGAACTTTTCAAATTTACTTCAATTTTGGAAAAGTTATAGAGCAAAATGGAAAGTTATGGGGAAAAAATCACATCCTGGGTCTTATTCATTTAAATGTCACTCAGTGTCAAAATAGGAACATTGACTGACTGGTAAAAACTCAACTTTTGTAATTTCCATACACAAATAAAAGACGAAAAACTGCCATTGAAGTACCATTTTTACACTGAAATACCATTTTGCTTTGAAATAACTTTTTTCTACAAAAAAGATTTTTCTGTTTTTCAACTAACTTCAGCCCTAACATTTCAGCCCTTCAGCCTTAACATTTCAGAAGACATTGAATTGCAGTTGCCATTATAATCCCTTGTACTGCCTTTATAGGATATTTTTATTCAGGTGCTCTTTCTGAGTCTTTGTAAAGAGCAGATAATTTGCCTTTAAAAAAAAGTGTGTTCTCCAGGATACCATGCTTTCAAGTTACTTCAAAGATGTCTCCTTTTTAGTTGTGGATGAAATGATTCTTGAACTTATATAATGCAAAATATTGTTATTACTAATTTCAATTCATCACATTCCTTCAGTACTGTCTTTCTGATGATTTCTCCTCTCCATGGAGAGCGTTTAACAACCATGGAGAAGGGATAGAAATCACAGCCTCTCACCTGCTTAGAACATGAGGACCTGTGGGTAATGTTGACTGTAGTTCTGCAAAACACAAGGCATCTATGTAGAATGGAAGATGCCCTGTGCTAAGCAGTTGTTCAAAGGCCATTTCCTACTGTATTATAACAATTTCACAAGAAGTTAAATGTTTAGCCTAAAATGATTGAGTGTCCCTTTTGTGAAAACTCAAGATTTCCCACTATACCTATTCACTGTTATTGCTTCCTACCTTTCTTTATGGCAAATCAGTGGAATATACTGTAAAAACTGTATGATTATTAGCATCTCATTTGCATAAAAACATCACATTATTTTCAAATTATCCTCTTTATGCTTCTCATTTTGTTTTGATGTTTACTGCAGTCTGGATAAAGACTGCAAATTCCATCTACATTCTCCTATTAATGTTTTGTTACATAATGTAATGCAAATGTTTTGTTTTTACATTTTTTCACTAAGGATTAGACTGCACAGTGGTAAAAAATGCTGGTTCCTTGTCTACCATCCAATTTTGCCAGTGTATAGTCCACCTATAAGTGATATGTAAAGCAAGCTGGAAATTTTCGATAGAAATATAGAAACAATGCTTTTTGAAAAATGTGAACTTTTTTTTTCATTCTGACCAACTTTAGTCCTAAAGTGTATCGTTATAATGGATTGAATGGGAAAGAATGACTTATTTCAGGATTTCCACTTCCTTGGACTTGTCTAAAGACTCAGGCCCATTTCTCAGGCTCTCAAGATGATTGGCAATAGCCTATGTTCTTTCCCTCAATTAGAGAGTGGATAACAGAATCCAGGCCATAGTAAGATCAGGACTAAGAACAGGCCTTCTTAATGGCACTCCATTGGTGGTCTTGTTTTCTTTGTTGTGTTGAGTTATTTGGAATTGTTTGGGCTTTGAAGGGCAAATAAGGGAGGAGAAAATGAGAGGTGATACATCCTGAGAGGAAGGGCAAAGGAAGAAAGCTAAAATTTCATAGTTATGATGGCGCCAGTGGATTCTATTATATGTGAACTGCACTGAAACATAATGGAAAGTGGCAGCCTTAAGAAGTCAACTGCAGACCCTGATGCTCAATTGGCCTGGAAGAAGTTAAAGCAGCAAGGTTTCCACTCTAACTTTCTCTGGTGATATATACTCCGTAAGGCAGCTTACACCAGTGGGGGATCAGGAATAGTGAAGCTCAGCTCCACCCACAGCCTCAGTCTACCCCATGCCCAAATGCACAGCCTGATCCTCTTTGGGGCAGGGACCTTGTCTTCATGTAGCACGGATGTTATCTAAACTATATTTCCATTACATACAAAAAAAACCCCAAAAAACTCAACAAAAAGACTGTTAAGCTTGCAAATTCAAGAACTCAAAAGTTAGTAAATGGTAGAGTTAATGTTGTCCATGCTTTTAGCAGCCATAATTTATCCACAGTTGACAGATCATGAGCAAACTACAATTTTCAGAGACGTATAATATGGCCATATGTGGATGATTATTCACTGGGGATGGTAAAAGGTATATGCCTGAAATCACAGTGAGCTCCTCCTCCTCCTCCCTGGCAGATTTCAAATCCTGTTTTGAAAGCAAAGCATGGAGGCACAAGAGCTTCTTAGTGAAACAAGAATTTTTACCACTGGCAAAAGAAAGTATTTTCCCCTAATATCATTCTCAGAAAAGGCTGAACCATTTTAGCTGAAGCTTTAAAAATATATTCAGCCTGAGACAAAGACCTGCCATGCAACTTCAGCCCTAACACTTAAAATTTTGGTAAAGTTATAAGTAGGGCTCTGTGTAAATCACAATTTCATGGCACAGAAATTGTGAAATTAGCCCAGGACAGGATGTCTGTTTTTGCCTCCTCACTATTGGAAAAATCACTGTATTGGACTAATTTGGCTGCTTTGGGGGAGGGGTTAGTTTCCCATCTGTCCAATGGGGAGAGGGATGTGAGGCTGACAACGCAAGTCGACTAGTACCCTGGTTTTCCCAGACCACATTGGACTCCAGCAGACCCCGGGGAGACACTGCAGCATCAGCTGGCAAAGATCTTAGATCAGGATCCATTGCTTGGAGCATGAGCAGATGTGTGAGGTGTCCCTGCCCCAGCAAGGGATGGAAGGAGTGAAGCAGGCCCTCCCCTGTCAGGAGAATTGGGCTGGGGGGATTGATCCCCCCTTCACACACCCAGATTCCTCTGTTCCAAGTGGGGGATTCTGATGTCAGCAGTTTGCCAGCTACCACTGTGATGTCTCCCCTAGACCTGCTGGGCTGGGGGCTGCCATGGGGCAGTCCAGGCTGGGGATCCTAATTGACCCACATTGTCAAACCCGCAAGCTAGCTGGACAGGAAGCAGCAGCAATGTCCGGCACTGACAATGGACCAAGCCAGCCCCAATCTCTGCCTCAGGCCAGGCTTGGCTGGATATGGTGAGACACAAACACTCTGGTTTGCCCACCTTCCTTCTATAGCTTGCTGGGGTAGGATTGGCCTGCCTCTACCTGCCTTCCCGTGGGATAGAACTGGCCCACTACCCTCCTCCCCCCACCCACCCCTAAACAATCACAGACTCAGGAAGGTGGAGGAAGATGGATTGCCCACTTCTTCCTCCCTGCTATTAGAAAAATCACAGCAGTGCGGGAAAAGGAATTGGAGGGTATGCATATTCCATTAAATTAAGCCACCCAGGATGCTGCCATGAATTAAAAACAAAAACCAATTTATACAGGGCCTTATTTATAAGCAACTGAAAACATGTTCTGAAAATGGGAATGCCAAGCAACCTTAACTGTAGGTGTCATAACCACATCACAGGGGTTTCAAAAACAAAGCAGTTTTACATAAATAAAAAAAAAAAATCCAGGTGAAATTAAGAAAATAGGCACCATTTTAAATCTATGTCAAAACCAAATCCCCACAGATTCCCATTAAATTCTGGGGAGAGATTTCAGGGTCAGGTTTATGCACATCCTTACCCATATCTAATATTTGCATTTTCTTTTGAAAAAGATCTAGTGGCTAAACCACACTACAGAGAAGAGTTTAACTGTTCTACAGATAGTCCCAAGGGCTGCAACAAGAGTGAATCACGATGAAATGCTGTAAATTGAAAATAACATCTGTTTGAAATAAAGTCACATTCAGGGTTAAAGTTCTTCTTGAAACCCTTTATTCCTTTTTTACTAACTTGAAATAATGTAGGTTTTTTTTTTTCTATAAAGGATGATACTTGCAAACCAACCAATATGCCAGTGTTACTTTTTATAGGCCTAAGAAACATTTAAGAAAAATAAACTTAAATAATTTTTGAAAGTAGATTAAATTTCCCACTGCTTGGACATTCAATTCAGATCTGAACATGCAAATGAAATTGATCTAAAAATGTCAATTTGGAGAAAAGAAAATTCATTATTTTTTAAATTAAACAATTAGTGGTCTCAGAAATATTCCATAGGAGGTAAAAAGCTCTAAAGTGATTGATTGAAGAATGACACTAGTATAACAATCACATTTTCTAATATGCCTTTGAGTATTTGATTTCAGTTTGCTCAGCCATTTTGTTAGGGAAAACCAGAACAAAGAAGTAAATGACAAAGGCCTATGGCAATCCTTTTAAAAAATATCCCACAAAGTTTATAGTGCATAATATATCTGGAGTATTCACAGTATTTTTGTATTACCAAGTATTAACATTTATTCATTCTAGTTAGAACTGACCTAAAGCTAATCAAAGCTGGTGGAAGGACTCCTCTCAACTTCAGTGGGCTATGGATCAGGTCATTAGCAATAACTGAAAATAAGCAAAGCAATATTCTCACTTTGAGTTTGTGGAATGCACAGATTCTAAGTTCAGAAGGGACCACTGTGATCATCTAGTCTGACCTCCTGTAGAACACAGGACATTGAACTTCCCCAAAGTAATCCCTAGAGCAGATCTTTTTAGAAAAACACCCAATAATGATTTTAAAATTGCCAGTGATGGAGACTCCGCCATTTTCCTGTATAAATTGTTCTAATGATTAATTACACTCACTGTTAAAAACGCACTATTCCAATGGTAAAACAAAAATCCCCTGAATTTCCTAATGTCATTTGTTTGGAGAGAAAAACCAAGAAGATTGTTATATATAAATTTGATTTACCTTATGTATAAGCAAGATCATCACTTGATGTTTATGGTTTCTCCGAAATGAGATAATTACTGCAGCAGGAACACACTTGGATGATTCTTAAGATTCATGACACTTATGACATATCTTGGATATATTTACTTTTTTCCCAAGGAAGCAAAACTGAGTGAAAATATGGTTACTTCTTTCACTTATTCTACCATTAATTTCTTAGGCCTGGTCTACACTTAAAAATTAGATCAACCTAGCTACATCGCTCAGGGTGGTGAAAAAATTCACATCCTGAATGTCATAGAGAGGTTGACTAATCCCCAGAGCAGATAAATGGAAGAATTTTTCCTGCCTTTTGGAGTGGTGAATTAACTACATCAACACAAAAAAAAATCTTCCATCAATGTAGGAAGCCTCTACACCGTGGCACTACAGCAGCACAGCAGTGCCACAGCTGTGCTGCTGTAACATAGACATGGCCTTCAGCATCAATTCTTGTGCCTGCTCTTTATTGCTTTCACAGTGTTTCACCCCTGCATGCTGGAGAACCAAAAGCAATAAGTAGTCCTAAGCCCTCAACATTTCTTAAGCATCTGTGGCTTCTTCAGAGAAGTGTAGAAAAATGCATCCAATACTCCTCAATCTGAGCAAAGCACTCTGTGCTTATTCTGAACAGAGCACTAATGACAAGGGAAAGCTGGTGTGAAGGGGAGAAAAGTATAGTCAGGGCACAATGCTTAAGTGCAATCCAGGGAATGCAAATGATCTGCAAAGTGTCCATTTTTAGAATTTTCACTTACTCCTATTGCTAATCAAGACTGGTGGCCACTCAAGCGTGTTTAAGAGCTGCACTTAGAAGAAATATATAGTGTCAGCCACTGCGACAGAACTGTGTCAAAGGGTTCTTAGAAACACTGTCTTTCATAGAATTTTTATTTTCCAACCACCTCTGCTCACAGCTAACTTTGCTGGGTAACATTTTCAGAGTGCTGTCTCAATGGATAATGGCATAGTCCTCACTAGTTCTTGTGTCTGTTATAGTGTGTTTACATAGCCATCACTATGAGTTTCATGATTTTAATTGCTTCTCTTTACTTTTAGCTATCTGTCTTGAGACGCTTTAGGCCTGATTCTCATTCACACTAAACCCTCCCCCATATGCTGCCAGAGTGACGTAAAGGGATCTTAGTGTAAAGTCCTGCTTTCTCTTTCACAATTTTAATCCACATTTTTAAAAATGTTAATTGAGCACCAGGTGTGCTCTGCCCCCTACGATGACAAGAAAACATAGTTTCCACTCTGAAGACCAGTCAGTCACATGCAATACCGTTATGACATAACGCATCCTGTGCTGTTTCAAGCTTGAATTGTATAAAAGCTCTGGTATAGGTCATTAATGAATAGTTCTGAAAAAACAAAAAGTTTTTAAAAAGTGTTTCAAAGTAATAAGAGAGGTTGTTTGGCATATGGGAAGAGGAAGGAACCCCATGCCTAAGAGGCAGCCTGAAAAAAGGTGAAAGCAGGAAGGGATACAGGAGTGGCAGATCTGAGGGAAGCTTGGGAGGAGCAGGACACAATAGGAAAGATGTAGACACTTCATGTTGCTTTACAGAGGCTGTTGCTGTAGAGCAGAAAGGTTAGACACAATTTGCCTGCTCTTTCTGGCTGCTTGTGGAACCACATTAAGAGCAAGGTTGGGAGAGAAAAAGAGGAAAGCACTATCCACTTTCTCACTGTAGAAAATCTTTATAAGGGCTATAAAAGAGGAGGCTTGTCCTTTCAAAGCTGAGGTTTTGCTCGTGCTCATACTCAATTTGTATGCTTTTCCTCGTACTCCCTCTGACAGGCTGTGCCTCAGTCTATTAAAAATAACATGCAACTCTGGGGTAATGCCATGGGTAGACCTGCCTTACCCAGCTAAACTCCTTCCCATTCCCCATGAGTGCAATGCCTCACCTCTGCCTAGCTGCCTAGGGGAAATTAGGGCTAAGGAACATGTAGCTTGGGAGATGGAGGAAATCTGCCCTTGAGTTGTGGTAGGTAGGCTTGGGGACAGAAAGAGAGAACAGAAAAAAGGGAAAGTGGGTCTTTGGTTTGTGTGGTGGAGAGAAAAGGGAAAAGTCAAACTGGGGCAGGTTGGGGTGAGACAAGGGGGGTAAAAGAAACCACTGTGACGTATACAAGCAGAAATATTGACTTTTCAATAGACAATACATTACTCAACTACAAGTCATGTGCAAAGGAAAAACGGCCGTCAAGAGGGGCCATTGCTCCAAAGTGACTAGCAACAACTCAGAAAAGAGAATTTAGCATGTGCATGTTTATGTTAATAGAATATACAGCACCTCAAGTTAAATGGGAAAAACCAGCTGGTTTACCATAAGGCCTTGTTGACATGTTTCTTCAAGCTTCTTTCCAATCTCTATTTATACCAGTTTTTTCCATGCACCTAATCATTTTTGTCACCCTTTTAATTCTGCACCACCCTTTTTGGCACAGCGTGACCAGTACTACATTCAGATTTTTAGATGAGGCCACATGATTGATTTATATAATAGCATCCTATCTTTTCTATATTTGGTATGTACTTGGACCCAATTACTATAGTATCTAATTGTTGCATAATCTTAAATTGGCTGAAATTGTGAAGGCCTGACACTCAACTGGATAGCATTTCTCTGTCTGTCTGTAATGCAATAACTTTTGAATGTCGCATCTGGTCAATTCCAAAATTTCAGGGGATGTGCTAGACATCAATGCTCAGAACTCTAGTTTTTGAAGAAAACTGAAGGGGGAAAAATGGGGGACACATGAAACCCTTGCTAGTGTTTTAGCACAGCTACAGCCTCAAGGACTTCTGCAGTTGTCTATAGATCAATCAACTGGTTGATGGCACCCATTAAAGCATTCCAGAATAACAATACTCCTATTTTATCTCTTCCTACTCTCCAAATAAAGTTTAACATGTTGATATCCTAGGTGACTTATCATCCATACAAAAAGAGAAATAATGGGGTGGGAAGAGAATCTGGAAAGGGAGAAATGGGGGCATGGACATAGCTCCTGGCATGCAGGAGAACCTGGTATGGGGGGAGGAGAGAAGGTGGGCACACAGAGCCCCTAGCATGGTGTGGGGAGGTGGGAAGGGGGGATAGGCAGAACTCTTAGCATGGGTGGCAGACAAAGTTCCAAGCATGGTAGGGAAGAGGAAATGAGGGTCACACAGAGGCTCTACTATGAGGGGTATTGGGGATCCTGCCATTGGGGAGCAGGAAATGGGACTCACATAGAAACCTTGCCATGGATGGGAGAATGGGGGAACCTGGAATGAGTGGGGGGAGAATGAAGGAGCACACAGAATCCTTGGATATCCTAGTATGAGGGAGGAAGAATGAGGGCATGGAGGAGAACAGGGGATAATGGGTCAACACAGAATTCCTGCCATGGGGGAAAATGGGGGACTTTGGAAGGAGAGGCACAAAGTGCCCTTGGTGGAGGAAGATTGGGGGAAGTTGGTATGGTATGGAAAAGCAGACTTTGACTCCCTCAGGGAGCTGATGGGCAGGCTCCCCTGAGAGGCTAATATGAGGCTGTATTTTAAAGAAACTTTATTGAGGGTGCAGGAACAAACCATCCCGGTGTGCAGAAAGAATAGCAAATATGGTAACCACACAGCTTGGCTTAACAAAGAAGTCTCTGGTGAGCTTAAACCCAAAAAAGAAGCTTACAAGAAGTGGATGCTTGGTCAGAGGACTAGGGAGGATTATAAAAATACTGCTTGAACATGCAGGAATGAAATCAGGAAGGCCAAAGCACAATTGGAATTGTAGCTAGCGAGGGACATGAAGGGGAACAAGAAGGGTTTCTACAGGTATGTTACCAACAAGAGGAAGATTAGGGAAAGTGTGGGCCCCTTACAGAATGAGGGAGGAAACCTAGTGACAGAGGATGTGAAGAAAAAAGCTGAGGTACTCAATGCCTTTTTTGCCTCTGTCTTCACAGACAAGGTCATCTCCCAGACTACTGCATTGGGCGGCAGAGAATGGGGAGAAGGTGAACATCCCTCAATGCTGAAGGAACAGGCCCAAGACTATTTAGAAAGATTGGACATACGCAAGTCCAAGGGGCCAGCTGCAATTTATCCGAGGGTGCTGAGGGAGTTAGAAGATGTGCTTTCAGAGCCATTGGCTATTATCTTTGAAAGCTTGTGGCAATTGTGGGAGGTACCTTATGACTAGTAAAAGGCAAATATAGTGCCCATCTTCAAGAAAGGGAAGAAAGAGGATCCAGGGAACTATAGGACAGTCAGCCTCACCTCAATCCCTGGAAAAATCATGGAGCAGGTCACCAAGGAATCTATTTTAAGGCACTTAAAAGAGAGGAAGGTGATCAGGAGCAGTCAACATGGATTCACCAAGGGCAAGTCATGCCTGACCAACCTGATTGCCTTCTATGAAGAGGTGACTGGCTAGGTGGATGGGGGAAAGTGGTGGACGTGATATACCTTGACTTTAGCAAAGCTTTTTTACAGTCTCCCACAGTATTCTTATCAGCAAGTTAAAGAAATATGGGTTGGATGAATGGACTATAAAATGGATGGAGAACTGGCTAGATCATAGGGCTCAACGGGTAGTGATCAATGGCTCCATGTCTAGCTGGCAGCCGGTCAGAAGCAGAGTGCCCCAGGGGTCGGTCCTGGGGCCGGTTTGTTCAACATCTTCATTAATGATCTGGAGGACGGGGTTGATTGCACCCTCAGCAAGTTTGCAGATGACACTAAGCTAGGGGGAGTATTGTGTCCAGTTTTGGGCCCCTACTACAAAAAGGACGTGAACAAGTTGGAGAGAGTTCAGCAGAGGGCAACAAAAATGATTAGGAGGCTGGAGCACAAGACTTATCAGGAGAGGCTGAGGGAACGAGGCTTGTTTAGTATGCAGAAGAGACAAGGAAGAGAAGAGTGAGGGGAGATTGGATAGCAGCTTTTAACTACCTGAAAGGGGGTTCCAGGAAGGATGGAACAAGGCTGTTCTCAATGGTGGCAGATAACAGAACAAGGAGCAATGGTCTCAAATTGCAGTGGGGGAGGTCTAGGTTAGACATTAGGAAAAAGTTTTTCACTAGGAAGGTGGTGAAGCACTGGAATGGATTACCTAGGGAGGTGGTGGAATCCCCATCTTTAGAGGTTTTTAAACTGCGGTTTGACAAAACCCTCGCTGGGATTATTTAGCTGAGATTAGTCCTGCTTTGAGCAGGGGGCTGGACTAGATGACCTCCTGAGGTCCCTTCCAACTCTAATATTCTATGATGCTATGAAGGGAGGACAGAGACCCCTCCTGCCATAGAAGGGAATGGAAGGCAGGGAGAAAAATGGGAATGGGGTGCACACAGAGCTGCTGAAATGGTGACTCTGGTATAGGAGGAAGTGGGCACACAGAACTGCTGGCAGAAGGAAGATGGGAGAGTTACAGAGACTTCCTGAAAATGAGGGCAAGAGAGAGTGGTAGAGAGTTTGTAGGGCTGGGGAACATAGGAATTAAAGGAGCTCTTAGTGCGTGCAATAAACTTAGTCTATACAAACTAAAAGTGTGCAACCCTCTAGTGTATTAATCCACACAGCACCACTGTGAGGAAAGGAAATACTATTATTCCTGTTTTACAGAGAGGGACCTGAAGCAAAGAGACTAAAGGCCAGATTCTATATGTATTTAGGCACCCTAAGACCCAGACAGATGTTTAGTGGGCTTTTTAAAAGCCTGGAAATGCCTAATTCCCTTTGAATTCAATGGGAGTTAGGCCCCCAATGGGAAGTGGCCATCTGGATTGTTAGCCACCTTAATCCCTTTACAAATCTGGCCCTAAGTGTTTTGGGGTAGGAAATCTGTGGCCAAGTAGGAATTTGCATCCCGATATCCTGAGGTCCAGTTTAGCACTCTGACCATGACATTTATTTTTTAATATAAGAGTGAAGATAACTACACATTTTAATAGCAAGGTACGCACAGCCATTGGAACAAACTCACTCATTGTACCATGTACTAAAAGATATTTTCCAAGTCACATTATGGGCCAAGTACTACCTGAATTGTTTAATCCCACACTCCTTGTGCAGTTTAATATCCAAGGATAGGCAATTTGAGTGTTATCTGCATTAGGACTATGCAGTTGGGCCCTCTGCAAATTACTGTTTTGTAATCCAACTAGGTTGACCAGATTAAGTATAGTAATTAGTCTGAATGTAGTGACAGAAACATTTATTTTTCTATGCTAATTTGGGGATTTTCAGAGATAAGACTTCCTTGTAATGATTTTGAAAATGTGTGTCCTTGACAAATTAACAGCCAATCAGTACTTGAAGGTGTCGAAGGGAATGATTTTAAAGCCTACCCGTCAGTGAGCATGTGTATGTGTATCTATATTAGTGCCTGGTGCTTTATTACACATGAAGGACCCATTAGTACTAATGAATCAAGTGTATAAATACTTTTACATCTTGATGATAAGTGCGCATAATGTCTCGCTGCATAAGTACTTTCTTCATCATAACTTTTTAAAATATATCTTTTCAGTGATCCCTTCTTAAAACTCTCCTTTGCTGTGATGACTACCAACCTGACAACCGTTAGGCTCCTCGTGTGCTAAGACCACTATGTATCAGGCTGACCAGCATTAGCACATATGTTCCCTGTATTCAGCCAATTGTCTGTCTGTATCACCTGTAGTGTCTTGTTTTATACTTAGATTGTAAACTCTTTGGCTAAGGGACCATCTTGTTCTGTGTTCATAAAACACATAGCATAGCAGTGTCTTGGTCCATGACTGGGGCTGCTATTTGTTACTCCAATATAATAACAAATATTGGTAGTTGTAAAATATATACATGCAGTGAAGTCAATGGGCCTGATTCTCCATTGCCTTACACCTTGTGTAGTCATTTACATTTTCAAGAAGGTGTAAAATGCTATCACATCAGAATCCTGCACTATGTGTTGATAGCATTTTACACCCACTTTGCATATGTGTAGAGGCATGCATGAGAACAAAGAATCAGGCCAAAGAAGACAGTTCGGAGTCTGTGGTCTGGAACCAAACTGGTCTTCTTTAATTCTTTCAATATAATGGATAGTAACTAATAAAAGTGCATATATCATTACAGTATAATTAACCAGTGTCAAAGTTAAGATGGAGGAGTAGCTGCCTTTTCAAATATATATTCAGATTTTATACTTCAGAGTAGCTTCTTTGTTTTTATTGTTATAAGAGGCAGGAAAGGCAGGTTACATGTAGCAGAGGATGAGCAGTTGTCTCATCGGAACATTATATAAGCTTGAAACCCATGTCTCAAGATTTTGTTTTCAGTTTCATACTTACCCTCTTGACAAAGTGCCTTCTGATAGGAGTAGAAAAGACTGACTAATCAATCCTCAAATACTGAAGAGGTCACTCTGAGAGATGGCATACAATTCGGAGATGCAGACAGGTTGTGTTGGCAAGCAAATTTGATAGTTAGAAAGATCCTGAAGCTGGGCATGTGCTGATTATGAAAATCATTAGGTAACTTCTTGACCACGTGAAAAGGCTTAGTTACAATTGTTTTTGCTAAAAAGATTATTGTAGGACAAATCTTCATTCATACATATCTTTCTCTTTGGGTTGTCTTATAGAAACAATATATGGTATTTATGCAAGGATCTTGAAGTTACAAAACCACGATGACAATTTGATTACATCAAACAGAGAGGATTGAAAATCCTTTTTCCCAATTTAGCATCTTGTTTCACATATACCTCTATTGTGCCTATCAAAGTCATCATTCCCCTTCTGTTTTTCATGTTGAATATCTGATCAAGCAAAATTTTACTGGAGAAAACTGGACTGAGCATATAGTGTAATAATTTGTCTGGGAATAACTGTTAAATTACTAATTTGGCTAAATAAAGTGGTGGCAGATTCATCTGTAAAGAAACTATAAATATAATGAAAAATCAATTAATTGTACTTTGGAGCTGGTTGAAATTTTCAAGATTTTTTGTTGAAAAAGTCCTTTTTATTTAAAAAATGAAGATTTTAATGGAAAATTGTCAGTTACCTTTTCTGTGATTTTCTGGGTTTTTTACTGAAATTGTTAAAATCATAATTTTTTATGCATATATAAAACCATATTTTCTTAATGAAAATTGGATTCATGGTAAATGAAAAATTTTGAAAAATATTTTGGTTAAAAATAGCATAAAATATGTCACAAAAATTGGAAAAGGGATCAGTTGATGCTGAAGCCTGTGAAACAGAAACAACTTCAGGGGTTTTTTTGGAAATTGTTTTCCCATTTTTGATCACTCTTCCATGCATGTTGGTTTGTGTCCAAAGCACATGTGTTTTGCCATAATAATATTGCTATATAGTATACGTGCTCCTTTTGTAACCGAGACACAGCGTTACTTACATGTGCCTTAATTTTTACCCTGATTTTCCTGAAAAATATAGAAGTAGATTAAATTTTTTATTACATGCCTTAACTGTATATAAACTTATGAAACTTCTAATATCTCTGTCTGGCAGAGCATAAAAATGTTAATTTTAATATCAGTATTCAAAGACCTTTCCTTGAGTTGCAGAAAGAAAGAGTACACACTATACAATATATGTAAGATGCATAAAAGTGGAAAAAATTAGCCAAATTTGAACTTCATACCAGGAACCAATACAACTGTATATGTAAATGATAAGTCATCCCCCCAAAAAATCTAGCAGGTAAAGGAATACAGAAATTGTAGCAAGGAATATGATAAAATGTTTTATTAGTGGCCAGTTTCTTCACTACTTTGCAGTCACTTAGCCCTGTATAAAGTAGGTGTAAAATGTTTTAACATTCTCTTTCAGTAGCATTTACATCTACTTTGCAAATGTGCAAATGGTTATAAAGGGCAGTGGAGAATCAAGTACTAAGTGTGTGTTTGGTGTGTGTATGTGTATTTATATGTTTAATGCTTCAGATAAGTACAGTTGCACATATGCTATTTCTGTTACATAGTTGTTGCAACCACTATAGATTAACTAATACAAAGATGTAGTTAAATTTAATCTAGTGATTAATAAGATACACTGCTCCAGATTTCCCATAGCCATGTTGGTCAATAGCAATCATGATTATTGCAGATTATACAATCCATCTAGAGCTAGGTGAATAACTGATTTTTTGATTCACTGGCAGGTCTGAAAAATATTTTTAAAAAACTGATTAAGTTTGAAACAAACAAAAAATACTCTTAATAATTTCAGTTAGTCAAAGAAGTTGAAAAAAAATAATATACATTTGGGTTAAATGAAACATTTTACTCAGACTGAAATAAAACATTTCATTTCAGGGTATCTTTAAAATAAAAAAGCAAAAGAAAATGAAGGGTCAGATTCACAAATTGGCCAGAGTAGAAGATGCTGATGGTGCCTCTCTTATAAACTTTAGCCCAGTGGTTAGAGCTCTCAGTGATAATGTGGGTCTAGAGAGTCATTCTCACACTTTCTTCTTGGGCCAATGACTATCCAAGAAATCTATACAAAGTGAAATACCTTCAACAGGACAGTGTGAAAACAAACAACCCAGGCTACCCTTTAGTGCCCAATTGTCAGCAAACTCACCTCCTAGAAAGGAGATACAAGTTCAAGTCTTTGCACTAGTGATTTTTTATACATAGTGTAACAGCTTTAACAGGAAAGATTGAAAAAAGCCTTCACCACAAAATTCTATAGCCCAGTGGCTAAGGTAGTATGAAAGATCAATGTTCAATTCCCTGCTCCACATCAGGCAGAAGACAGAGATTGAATGTGGGTCTCCTGTACGAGTGCTCTAATCTTTGGGCTAGAATTTATGGAGGACCCTTCTCCTTCAGCTGTTTTGTGAAAGGCATCTAAGTCCCCATGTGAATGCAGGCCATATTTTCTTTTTCTTTTCACCAAAATTATTTGGCAAGTTCCCATGAAATTCATGAATATTTTCGAGTCAGCTGAAAATGCATTTTTTGGCAATCAAACTATTCATCCAAAAAAACATCACCCAGCTCTAAATACATCTTGTGTCATCTATTGTAGGGGAATACTTTCAGGTCACCACAACTAGCTGACTGCTTTTCATGTGTAAATCCAAGGTAGTGGTCAACAGTGCTAGCATACATGTGGGACTTCATTCCCCTTTAGTGTAAGTATAAACTTGCACTGTTTAAGGTGATAGTTTTTCCATTCAGTTATATCAGAACTATGATGCAGTAGGATGAAAGGGTTCTGTTTCAAACTTCACTTGCTATAGAACTGAAATACAGCCCTGTAAGGTCATAGTTGTGAAAAAGAAATGATTATATTGTGTGGTGAAAACATAACTTGCTAGCACTTAAACAATGTTTCCGACTAACACTGCCCTTGCTTTTACTTCAATACTACCTTAAATAGGAAGGAAAGGGGGAATCAATCTGAACTTTCTCTTTTTATTTGGTTAAATGGGGAGTGTTTGAATTGCAGGAGAAACATGGACTAAAAAAATTATTGTTGAATAATATTTAGTTAATGTTCTACTAACTGATATCCTTGTTATCACATGTGGCTTGCTGGGTGAGCGTTTAAAGGAGATTGCAAATCGTATTTGCTGGTGGGCATTCTCCTTTTCCCCCCACTGCCCCTGATTTGTAAAGCCCCTAAGTGTGAATGCATCATAAGTAATTCACTGGCCATGCATGAAATGGCTACGTGTGAAAAACAGTAACTACTCTGTTTCCTGTAGCTGTGTTCAAGCCAATGCAACTCTTTGTGCTATTAGGGTATTAAAACTTCCCTATTTTGTGCCACAATGTTTACCGAAGAACTTGGCATGCACATGGACCTTCCTTATCATTTATATTGTGGTGACAGTGAGCTGCTTTTATTTACTGTATACTATTGCTGAAATTAAAACAGCTGGATCTGGGCTTTTCAAAGGAAGAGGAAATGTTCACAACGTTAATGCTAAAATTGTAATCTTTCAGGGCTCCATAAGCACAGGATGCAGATACTTTTGCTGCTGCTAGGTCATTTTGAAAATGGAAAAAGAAATCTGTCCCCTCTCTCCCATTAGCAGGCTGCTTGAGGCAGGTTTCTGACATTTATTTATTCTTATGTGCTCTCTAATCATTTATCATAAAGTGAGTCAATTTGAAAATCTTTGTATATATTCCTGAGGTGTCTGAAATGAATGAGGACTATGAATGAATGAATTGTGCTAATTACTACATTGTGTATGAATTGCTCCAATTTGTTTTTTTATTGCTTTATTCTCTTGAAATTATTGCAAAATATCTTTTCAAAATTAATTGTATGTAATATTTTAAGATTGCTTATTTGTAGCATGTAGTGTAAGAGCATAGAAGCAAACTTAAAAGATAACAATCCTGTGTCTTTCACCTAATTCAGCTATGCAAATATACATTCAGGAAGGCCCTATGTTTGCTTTTAACAGATTTAAATCAAATTTAAATGACGAGATTTTTCCCTTCCATTTTTTCAAGGACATTATGAGACAAACTTAAAATTTGTAAATTGTTTTGAGATCTTCAGATGAAATACAAGAACAACTTAAACTGACCAGAAATTATTTCAGCTGTGCAAGCTCTGTATTTATTTGTGCTTTTAAGCCTGATCCCTCAAAGACTTAAACACAAGTTCTGTGAGGACCCAGTTCTTCTGCAATTGAAGTGAATTATGAAGTGAATAATGCTTCTCAGTTTCATAGATGGGGTGGGGAACAAAGGCAAAGAATTTAAGGGCATTGACCAAGGCCAAAGAGTTTAATGAGTTTGTAATACTGATAGTTGATCTGGTGCCAAGAAATTAGTCCTCTGCTTGCTCACACGCTAGGCAGCACTCATTGTACACATTACATACTTAAACAGAAGGAAGGGATCTGTTGGAGAGAAAACCTGTTTAAAAGTTAAAGACTGTTTTACACTTTCAGAATCATGTGGACATTTGCAAGCTTAATATGCACATCCAATTATCTTGATTACAAGGGCAATCACTATCATTGAATATACATTTTCTGAAAGTTTAGAATAGATTTTTCCATGACAGCAAAAGGAATACAGGAAAAAACCCTGCCACACATTTCCCTTTGTATAAAGATTCCCCCCTTTGTTCTAATCTAGGACAATACTCTTCTTTGCAAGGTCCAGCTTAGTCACTTGCAAACTTCCAGTGAATGCATCAAGAATGCCAGCAACTTTTAACCTTTCAAAGCCTGTAAATCCCCTCATTCCGAGAAAGCACGTCATCTTTTAATTTTAAACTGTCATATTGTATGCCCTGGCACATTTTAATTCTCCTAGGGAACTGTTCACTACTTAGCATCGACCTATTCATATTCTTTAGCAAACCACAATGCTTTGTCAGGCATGATGTATCTGGGTATCTTTGCTCTCTCTCTGGCCTGATTCTGCTTAAAACACATTTCATTTATTTAAATCTGCCTTTGGCACCTCTGGCATCTTTGTGCATTTCAGTGTTGAAAATTAAATAAAATAATCAGTATAAAAGCTAGCCAAATTGGTAGCTGAATGCCAGCTACATTTATATTCAATTTGTTGCCTCTGCCTATCAAAATGTACTGCTCACACTACCATATTCAGTCTGCAGAGCGCTTGCTCAGTAAGTGCGCACCACATGAAGGCAGCAGAGCTCAGGATATCAGACCATCAGAGCAAGATAGTTCCATAGGTAAGGGACCTTTGAGGATGCCAGGCTGTCTGTCCTGGTAAGATAACACCTAGAAAGCTGTGTTGACATCCTTTACATTGGATTACTTGGTATTTTCTCTTCATACTGTTCCTTCAGCATTCTAGGCAAATACAATCATTTTAGACCATTTAGGCATATTTATAAATTTGCTTTATGTAGGATTTTAATAGGTGTGTAAATATACTTGACAAAAGATGTGGACCGGGAATTTTCAAAATCTCTCCCCATGGCCTGATTTTGCTCCCACTGTAGTCCATAGGATTGACTTCAGTGGAAATAGTTAGGTCAGTACTTAGTGCTGTAGAAAATTTCATTCATGCTATTTAATAATATTTATCACTTGTACAGTGTTTCATGTTTGAACAAAGTTGTGTAATTATTAAATGAAGAAATAAGACAGGACTTTTTGGGATGTTAATTACTTCAGTAGGGTTTACAGTGAGCTACATAAGTGCTGCTTACAAACACAGACAACAAAGTCTGACCCCGAATCAGAGTTTATTTTGGTTGAAGACTTAATTCTGAAAAGACTGCGTATCTATGTCTGTTAAGTGCATCTCAGGAAGGTCAAACAAAAACAGGAAATTGATTGGCATTGTATATTAAAAGAATCAAGAAAAACATATCAGATTTCTGCAGCAATCTCATGTTGTAAAAAGACAAAATTAATTATATTATGGAATGGATTTTTCCAGTAGTGAAAAATATCAGTAAATGATGAATACAAAATTGCACTTAGTTGTTTTTTCCTTCATCATGTCTTTCACTGATTCCAGTTAAATTTATGGAGTTTAAAGCCAGAAGGAGCAATTAGATCATGTAATCTGACCATCAGATTTCACCCAATTACCCAGTTATTGAGGCTAATAACATGCATATTTGGCTAAAGCATATTTTTCAAGAAAGGCATCTAGTCTTGATTTGAAGACCTCCAGAGACAGAGGATCCACCACTTATGTGGGTGGTTTGTTCCCATGGTTAATCACTGATAATGAAATACCGCTGTATTGTCCACTGAAATTGAGCAACGTGTGTTGGGTAATAAGTGACCAGACAATTGTGAAGGAATGAGTTATTTGGGGCAATATTAGCTATTAGGGGTAAAAATTTCAAAAGTGCCTAAGGACTAAATTTTTAAAGGTATTTAGATATCTAAAGATGCAGAAAAGAGCCCTGGGTGCTTCTGAAAATCCCTGTATGTGCTTTTTTGCATCATTAGGCACTGAAGTATACCTTTTAAAATTGGTCTTATAGTGATTTAGGGGCCCTAATTCCCCTTTCCAAATTAAGGTAGATATTTAGGAGCCTAAGACTCTTTGAAAGTCAGTGGGACTTCAGGGATCTTAAGTCACTTATGAAAATAAGGTGAAGATTCCTAAATCACTTACACACTCTTGAAAATTTTACCCTAAGTGTCTGAGTTCAGGACAGAGAGCTAGGAAGCCCTGGATCATAATACCAGCTGTGACACAGATCCATGATTTGTGGCCATATGGTAAAATTTTCAAAAGGTCCTAAGTCATTTAGGAGCCTCAATGTCTGCAAACCTGGGGGGTAGTATTTAATAATATGGGGTGCTATAAAAATTCACCAACTAGTGGATGAGATATTATGAGTAAAATCTGTGTTTGAAAGGACATGAAATATTGGCCAGGTTCTCTAATACTGATTGTGACTCTCTCTAGGATTATCTCACCCTGGATTTTCCTGTTCACAATTTCAGAGTCTTAGAGTTTAAAGCCAGAAGGGACCATTAGATAATCTTGCTGACCTGCTGTGTATCACAGGCCACCAGCAAGACCCAGCATCTGCACATGAACCCAACAATTACTAAAGTATTAAAACCCACTGGAGATTAGACTATTATGTGCCACAAGCAGAGAACAGGAGGGAATGAGAAGCACTAGAGCTGGAGGCCCCCTACAATGTCAGTGAAATGATTAGCTGAGATATACCCAGATAGTCCTGGCAAGTCCGCACCCACATGCTGAAGAGAAAGGTGAAAATCCTCCAACATCACCACCAATTTGACCTGGGAATTCCTTCCTGCCCCCAGACATGGAGATCAATTTGAACATGAACATGTGAGTAAGAACCAGCCAGCCAAACACCAGAGAAAGAATGCTCAGTGCCACCTAAGAGTGTTGGTCCTCCCCATCCAATGTCCCATCTCCATCACTGGCCATCCCTGATGTGTCAAAAGAAGGAAATAAAATAAATAAGCGCTCCCAGAATACATGGGTTGGGGGAATTCCTTCCTGAGCCCCTTTGCTCCTAGGGTTACACTTCTGTGCTCTAAGGACCTGATTTGACTCCTTTGGAATTCAATGGGAGTTTTCCATTGACTTTAGTGGAAGTTGAACTGGACCATAAGTGAGTTGCAAGAGTAGATGGGATGGATGGGGGTAAAGGCTGAAGGTGAAAATGAGTGCCAGCAAGAAAAGAATGGAAGCATAGAGAGGGGTAATAGCTATAGTGAGAGGGACATGATTACAGTTCTGCTACTTTTTCTACTGATTCTTGAGCCAATTAAATTGGGATTTCTTGTAGAAAAGGCCCTCATGAAAGTAATTTTCCCTTCTATTTTGTTGTCATATCTTTTGTTTCGTAGCTATCTGAGACAGCCTGATTGATATGGTGCTGCAAACCCTGGCAATAACCATTAACCTATCTACACTGGAGGTCCTAAAGTTGCTACCTCTGACAGAAATGAACTGGTGTTAACAACTGGATGATGTGACCACTTTGCATCAAGATTAGGCACAGTGGCAAGATAGGAAGAAGAAACTTGCACTGCTGCTATTGTGTGGAAAAATAGAGTCATGCAGTTTCTCGGGCTGTCAATCTAAAATAACTTTAAAATACTGCTCTGCCTATAATTTTCTCCCTTTACTTTTCCTATCCTCTTTTCTCTCATGCCTTTTGCCCTTACTACTTTCCAAATATAGCATGTGTAGGCTGCAACCAACTCACTTTTCACCATTTGTTTAGGCAAGTCCTATTCATAACAGGTAGTTATTTTCTAAAGTGCAGCTTTAGAAAGGATGGAACTACCTGGTGTTGGACCAAGTACACATTTAAAAAACAACCTTGCAAAAGTCAGAATGTTATGGAGCAGCTTGGAAATGACAATTCTATAAATATAGTCACTGTGTGTGCATGGCTTCGGCAGGGCAAACTGTCTCTAGAGAGCAAAGGAAAGAGCTGTGGGAACAAAGAACATCAGTTTTTGGCATGGCTCAAAGTGAAGCCTTGAGAAAGGCTTTAAGTGGCAAATCAGCACCTGCAATTTTAGTTAATTATTATTCTATTTTATTTTATTTTTGGAACTGGGAAAGAAAATAAATGAGCAAAAAATTCTTTTATTATTGCTGTTGTTAGCTATTATTATTCCGTGTGATTAGAGGATCATAGAAGGACTTGGATTGTGAATGTGATGCTAACAGTATGGAGAAAACTGGAAAGCCATAAGTATTCTATTCTTCCTCTTTCACCCACTGCTATCTAGACCCTCTGAAATGCTTCCTCTAGATGCAAATCAGAACAGAAGGAATGTGCAGATGCTGAGTCAGTCATTGGACAAGGGTAGGCCACAAGTTCAACACCAGTAGGTTCTGCATCATATTCTTGCTTTCCCTTGTACAGAGTTGGTTATTAATCTTTCTGTCTTTGAACTAAAAAGGTTCCTCACTTTCCAGTAATCCTCAACTCTCATTTATGTGCCAGTTGTTTGTCCAATTAGTTTGCCATATGTGCAGCTACAGTGCAAGAAATGAACAAATTACCAGCTAAGCTCAATGACATTGTTAATATCTTCCTACTTAGTGGATGCATCAATGACCAGCCTCATTAAGTGCAAGTCAGATTCTGCTCCTGTGCAAGTGCTGATTGTAGGATTAAAAGAGAGATTACTTATGACATGCAAATGAGTAGATATGCAATAGCAAGGGAAAGGGGAGGCATAGCTCTATAAGGGTCATATGTGGGATGTGATGGTTTGTATGTAGTATCAAAGAAGTCAGGAATGATGGGTTCTGGTAGTAAACCTTTTTACACAAGAGGTGTTCCTAATGATGGGGTTGAGGTTTATTCTTTCCTTCATGCAGCTTGAATGGCAAGAGGCTGTATTAGGGAACATACTCAGACTTTAGACTCTTTCTTATGCTTCCAGCATGTGGGTCCTATTTTTTCCACTTTTAATCAGCAGGAATCCCGTTTAATCTCTAATGTGTAATATGTACAGATGCATGGCAAGGACATCCCCCAGCCCCATCAGCTATATTAAAACAAAAATCAAAGCTTTCAGAGGTTGTTGTAGGTGCTTTAGCACTTTTGACAATTAGCCATGATTTAGATGTCTACCTAGAAATCCGAATTTGAAAATTTTGCTCCTCTGTGTTACTAGTAACATATAAGAAGAAGCCAATCCTTGATAGGACTGAAAGTGTGTTAAACTGTTCTTTGGTAACATCTGATAAAACAGAAACAGTTTCTAAGACTAAGAACAAATTTGTTAGATGGCAGGAAAATGGGCACAATGTCATTAAGATGTTATGTAAAATATTTTGCTTTAATGTTTAGGCAAATGAAAAACAATGCATTGCATCTCATTTTTTGCCATTCCTTTTCTAATATGCTGAAAATATTTTTAATTTTTGCTATTTTTTATTTAATTGTTTAAGCTGAATAAAAGAGAACAGGTATTCAAATTTGTGGTGGAATTCGTCTTCAAATTCTAGGTGGATAAATTAAAAGCCAAATAATAAAACGTATGTCATATGCATGGACATTATAATGCCTGGGACATTTCTGTACAAATAAGTTGTTTTGTATTAAATTCCCCCCTTACAAAAACTGTGCTACTATTTCTATTCAGTCTTAATTCTGATTCCACAACTGAGCTGTGCATTCATTATATATATGAATAACCTTGACTTCAAACTTTCAAACCTTGACATTGCTTGCATATAAATGTAATCGTGTGAGAAAGATCTTCAGTATATGACTCTAGAGATATAGTTCTGGTCACATTTGTGTAAGTCAGGACTAGCTCCATTGATTTCAAATTACTCCACATTTACATTCAGATTAAACCGAGAGTCTAATTTGCTCCATACAGCCAAATTCAGCCTTGACACAAACATGCATAATTCCCATTAATTTAGAGGGCAGTTGCATCTACTCATGCCAGGAACTTCAAAGATCAAGTTGCTAAATAGATGATAATGATATACTGAAGAGTGAAAGAGTGACATGGTGGAAAAAACAACTAACTGGAGAGTGTAAAAAGATCCTTTTCCTTGCATAGTTCTGTTAGTTGTGTTTCCTGCTAAACTTTTTGTTTCTATCCCTTCAGTATGTAACTTTCAAGTTACGTAGTGGTAAAAAGATGTATCATTGTTTATGTCAATTTCTCTGAATTAAGCCTGTAAACTCTTGTGGCTTGTAAGACAAGTGCTATTATGTGGGGATAATTACAGTTCCCTTTCAACACTCATCTTTGTGAGGAAAACCTCGACAAAATTACCTGTGTCCCCCATTCCTCAGACTTGGCTTGACCGGCTTGCATACACCAAATAATACTAATTCTTCACTCTGAAGTCAACATAAAGCAACAGCAGGATTGGGTCAAGGTCTTTTGGATAACAACAACAAATACCTGTTGTGGTTTTTTTGCAATGAGATGGCAGCTGATCTTATTGTTGCCTTAGCTGTGCTATGTAGGGGCTAATCCGAATCTGTGATAGTGTCTAACAAAAGGGAATTTCTATTCACATATTGCAGGGTGCTCAACATGCAGCTGAAAAGCTGTATGTGGTGCACAGTGCTTATAAAAAAAAAAAAAGCTGCAACTGCTTCTTCCCTGTAATTAGGGCTAAGGACAAAGCTGATCAGGTTTTTATTGCTCCAGAATCCATAACAAGCATTCTTATAAAATATTAAGTCCCTTGGGGTAGAGACCACATCTTTGTATATGCCTTTAAAGTGCCGTGAATCATAGGGTGCTACATAAATAATGATGCATGATGCTCATTATGTACATTTCTTTGGTTCTTAAAGCAGCAAAACAATGAATCAGTTTATCTCTGGAATCTCTTCCTATGATTCTTGCTCTCTGATTTATAATAATTTATCCTCAATTCCATAAGAAACTATCATGGAATTCTGTTGTGATGATATTTGCTCATCCCTCTTATGGGTTATCAAATATTTTTCTAGTGTCTTTGGTTGTCATGAAACTCTATTCCCAGTCCAGGAAATAACAAAAGAGGATAATACTAAGTACCTAACTGGGTCATCACAATTAAATTGTTTGGAAATAGATAAAAGGAAACTTAAAAGTAGATAGGCTTGTTCCTCCAGGGCTTCCTGCGGACAGGCATCTTTAATCTTTTAAATCAGACACTATGCTGAAACTGTGTCCCAGAAGAATGTTTTAGTTCAAGTAAATAAATTTGGAGAGCCCTGAACTGAAACAGTGACACTCATCCATAAGAGCTTAGACTGAGCAAGTTCTTTTCTCCTCTTATGTTTATGTGTGCACAATATGCATGCACAGCCTTATGTGAACTTCTGTTTCAGGGGCACATGAACCTTTATCTGACTGTTATTTTTGTTTCATTCATTTATATATTGTATTCACTCTCTTATATATGGCCCTCAACATTCTAGTATTTAATCACTTCACAAGCTTTACTCTAGTTATCATTGCAACACTCCTTTGAGGAAAGAGAGCTAAGGACCAGAGACACCAAGAACTAGATTTTTAAAGGTATGTAGGCACTAAAGATAAAGACAGACACCTACTGGCACTTTAAGGAGTCCGTAGGTGCCTAAGTCCCTCTGATTAATGAGAGGTCAATGGGAGTTTGCTATGTAGGCTGAAAATTCCTCTACATGTCTATATGTATCTTTAGGTGCCTATATCTCTTTAAAAAAACAAACCAAAAAGCAACAACCCCTATGTGACTTGCTCAAGGTTATCCAGGAAGTTAGTTATAAACCAGAGAATTGAATGTGGGTTTTCCACAGCTCAAACTGGTGTTGTAACCACTGGACTATCCTTCCTCCCTGCACATATCATCTGCAATCAAGACCCATGAGGTCAACGACTCAAACTGGTGAGTTCCCCTCCTATTTTGACCGATTTCACATAGTGACTACGAAGGCCATTGCATTGTTCTTGCTAATGCTGTACCTGTTCTGTGGATACATATATGCTTCCGTTTTCCATTTTGGGGGTTAGACTAGATGACCTCCTGAGGTCCCTTCCAACCCTAATCATCTATGATTTTTAAGGGGTTTTATTTGACTCTATATAAATAGGATGCTGAAATATCTGATTTTATGTGAATTTTGTCCATGTGAAAAGATGCCAAGTTAAGATTTTAAATTGTGCTTTTTATACTTAGGCTTTCCCTCACAAAGGCAACGGATAGAAGTTACTATCCTTCTATATATGCAATAAAAAGAGAAACATGATGAACAGAATACCAAGCTGTGTTACTTCTCAAAGCCATGTGGGTCACACACACAGTACAAAAGATTAGAACAGGTATATTAGTGTGCAGGCTGTCATGGCTATCCCATTTGCAGTCTACTCTTTTAGGCTTGGGTGAAGAGAACTATTGGCCAGACTTTCCTGTCACCCCCATTTTTAGTGTATGGTTGACAGCAGATACATTCATACAACAATTTCATTAGTTACCTTGCAAATTTCTGTCAATTAACTGCATTTCATTTTGCAACAAACCAGTGTGCAGATGCAACATTAGATTGTCTCTGAGCTGTACAAAAAACCATTTTACTCTCTCTGTGAAGCAATGCTCCAGGGCTCTAAAGCCTGGTCTACACTGCCACAAGCTACGTTATGTAGCTTGTGTATCTCCTGTCTTCTTACTTATGTTGCCATACCATGGTGTCTCCACTGCACTGATGGGAAATGCCCTCTGGTTGACACAGCCTTACTCCTTTCAGGGGGGGTGGATTAATGGCATTGACCAGAGAGAACTTCCGGGATCAATTGATTGGGTCTGCACGACCTGTTCAGCTGATTCCGTTGCATCGATCTCTGCAGCCTCGGCCGTGTAGATATACCCTAAAATCAGCCAACACCTCCACTGCAACATGAGATGGCCCAAAAGATTAATTGTGGATGCATTCCAGTATTTCTTAAAACTAGCATGACTTTAATAGGAACTTGGTAAGTGTTATACCAGATCATAACAGTGGTCCAGTTCATCCAGGGTCCCATCTCTGACAGAGATCAGATGATTTAGAGGAAGGTAGAAGAAACCATTCAGTAGGAAGCTATGGAATACTCTGCTCTTAGGAAAAAATTCTTACTAACCTCCTCAGTTAGAGGTTGGCTTATACCCTGAAACATGAGGGTTTATATTCTTTCCATCTCTTTTTAATCATGTAAGGTAACTGGATATTTTCATATTATATGAAATATGTAAATAGCCTTCATGCTATTGCAACATTTGCAGAAGACCTACATACATCTGTAAATAAAAAGGGTGGGGGAAAGGAGTGGGAAAGCATGTTACACATTAAGTCTTGGAAGCCATATAAAGTTCTGGTATTTAATTATACCAATATTAAAGTTTAGGAGACCAAGGACTATGTTGTGCAACAAAATTACATTGCAAGCTCTTTGGAGCAAAGATCATGATAACCTGTGCATTTGCACAACAGCTAGAACATTAGAGCCTTGCTACTGTCTTTTGGGCATTACAACAATACAAATAATAATTTATCCCTTGGGATGATAAGATCTTAAAATATCATTCCATAAGCATTGTGTCACAGGGTGTATACACCCCCAAATTGGCCTTGTGATAAGGAGTTAATGCAGCAACTGCCTGCCAGTTCTGATTGGCAACCTCACAGCAGCTGGTAGAATAGACGACGTGAGAAGAGTCAGCAGTCAGAGGAGCAAGCCGGCCAAAGAAAGAAAGTCATGCTAGGAAGCTTGTGTATACCCCAGAGGTGGACTGGCTGGAGGAGCGTACAGAACCAGCGGTGGTGGGGGAGCAGAGGGAACAGGAGAAGGAGTTGTTGAGGCTTGAGTCCACAGGTCTAGTTTTCGGGCCCTGAGTTGGAACCCAGTGGAGTGGGTCGGTCCGGTTCCCCTATCGGTCCCTCACAGACTTAACAACCAAAGAGGTTTCTAGACCCCCTGCAGACCAGGAGCAGCTAACTCAGCTAACTATAAGGTCTAGTGGGACTGAGAATGGGACTACCATGGAGAATCAGGCAAGAGGAGCTGACTGCCTGCTCTGCCAAACGCAGCTGACTTGTGCAATGCTCCATCTGACCAGAAAGGGCACTGTCACATTAGACACCTACACACACACACGGTTATGACACTCACTGATTTAGTGTGCAGTGAGACATGCTAACTTGCATGGTACAAACCCACTGTGTACTCAAGCATAAACCAGAGAAAATATAGTGAGTTTACTAGTTATTGGAATTCAATAAATCTCTGTTCCTTCTGTGCGGAGACTACAGGAGATAGTGACTATTAATTAATTATAATGTGTTGGAGGTAGGGTGAGGAATGTGAACCTTAATTAGAAAGAGACTGAAAAGGTAAATCATTCACACTCTGATTAACAATACTAACTGGAAATGGCATTGGTCTGCTAAGGGGAAAATCAGTAAAATACAACATTGCACCATCCGTTATAAATAATATACAAGTTTCATGCACCCATAGGTCTGCTCAGTTTCCACATGCGCCTTCCCTGCCTCCTTCAAATCTCCACATTCATCTTTAAAGACGCATTTTATGGGATAACTGGTTTTTCTGTAGTGCCCACAATGTAAAAGGTGCTTTCCAAACGTAAAGGCATGCTCCCTGCCAAAAAGAACTCACAGTATAAAAGGCATACAAACAGAGAGAGAGTGGGAGCAAGGATCACAATGTAACAGTACAAGTGTAAAGTAAAGGCATGGTATTACAGAGAACTCTGTGTATACTGGTATCTATATTTTAAAATCTGTCTTTTTATACAATCCCTTTTGCCAATTAATTTAGTACTTATTTGGTATTCCTTTATTTGTAGGTTGACTCTGACTCCCAGACCCATTTTGAGTACTTGATTTCAGAGGTGATTTTATTGATTTCAACAGAACTATTTGTGGAGAAAAGTACTATATGGTGTGAGCAATGGTGACAGAGTCTGGCCTTTAATAAATCTAGTGCCCAGGAAAGATGTCAGATGGACACGTCTGAAGTATTTTCTTTTGTCATGGGTATGGTATAGACATTTGGCAGTGCATCACCGGAAATATATTTTAACCGTGAAGTGGGAGAACGACATTAGTCATGAAAAGTCAGTTGAAAATCCATGGGTATCCAGTCCCCACTTGTCCCCTCCCATGAGAGTGCCACAAGGGTGCCAGTTGCTGCCAGTGATGGTGCCTTTTGTGACACACAGTATCCGAGTCCCTTTTGAAAGCAATCATTTGAACAATTAGTGGTTTTCTTGGTATTTTAAAATCACTCCACTCTGAATTTTTACAACTGTGCATGGTACGTAGTATTTTAATATAACCCTGTCAACCAAGATAGGGCTATTTACTTTTCTTTACATGTGCTTTCTCTGTCAAAAATCAATGATTCATTGTTCTAAGGGCAGCAAACTTATAACCACAGCTAGTGTCAGCGTTATTAATCTACTGCCATACAAGCCTCATTAGAGGAGTTGTAACAGTGATGTGAGAATTTTTCTTTATGAATCCTTATTATTACCAAACAGCAGAAAACTAAGATCAAGTCCAATATCTGAAATAGTGACAAAGTTTGAATTATTTTCATGATAGCAGTAGCATGAGTTGACACAGTCACAAATCACTACTTCCAGTGCAAGTAATTACTTGAAAAATTGTAATGCACTGTAAGGAATTCCTGAAAGATCTCACAAAGAAACCAACTCATGATTTCCTTATAGGTAACCCAGAAAAGTAATTTATATTAGCAAACTTATAGTTTTAATATGCAAAACATACTTTTTTGGAAACGCTCATCATTATTGAATTATTAGCTACAGAGGATTCATGGGCATAGGAAGGATGGTGATTAGTGTTCTGTCTAGGCTATATTTATGTTCTGACAGATTAAAGTGTAATGTTGTTGCTTCCAGTCCCTCTCAAAATAACTTCTTACTTTTCCCTTAATAAAGACGTTTCTATTTATGTGCATGCATCCTAATAAGAAATAATCTGCAATGATAAAGTGAATTTATTTGTATCAGCAAATAAGTATTCTCCATTCTTTGTATTGTAACTGGACAGAGGTAATTGTAAGAGAGGTTTATTTCAGCAACTCATAATGGTACCAGCATGAGGAGCTTTCCTTATTTTAATGCCTTTGCTACTCTATAAATTCCTGTTTGCCTCTGAGGCGAAGTAGCATTGAGTAAATATTCATTCACCCTTCATAATCTTTTCCCCTGCCCAACTCCTGAAGTGTGGTATTACAGTCTAAAAGATCAGTTCTTTATGGAAAGTTGTCATCTGAGAGTCTTAGAGTTGTTATACAGGGAAGAAGAGATGTACTGTCACTTTCCTGGTACAGAACTAAAAAAAATAATTTTCTTTTGGCTACAAAAACATGTCAGTTACACTCTTTGTGTTACTGTAATTCCATGTCATTCATGCTTTGGCCTTATAAACTATCAATTAGTTCTCACAGAATTGTTTTCAGACAGGGATATAAGAAGAAGAAAATGGAACGTAACACACAACATGATTGTACATTGGCCCTTCTCTCCTCAGTGTGGTTGTATGTCAGTTGCTAGTATCCTGCATGAAGATGTGGAATTATTCTGTTGTCTTCTCTGCTAGCTACATCAGGTGGGTGTCATTAGCTTCAACTCTGGTGAAGAAAATGTGGAAAGTGCCTTGGGCAAATGAAGGGGCTAAGGTAAGATAAAAGACTTCGGAGGGAAACCTAGAAATTCAGATTATGGCTTACATTGTTTATCCTGAGTTAAGTATAAAACAACACACCAGTGAGATTTGGACAGTAATCCCGTGTGCGCTTGTGGGATACCTAAAAGGGGCTGGGGACTTTCTTCTCTGACAGTTAAAAAAATACTTGTTCCCCTCTCAAAAGTCACAACTGGAAGAAAAAAAAATCAGACTGATAGTAAGAATATTGGCCCGTTGGTCTCACTGGGTACAAAATTTAAAAAATGGGGATTGTTACAGAATAAAGATAATTAACTATCTACATCACAGTCAAATCTCAGGCTAGATCCTATTACTATCCTGCCTTTCACCTTATTTACATGCTGGCCCCTGATTTTTAAACCACCTGTTGGTGTCAGAAAAACTGCCATCAAATGTTGCAACCACGGCTTCTCTTTTTGGCAGTTTCAGCAGGGAAGTGGAAGACTCAGTGGGAAAGGAGTTGATTAAGATTTCTAATTGGGATATTTGTTGTCTGTTTCCCCCACCCCCTCACAGAAAATAAAAATTTAAATCAAAAGTTGAAAACTTTTGAATATGCCTGAAAAATGAGAATATACTGTACCAGTAAATGTCAGTGTGAATCTCATGGGAGTTAAATCTCATATCCTCAGTCTTCTCCACAATCTAGGCTCCTTCACTGCATCTCCCATGATGCAATATGACCTCATTTCTTGCTGAGCCCTTGTGGTGCATTGCAGAAGCCCCATGGGTGCAGTGCATAATGGGAAAAGTGGTCTATCTGGGGACTCTGGTTGATAAAGGAGAACAGGGATATGAGGCAGCTGAATTACAACTCCAATTAGGCACCCTGGTGACATTTCCAGGTCAAAACATTTTGGTTTTCAGGTGTCTAGTTTTTCAAAGAAATGTCAGTTTTCCATGGACAACAGATTTCATTATTTTAGTATGCAAAGAAATTCATTCTGTTGAAAAACAACTTGCACTGAAAACTTTCACCCAGTCCTAGGGGCCCTCAGTCCAACTAAAGAATAAGGCAAGCCAATAGGAAAGATGGCTGCCTTTGTTCTATGGATAAAAAAAAAAAAGGGCTTCTTTACTTACAGTTTCAACCTTTAGCCTTTCCAGAACACTAAATACACTTCAAGAAAAATAGATTGTATGTTCTGTGATGCTTAGCATTCAGCCAATGAGTATTGAATTAATTTAACCCATTCTTCTCTAGATTTAGAGATAACATTTAGTGTGGTTAATAGACAACCATGCAGATCTAGACATTCTAGAGGTTTTAAGCAGAGCATGTACAGTAAATATTTAAAAAGAATATCAAAAAAAAGTTTTTTTGAACAAAGTAAATTGTGCATCACATTTTATTTTAGCAGAAAGACTTTGTATACCCATAGTGCTACTTTGAGTTTGAGCACTAATAGTAAGATAGTCTTACCTCCTTTGACCAGAGCAATTAGCCAAAAATAGAGGGGTTTGCAGGTTGTTCAAGTTAGGAGAAGAAATTGATGATAAAGTAAGGAGTTTCATAGAAACTTAGAGCTGGACGGAACCTCCTAAGTTCATCTAGTCCATCCCCTCTTTCTGCAGCAGGACAATGTATAACGAGGCGATCCCTGAAAGATGTCCATCTAACCTGTTCTTTAAAACCCTCAGACAGGGATTCAATAACATCCCATGGTAACCTGTTCCAGTGCTTAATAAGAGAATCAGAAATGTAGGGCTAGCAGGGATGTCAAAGTCATCAAGTCCAAGTTCCCTGTGCTCAGGCTGGACTAAGTAAACCTAGACCATCCCTGACAAGTGTTTGTCCAACATCTTCTTAAAAACCTCCAGTGGTAGGTATCCCAGGGAGGTGTGGAATCCCTGTTCCAGAGCTTAACTACCCTTATAGTTAGAAAGATTTTCTTAATATCTCACCTAAATCTACTTTGCTGCAGATTAAGTCCATTAATACCTCTCCTGCCTTCAGTGGACATGGGGAACTGATCACAGTACTCTTTATAACAGCCCTCAACATATTTGAAGACTTATCAGGTCCAACCCTTCTGTCTTCCAGTTTTCAGGACTAAACATGCCCACTTTTTTAAACTTTCTTTATAGGTTAGGTTTTCAAAAGCTTTTATCATTTTTGTTGCTTCCCTCTGCACCCCCTCAGCTAAGATTCATTTAGGCTGGGATAAGAAAATAAGAATAACTTATTCTTAATAAAAACACGAAATTTGTTAGTCTTTAAAGTGCTGCAGAATTCTTGTTGTTTTTGCTGTATACAGACTAATATGGCCAGCCCTCTCGAATTATTCTTAATAAGTTCTACTTATGCTTAATAAGAAGAAGAATAACTGGGATAAGAAAATAACTGGTTTTTAAAACTTTCAAGTCAGTCATGCAACACTTAGCAATCTAAGCTTATGGCCTAGACAAGCTCTCTGAAATACTTGATTATACCACTGTATTTTATACCAACTGAATCCTTTAAGATTCTCTCCCCTCCACCCCAACTGTCCTAAAAGTCCAATAGAGGGCAAGATTTGTCCAACCTACATGCAGGCGTGCAAAGTGGGGAGAGAGCACACGGAATCTTTTCTCTTTACAAGAACTGGGCACAGTTGCAATACTTGTACTCCACTGAGTACAAAGACTGCTCTGGGGTACTTGTTTCTGTCCAGATTTGAACAATGTCATGAGTAGCTAAGAACTACTTTAATATGTCAACATTCTTCTAGATCCCACAAATGAAGAGACAAGATATAAATAGGAAGGGGATGGGTCCACTAATCGCTAAGGCATGAGTTTGTTGGACCAATATCCTGTTGAAAGTATGATATTACCATCATAAGTGCTTGCCTTAAACTCTTTATAGAGACAGGCATATATCATTGACAGACTCCATGCTGATAGTAAAGCAGAGCAGTCTAAACCCCAGCTGCAATTCATGATAGAGCTTCTCTTCTAATCTGGTTATGGTTGTACTAAGTCCTGGAACTGGTTAGGAACTGTTAAGGGAAGCAGCTCATTCAAGGTGGTTGTCATTTTGGGTGGATGGTCTCAGTCCATTTTGCCCTCAGAGTAAAACTCTGCTGTAAATGGTATTGATGAAGGCAGCTGTCTCAATACACAAGACTGAAAGATTATGGCTCAAAATAATGTGACCAGCTGGGTTCATATAGTTCTATAAATGTACATCTTCCACTGTCCTCACACTATGAATGCTTCCCCTAAACCCATCTGCATGATATATATACCAAATTACACATTATCTCAAATATATAAAAACTTTTCTCTTAAACGGTCATTCAGTTGTCTTATTCTGCTGAGAAGTTCTTTGATTTCCTGAAACCTCAGTTATCCAAACATTTCCACTGATAATTTCCAAATAGTCAAGGATGTACTGAAGTATTATGTTGAGGTTGTCTGCATGTGGGAAGGGGAGGGGTAAAAAACATCAGCAAAGACATTGTAGTGGTCAGGGCCCTAGCCTAGTACTTGGAAGACTGGGGTTCAATCTGTAGCTCTGCAATACAATTTGTGACCTTGGGTGAGTTGCTTAGCTTCTCTGTGCCTCAGTTCCTGATGTGTAAAAATGAGGATAGTAATACTTCTCTACCTTCCTGGGCACTGTGAGGATAACTACATTAAAGACTGAAGTGCTTTGTGATCGACGGATAAAAAGTGCTATAAAACATACTACTAATAATACCTCCTCCTACCTCCGGTGTGTGGTTGGGTGGACTGTAGAAGACATCTGGCCATTATGTTTCAAGATACCATTCTGGTGTTAATCTATTGTGTATTTATATATGATATGCCTCAATAAAACTATGATGGCACCACATTGTAAAACCATGTGGGGTAGCTGCTGATAATTTATACTTCACATAACTAGTCTTACAACCCAAAATATAATGGCCAAAATTTTCAAAAGCATCCAGTCACTTCTAAATAGATTTGGACCAAATTTCCAAGTTATTTTGCACCAAAATGAATTTTCAGGGCTCTGAAACTAATTTGTGACTTCAGGTCAAATTCAAACAAATGAATAAGACAATTTCAAAAAACATCAACTTCTTTTTTGCTGTTTCATTGCAAAACGGTATTTTGGTTTGAAGTGTGGCCAGTTTAAAAAAAAATGGACACGAAAGAGTGAGAAACACCCACAATTATTACTATTATTGTCCAAGATTAGAACACAAGAGCTCCTTTCCCAGACTGATTTTCTAAACTGTGTTGAGTTGTCTTAAATTTCCAGCAGCTACTTCAATGTTTGTTTTCTTGAGACCTTCCTCTGACATATTCATTATGATATTGTCAAGATTTTCTTGATGGTACTCTAAAAATCTTGTCTCTCTCGCACTTCTGCTGTAATGTTCTAATTCACACATTGTTGATGTATTATTTCTGCTTGGCATGCCTTTCCAACCACTACCATCTTAGCACTTTCCAAATCAATTGTGAAATGCAGCATGTACTTTCAAGCCAGTGAAAGTTTCCATAATCAGTCAAAAAATTCTGCCTAAAAGTGCAGAACAAGTAATATTAGAAAGTCTGAATCTCTGTTTCAAATATCATGTTTCCTCCACTAACAGAAAAAATATGGGTATTCTATCAAGTGAGCTTTAACAAGATAAATGATTCTCATGACTGGTTGCCATGAAAACACTATCACAGTTTAAAGGTGTCTTGCAAAGGAAAAATATGTTTGCTTGCTATGCTTCTTTATGGTAAATAACAAAAGGCAAATACAAATACAAAACAACAAAAATCCTTCTCCCCCCCCATCTTTTCTAGAAATCTATGCAGAGCACCAAAGAACTGCAAACTAAGGTTTTCTCAACCCTTTCTCTTATGAAAAATCTCTTTTCCCCTCCATTGTTTGTTTAGGTTTCAATTCTTTGGTGTGACAAAACGGAAATATTCTGTAATATTGTTATGAATGATAATCCTGGCAGTAACTGATTTGACTAGGGGTTGCAGAAGGGTTAAAAAGCTGCTCTTGGGACAGAACATTAGGTATGTGTGTCCTGTAACTGCCTGGGCAGTCATGAATGGTTGTTAAGAACTGGCTGAAACTCACCCAATGCAATGGAGGATCTAGAAAGACATTGAGAAACTGGAACTGAAGAATTGACACCTAAGAGCAGGAAACTTTAGCAGGTGGAGCATGTTAGTTCTTCAGGAGGATGTGGCCTGAAAGGTGTCAGGTGGCTAGAATAAGAGCTGGCCTTTAGAGAGAGATCTCTCAACTGGACTGACAGGGACAGAGCTAGAAATGGATTCCATAGTAGCTTGGCTGGCTGATTGCACTGCCTTGGCCAATGCGAATTATTTGCTTCTCTGTGAGAAGCAAAGGATGCTGTATTCTGGGGGACTAAAAAGTCATGCTGTGTTTTGAAAAGGCTGCATCGTGCCACTGCAAATGCTTCATGAAGTGAATTGATCCCTGAAGAGGGTGAAGGTCTCTGAACAGGAGTCTATCTCAGTTGGATTTGCTGAGCAGAGCTCACAGTATGAAACAGGAGTGCTGGAGCCCAGATGCTCAGTCTCAGAGGTGCTGAGGCCATGTGGCCTACCTATAAAGGAAAAGTGGGACTCTTTGGGGTCTGGCACAGTGATGAGATTCCTCCAACAGACTGTTTAAAAAGCTGGGGGTAGAACAAATGCTGTGGATCTGGACACTTGGTAACTGATGTCATAATCCTCCCAGTGTTTTAGTTACTATAGTCTCCCAGGAGAACCTAGGTAGGTAATACCTAAGTTTCCAGTGTTAAAAAAGGAAACTTGGCTTTAGCACTCTTTTTAATCCTCTGGAAAAGTCAGCTTTCGACCATGAAAACCAAAAACAGTTTGATGACCGACTGAATTATAGTTTGTATAATTGTTATTTTTTTACATATGCATAATTCATGTTGATGTCTGTAGATATTATCAGCACATAAAGAGAGAATAGACCACAGAGAATTTCTGATTTAAATAGGGGGAAAATCCATGCTAGAAAAACACTGATCGCATCACTAGAATCAATGGTGAGTATCTTTTTAAGCCTCAGCAAGCCAAAAATAACTAGTCTGTTCCACATCTTCTTGTCTATCTCCTTACACCAAGAAGCTAAGGAGGACAGATACAGAACAGAAGAAAGATATCTAAGTCTGCATGAATGCAATTTTAAGAATACCCAGATATCTTTAAAATTTAAATTTATTATTTAATAATAAAATAAAAAAATAAAAAATACAGGAACTGAGAATGGAAAGATCTGGGTCCATCAATGTCTTATTTCTTGAAGCCCTAGGATAGATGGTCTGACTCGATGCTCAGCTGATCATCATAACATATTTCCTTGGTTTGAGATTTTCCTCATTTATTCAGCAGCATTCCATCCCGTGGATTATTATTAACAAATAGCTTGTGTTTTAGCCTCTTGGCTACATACATGTACGTAAGTAGAGCCATATTAGGCTCCCACTCCTGCAACTACAACTGTAAATATGTGAGTGATACCATTAACTTTAATTTATTTCCAAGATTCTTAATAGTATTTGTTAGTAATTGTTTACAAATTAGTACATGATGGCTCAGGTAACTTGACAGGCTGCAATAGTGGGTTAGCCACAAAAGTCTACTCCCTTAATCTTTTCTGTCCCCTACACCAGCCTGTTACTGGTAGAAGCAGCATCTGGGCAGAGATAGATGACTTTCTTTCCCCCACCCCCACATGCCTACATTTTCTGACCATTGCCAAAATAATATGGGAAAGATTTTTCTGATGTTACTTCAAAACCAGCTTCTCCTCATTTCATGGAGGGATATAGGTGGATTCTAAATAGTGTGGTCATTATCACAGCATTAGAGTAACACACCTAGATGGCTTCATAGAGGCCAGGCCATTACTACATTGGGTCCATAGAGGGTGCGGGGGAAGAAAGGAGCATAAAATATAAACAAAAGGAAAATGGCTGTCTATCTTACATATTTCTGAGGTCCCCTTCATGCAGTTAGGAAAACGCTATTATTCCCATTTTTTACAGATGGGGAACTCAGGCACAGAGAGGCTAACTCATTTGCACAAGGTGATATGAAGTATGTGGAAGAGCAGGGACTTGAACCCATGTGTCCCAAGCTTAAGCTGCTGCTTAAGAAGCCTGCAGCTTTAGAATGTATATAGCTGCTATTTGTCTTCTAGTGGTATAAAGTGATAGTGTTTCAGAAACAGAAGGGAGAGAGAATCCTGCTTTCATTTTAATTTTACTTTCTTTCATCCCTAGAGGCCTCATCAGGAAAGCCTTCTGAGCAGACTTGTTTTATACCACAGTGAGACCCTTGCATTCAGCCCCATGAAATAGTACAAAAATATAACCCTGGCATCTCAGTTTTATCACTTTCACATGTGTTCAGTATATTCGAAGCCTTAATGTCTTTGACCCTGTCATAAACTAGTAATCTGGGAATGAAGCTTTCTGAATTGGTTTCATACCGGACATGGAATTTGTGCTGCAGCGGAATTTCAGTGGCATTCTAGAGATGGTCCATGTGAGGAGCCACAAACTGACACATTGTTGAAGATTGCAAAATGACTGAGCTTCGTGGAAGCCTTCATGCCTCAAACATCGTTGATCAGAACATGGTGGCTTGGCTTGCCCAGATTGCATACGCCAAATAAATAAATAAGCGCCACCTGAAAATGAGAGGAAAAACCTAAACAGAAGGTTTCACATACAGCTTTCTCTGTGGGTTTTTACTCCAAATTCTGCAGCAACAACCAAAACTGAAGTGGAAGTGGGGCATAAAGGTTATGTACTATTTTTGTTTCCTCTTCTTCCTGTGTGTGGTGTAGAGTTCCATTTGAGTATTCATTCAGCAATTGTATGTGGCAGACCTCAGCCGTTCCAGTGCATTGTCAGTCAGGAGGTTGAGGAAGACCCACCCTCCTTCAAGGCAGTGGATGGGACATTTCTTCACAAGATGGTCCACTGTTAGTATTTCTCTGCACTCACAGGCTGCAGTAGCACAAAGGCTCCAGCTGTGTATGCATGATTTAAAGCACCCGACACCAGTCCTTAGGCAGATTAAACAGGTTAAACCTTTCATGGCAGGTTGAAGCCTATGGGTGAGGTTGAGATTGGAGACAGTTGTTGCCATCTGCCAGGGTGTTGTTCCGTCTTCCACTGGTTTATTACCACTGACTCCAGCTTTGGCCATTGTCTGCCAAGGTGAAGGCCTGAGCTGCTCTTATGAAAGGCCTGCAGCTCCTGAGGCATTGAGCCAGCAGAGGCTGGAGGATGCTTTCATGAAGGGGGTGGAGTAGGCTGTTAGCAGCTTTGAATGCTGCCTGCCTGGTTGCAACCAGCCATCTCAGGTGGTGGAGTGGAACACCAGACAAAACGGGCAGTTCATAAAATGGTGTGGGGCGTAGGCATCCACTGATAATGCAAAGGGCAGCATTGAATGTGTGTACAGTTTAGGTACACATGTACTCCTGCTCCAAGCAAATACGCAGTATTCTGCTGGAGCGTACACAAGTGCCAACACAGCAGAGCTCAGGGTTGTGAAACTCACACCCCACTCATAATTGCACAGCCACCACAGCAGGTTTCCAGGCTACCACTATCGCCACCATTCCATTAATATGATGGTGGAAAGAAAGGACTCTGCTATTTTTGCTATCACTACACATAGTGCATGATTCATGGTATTAATGTCCACTTTAAGAACCACTCATCCCAAAACACTGATTTCACTCAACCAAGCCTGTTTCTTCCTTTTGAATTGATGTGATGAAGAAAAATAAAGCAACAGCAAGAGTTCTTCTAGATTCATGTAGAGCTTTAAAAAAGCCATACTGTATGTTCTGCATGTTAGTTGAAGCAAAAATTTAGCAACAGCCAAGACTGAGGGTTCAGGTTAGAAAAAAAAAGTAAAGTCTTGCATGGTTAAACCTAGATTTTCCATGTCGTTGCACTTAAGTGTACATCAACATTTTCAATAGGTAGCATATTTAGTGTATAAGAGACAAACTTGACATGCGGTTGACTGTAATGATACACCTAAATCCATGTGTTATGTATTGTGTCCAAGATAGGCTATTTTTAACTAGATGCTTAACAAAACATAACATTAAGTGCATAACTCTAGACAACCAAATTTGAGAGTTTGAAATAAATTACTACTGCACACAAATGACAGCAGAAAGGAAATGGTGAAGTCTTTGGAAGAGGAAGGGAATACAGTGATATGTAAGAATATACCTGTACATTCAGCATGACTGTCAACCTACTGAGGTCATGTATCTAGTGACTCCAGGCAACATGGAGCAGAAGCAGCTGGGCAGAGATTGTGAACAAAGTAGACAATTTATCCCCTAAATTATAAATAAATGTTTAACCTGGTTTTAAAACTAGAGGCTCTTGTCTTAGAACTTTAGACTTAATTTCATGAGATTTGACACTTTTTTTTGCCATGACAAAACACGTTTCTTTTCTATAAATGGCGTTTTGGAAAAGTTACATTCTAAAATAAAACAAGTGAAATCTTGCTTAAAAATTCAGAAACAAGTAGAATCTTACCAGCATTATATCTAACTTTTTAAAATTTAGACTTATTCTTGCTATAAGATAAAGTAGTTCAAATTCAGCCTTATTGTAGGTACATGCAACCCTGTAACAGGGTGCACTCCTTCCATGCTGGTGGCCCTTCTAGGCATTAGCTTTCCCCATAGTCTGATGCCATTTCCTGCAGTTATTCAACTCATCATCCCTCTCTCTCCACAGCCTCTGTCATGCTACCAGAGCTGCAAAATATTCCTTTTCACAGCTTAGTCCTCTAGCCAAGTCACACTGATGCTCCCCCCCTGCCTTCCAGAGTATCATCAAAGTTCCCTTCCAAACTGTCTCCAGCAGTCCCCACATAGGCTACCCTGAGCCCCCCACTCCCATCATAACTTGTAGGAAAACCTGGGCTTACCCTGTACACTAAGTTCCACTTTAGGGACCCACAGCCCAGAAGCTCATATCTTTACCTTCCTAGCCCTCAGGACTGCTTCCATAGACTATTTTCTATGTCATTTAGTATAGGCTCCTTCTTTCTCACCTTGAATCAGAGAGTATGACTGTAGGCTATCCTTTCACTGTTGCTAGGTCCCTGGCTTTGTAGAGGCCCCACCTGTTTCTGCCCAGGTAACCCTCATCCCCAATGAAGCCTCATTGTATCTTAGCTGCACTGCAGGTGCTGCGTAGTTGAATTGGCCTCTCATCTATATTAACCCCTCCAAGGCAAGTGTGGGGTGGATGCCCCACCAAAAACCCCAATAATATTGAGAGACCTCTATGAAATTGATAGTATTGCACCTGCTTAAAGCAAGGCAGAACTTGGCCTTAGTATCACTCAACTGTTTTAGGTTACAAAATCAATTGAAAACACACTAGTCTTTAAAAAAATAAATCTCACTAGCAGTTGACAATAGAGATGTATGTGCATGGCCAATTTTAACATATTTTGCAGTCATTGTGCATGAAATAAATTAACTTATTATTAACATTATGTGGGCTGAGAGCGATCTATATTCTAGTATAAAACACACTCAAAACCTTTCTCAAAGAGAACTCAGATGTTGAAAATAAATTAAAAAATTTAATATTCAGTAAAACCTTTTCAAATGTCATATCTCAGCACACAAACTAAATGGCTTAAGGAAGATATATGAGACAATGTAGAATGAATTAACCTGAGTCTCAGGTTAATTCACTAGCCTATTATAAAACACATAGCAAAATGGTTCTCAGAATGATACAGTATCTGCAAAGAAACCATGAACTGTACAATTATAAATGGTAGGTCATTCTTCTTTATTTTATTTAATCTGAGTTTAGAAACTCAGCCACTGAATACTGGAGAAATAACTTTTTAATTCTCTGCTTCAAATCAATACATTTAGAAAATATGGCCAAGATTTAAAAAAAATTAGGCTCCCAAATCCATATTTAGTTATCTAAATGAATGACCTGATTTTTCAAGTGTTGAGTACTTAGCAGCACCCACTGAATTTGCAGACAGACTTTCTGTGTCTCAATTGTCCCCTCTATTACCTCTATAAGAGTTGCTGGATATTCAGCACTTCTGAAAATTAGGCTACTAATCTGAGTGCCTGAATATGAAGTTAGGTTCCTTACTTTAGGAACTCATTGTCTTAAAATCTTGGCAAATGTGTGTTTATATGAAGAGAATATCCTGCAATCAACTTGGATGCATCATAGTTATCTTCCTCAAGAACTCCCATTTGCTGTGTTATTTATTATATGAACGGAGTTAGAGCTTTGTTTTTCCATCAATGTAGGATGATACACCATCTTTCTTTCAGGCACCTTAACACGCTCTTATAAATCTATATCTAGTATCACAAGCACAAACCCCCTCTGATGTATTTCATTTTATATCCTTTCCTCAGAGAGTGAAAATGAGTCCACACAATGAGTTTTTGGCTCCTGGTTCTGAATCCTACTCTAACTATTACTATAGTGCTATAGTACATAATCGGAGTAGCACTGTGTTCATGAGATATATGGCACATTTCTCCTTTTGTTGTAATTTCCATTATAGTTTTAATGGAACTTGTTACATATCTAATGTGTGTCTTGGAAAGGGAGGGGGTTGTTCTTAAGTAGTTATTGCCAATGACCCAGACACTCCCCACATTTTCAGGTAATATTTGTCTAATTAGAATATGGTAATATTGGGATTTCTATTTAATGGTCCCATCCATCAAAGCATAAAGTATTGGATTTTAAACACAGATAGGATTGCTAACATTATAAATATATCTGGGCCCAACTTGGTCCCAAATGATTTCTTTGTATGAGCACATGAGAGGTGATATGGCAATATTGTGATGACCTGTCACATAATTCAGTGGAGAGAGCTTGGTGTGAGACAGAATATGGAAAGAGAGTTCTGGTCCCATAATTAGAGATGTAGATATGATTAGGGATCCCAGCAGAGCTGCTGCAAGCTACACAGCCTTACCTTGGTGAGTTCACTGCTAGAACTGTTTGTGTAAGCAATTAAAGCAGCATGAACTGAGCATAGCACAGCTGGTAGAATTTCTTGGGAATTTTCTGATGAAAAACTTTCATCAGAAAAAGGCCAAATAATTTAAATTGAAACTTTTTGGTGGAATATATCAGTTTTAGTTAAAGATTTGGGAAGGTTAGTCAGCTCCAGAATGGAATTTAGGGAGAGACCTGCCCCCAGAGTATCCAGTAAACTGGTGGTTCAGTCACTCATTGAGAATATGAGAGATTCAGGTTCAAGTCCTTGTTTTGAATCAGTCAGAGTGAGGACAGAAACCTGGGTTTTACACATCCCAGCAGAGAGTCTTCCTCTCTCTCTCTCTCTTCTTTGCAAAGAATTTCTAAAGGTCTTGGATTCATCATAATGTATAATATGTTGTCTTGGGGATCCATGAGGGCCTGGCAGATCCCATGAGGGCCTGGCAGCCAAGGGTTAATGCAGGAACTGCTGGCCAATGCTGATTTGCAGCCTCACAGCAGCTGAGAGAATAAAAGAGCTGAAGAACAAACAGGCTAGAGAAAGAAGATTCTGCCAGCAAGTTGGTGAGTAGCTATCTTAGAATGACAAAAACCCCAAAAGAGGGATGGTTAGGCTGCTGAAGTCTACAGAGCTGAGGGAGACAGGAAAGCATTGATACTGGAGCAGAAATGCTGAGGCCTGATTCTGTGTGTCTGAGTTCAGGGTCCTAAGCTGGAACTGACCAGAATGGGTGGCCCTATGTTCTTCCACCTGCCCCTTAACAGACACTTAAGAGCCAAAGGGGGTTTTAGACTTGTTGAGAACAAGCACCAGATAATTCCTGCCAAACATAAGGAAAAACCTATACACCCTAGTTCTCAGGAAAAAAAGGCAGACTGATCAGTCTGCTGATCCAAGCAGACTGCCCAAAACCTTGTCAGGCCCAATGAAGGTACTGACACCTGCCCATATATGTAAATATTTGAAGTCTCAAACTTTTGCAGGCCAGGGAAGTTGTTTCCCACCCAGTGCTAACTGCAGGACAGGAGCTCCTATCTTCTAAGATAAACATATTTATTTCTGGGGCAAATAATTTTAATCCAAAATGTTTAATGTCATGTGTGTGAAAATGGGAGTTTAGAATGGAAACTTTCTTGCAAGGCTAAGTAGTGTGTGTTCACCAGAGCAGTTGCTTGGGAGGAGGGGAAAAACAGCTATACACAAGAAAACCAAAAAGATACTGTCTCTCTAAGTATAGGAGAGCAGAACTTGAGCTCATGGGAAACCATGGAGGTTGTGTAGCAACAAAATCAAGAAATATCTCCACTCTGCTGCTATAACCCAACTCCCAGGAAAGCAGGGAAGTTATTTCAAGGACTGCACCCTTGATCTTTTAGGCTCCTTAACCTTTTCTGCTTAAGGGAAAACTGATTTTTAAGCAGTGCTGGAAAAGCATACATAGCCCTTCTTGCTCTTTTGAGGCAGGGATAGGAAACTTGCCTGTTAAATGTTTTTTTTCCTTCTGAAGAAAAGAGAACTTCCTCTGCTAACTCTGCCCAGGGTCACTGAATAAGGCAGCTATTAAAAGCTGCATTTTAATCCACTGGTTTTTTTCTGGACAATGAAGTATTTTCCTCATTTCAAAAGCTAAGATTTTTACCCATGGGAGTCAAAACCAAAAAAGGATAAAATGATTGATTTCATGCAGAAAATAGAAGAAATACTCTGTTCATCAGGGAAGTGGGAAGGGATTTAAATTCCTTCATGCTGAGAGGCAAAACACAACTTTTTCAATCTCCCACTTCTACAGATATGTTCCAAATCCCTTTGTCATTACTGTTGCTGCTGCTTCCACAGTGGGTTTCTTCATCCTGTAACGAGGATGTAAAGGAGCAGTACACTAAATATTCAGAATGGGTTGGGGGAGATTGGACTTTAAAAGTACCGGTAATTACTTTTTTAAAATTGAGATTATATACTCTGACCATCTCTAATATTCAATTACCCAAGCAAATAACAGACCACAGAGTGTCCAACATTTCGGTAGAGCTGGATGAATGATAGAAAGCAACTTTTTCAAATATTTATTGAAACTGTGAATAACCTTTATTTTCTGTGAACAGGCTTTTCTTTGCATGCTTGTTTGGGAATTGCTGTTTGTATGAATACCAGTACATTCATGCAGACAAGACTTGCGTGTGAACAAGAGTATCCATTATTCATTGTGTGTGTTAGTCACTCCAGTCAGTACAGAAACAATATCACGTGACTTAAGTTACTCAGTCACACACCACAATCGTTGTTGAAAATTCATCTGCTGGTGGCTTGTAGATCAGGCAGTTTGAGGGCTTTCTAGATTTACAACAGTCATAACCATGTGGTAGGCTGCAGAATAGGAAGAACTTCCATAACTCTGCTGGAGTGAAGTGTATGAACTTCAGAGACCTGCACAAGATTCTCCCTGGCAGATGGCTATAGAAATAATTACAGTGTAGACAGTAGCTGTTGGACTAGATAACACTGGCAGCTACTTAGGTACCATTCTCCTCTTGTTGTGTGGTTGCTTCCTTTCACTAGTTTTAAAGCATTTAAATTCTGGGGTTTCAGTTCTGCAGGTACAAAAGGAGGCATATGAATCCACACAATACTGCATTGCACTTCTATGGCATCTGCCATTGGATGATCTCAAAGCACTTTACAAACATTAATCAATTCATCTTTGCAATACATTTGAATAAGGAATAGTATTCTTATTTGAAACAGTAACTTTAAGAAATAATACAAAATGAGACCTGTTTTAGCCAAGCAATACAGTGTAGGCATCTGTATAAATTGTCAGTAACATTTGGCTTTAATGTGGATGAGAGAAGATGTTCTTGCAGTTGAAGCAGAGAAGAGAGGGATGGGCTTCTGTGCCTCTGTTTCCCTATCTGCAAGATGAGACTACTACTTCTGTGACACAACCTGAAGGTAAACATGAAGAGGGAATAAATCTGGGGATTAGTTCTCTCCTCCTGTTTACCTCAAGGTAATGTTATGTTCTCTCTACATGCTTTGCTATGGTGTATGCATTGTATTCTGTAAAACAACATAAAAAAATCAACAGAGGCAAGACTGGGAGAAAGAAGGAAGGGGATTAGTTATTTACATGAGATGGGAATCAGATTTGGGCATAAGAACTCCTTATTTGAAAGATTGCAAGAGAGGAAAAATGGCATGTAACTGTTCAAAAAAGAACCAGTGAGGCAAATTATCTCCCTAAAATCTTGATAAATCAGATGTGCAAGCCTTCTGACTTCTTAAATAGACATCACAAATGCCTGACAGCCAGGACTGAAAACACTACTGTTTTAATTCTTTGTTCCATTTTTTTTCTAGCACCTAAGACATAAGTTACTCTGCCATGAGATGGGGAGATAAGTGGAAAAGGAAAAAGAAACAGGAGAAGGATCAGATGCACAATGGCATGGGCAAGTGAGCCTAGCCATTGAAAGGGCTGTGGTTGTAGAGAGAGACAAGGATAAAGATGGGACTAATTAATTTATATTTTTTGAGAACTTTAGTAAAAGATTTTCTCTACTTTTTTGACCAGCTACCAATGGCAATAGAGGACATATGGAGAATGTTCAGAGTCAAGGTTTTGTAGCAGAATGAATGTGATGTCAGGAGGCTGTGATAGTGTCTCTGAGCCCAGAGAGAAAGGAGACAGGATTTGGCTGTCTGGGACTGGATGCTTTGGTGAAAGTGTTTGGAGCTGTCCAAAAAAAAAGTCCAAAAAGTGTTTGGAGCTTCTGCAGTCTGTTCCCACCTGCTGCTGTTTCTTTCTGTGAGGCAGGCCACTTGTATTGGGGAGGAGTTCAGCAGAAATTCCTGGAAAGCACAGACTTATCTGCTGCAGGGTCTTTCAAAGTCTACCTGGCAAGCATCTCCCCACTTCAAATATCCCTGTGTAATCTTAACTTTCTCCCCTTGTACTATAATGCATATGAACACTCTATATGATCACATTTTTTTTCCCCAAAGGGGACCCCTGCCTCATGCAAAGTATGGGATGCATCACGATGGTTGAGATGGATCAGGGTTGCATAGTGAAGGAGGTGGTTGTCTGTAGCATCTCTTCTTCTTTTGTTAAAGGTGTGGAATGGGCGAGGCAGGGAATTGCAGAAGAAAGGACAGTCTTACGGCTGAGATAGTTGAACGATGCCGTGTAAACTGGGTTCTGTCCCTGCTCACCTGAAGCTCTTGGCTAAATCATGCACAGTGAAGATGGAATAATTAGAGAATTAAGCTACCAAACTCTAACAAGTCTCTACCGAGCAAGTGCAAACTGAGTTGTCCGATTTATAGCTTGGGAAAACTTGAAGATTTTTTCATAGGAACAGCAAAGGACACATCTCGCACATCAGGGTGCCCCACCATGCAAACTTCAGCGTCTTAATACAAAGTGTGTAGTGCTGCTAGACTCCCAACTGTATGGCAGTGAACCTGGGAGCCCTGATATAAACTGGGGCTGTTCTGGCGTATTGGCTTCCCGGCAGCCTTCCGGGTGGCAACCGGAGTTCCTGGGAGTGTAATCGATTTCATTCTAAGAAAAAGTTTAAATGGATTGTTTCAGTTTTTCAAAATACAAATTTTGGGATCAGGTTTTTGTTACAATGGAATTTTTGGTGGAAGAAGATTTCTGGGTTCCAACCAGGCCTGGATCTGACCACATGAGGTATCAGACAACCTTAACTTCAGGCAGTGCTCTACCCATAACAAAATATGAATTTTTGTGTTCTTTATATTTAAATTTCTAGTATTCTGGCTGCCTGGAGCTACACAGCACTACATCTTTCAAAGTAAAGAGAAAAACTTTAATCTCTCATGTTATATTAAATCTCAAGTAAGTTAATACTGAAAGTATGTTTCTTCTCTTCATACAGAAGAAAAACATAAAAACTTTACAAGTAGGGCATGGGAGCAAGTTTGCAATCCCGTATTAGGTGGCTGAAGAGCCACTTAGGAATGGTCTGGCACTGGTTGAGAATGCCTGACTGTTTTGATCTGCTACAGAAGAGACACATGTTGGATCCCAAGTTAAGAAAAAACATATATTTGCCTACAAGTAAAACTAGCATTAAACACTAAAAGTTAGCCTAAGGCTTGGGGCCTCGAAGTCATAGTCAAAGAAATGACCAAAATCCTGCACTGATCTCAGTAACTAATATGAAAGTAACTTTCTGAGAAGTCTAAGCATGAATGAAATCTATTAAGACAATTCTTGCTCAGATACAGATGTACTACTGTGTATTTTAAAGGTGCTTTTTCAGAATATTCTGAAGCAAGCTTGATTATTAAAAGAAGAAAACATACAAAACCAGTATATAGCAATGGCTTAGAACCAACAATTGTGATTTGTAAGAAACTCCATTATTTTGACATTTTGCTTTTTTCCTTATTGGAATGAAACATGAAATTTTGAAACTTTTTCCATAAAAAGAATTTTCAAAACAATTTGTTTTGGGCCAATCCAAATTTTCATTTTTCTTGACTTTTTTATATTTTACTTTGTTTTTATTTTATATTACAGTTTATTATGTACAATTTTAAAAATGAAAAGTATTCTTGAAACAGAACATGGACTCCAGCCTGATAAGGTTTCAGTGAAGTGTTTTGACCTTATTGAATAATTTGTTCTGATAATTTTTTAAAACCAAATGTCATTAATGTAAATGTTTCTGCAGAACGTTTTGATTTCAACAAATCAGCATTATTTTCTCATGGAAAAATATTCTGCTGGAGAAATTTTGACCAGCTGACTATATAAATGGAAAACACATGAACGTGCCTGTACATTTGACATTTAAGGCATAGATTAGGTATAATCTCCATTGCTGAGTTAATTTTAGGTGCCTATATCACTTGTGATGAACAAAATGTCAAAATGGGTTTAAATGCTTTGCATACTACTGGTGATACAGAAAGAGTGGGAGCTGGAATTAATCTTTATATTTAAGTTGCCAAATACTTTCCATTGTAGAAGATCCTTGTGGTGACATCTTTTTTTTTTTTAGACATTCTTAGGCGGGTGGGCTCTGATGCCAGACAAGTGCTTGTTCTTTGTCTTATGATGCTACATTCAGGTTTAGCTGAACTATAAACTACAGGAAATCACTATTTCCTTTCTTGCATTTGCACAGGCACCAACACTTTGGCAGCATGCTAAAATAATAACAAACAAACTTTCTAAACTATGACTGGGCCCATGCCATAGCTCTAGCACTGTAGGCCTAGCTTGACATGAGTAATCAGACATGGGCGATGCCTCATTTCTTCGGAGACAGGGTTAGGGAAATTGATGAACTGACTGGAAATAGAATGTCAGTGCTATGCTAAAAGGACAGGTAAACGGTCAGTGTGCTAAGAGAATGTGTTTACTAGCAAAAATAAGGGGGAACATGATACGCCTATTCCCCTATGCTTGAGTCTAAACAGCTCAGCATAGCTTTGCTGTATCCCAAATAAAAATACCTGAGTGACAATTTTGAATCAGACTGAATTTGTGGGCAGCTGAGTGGAAAGAAGTCTCCCAGGGAATCCCAACAAGCAGTAGCACACATGGCATGGGGAATGCTTGGGAGTAGCCAGAGTGGGACTGAGCCAGGCTCCCCCAGTAGGCGCATTTCCCCACCCACACAGATCCAGAAAATTGTTGCCCAGTCTTCTGTTTGGGTTACCACATGGGGGAGGAACCCATTGCCATTTATAATGTGTAGGAGAAACAAACTGTGATCACGGGGGAAGCGAGGGGGGAGAGGGTGGCTTCAGATTGAGTACTAAGGTCTGTGCTATTCAAGAGATCAGACTAAATGATCACAATGGTCCCATCTGACCTTAGAATTTGAGAACCTCTTAAGCGTGAGAGATCTGGGCCTTATTGGGTTTAGCTTAAACAAGCAGCCAAAGCTTATTCAAACTTTATTTGAATTTATTATCTGTAATCTCTAAACCCCTTTGCAAACACTTACGTGAATAAGTTTATTCATGCAAATTTGTAAGACCGGGCCATTAAGGTGGAAATCTCATAAGGTTTCTGGTTCTTAATTCCTTGTAATCAGCCTTGAAACATAAGAATAGCCTTTTATAGTATATATTGGTACTCTTGTTTCTAGCCAGAGGCAGGAAGTATAGAGGTATGCAAAAATGGAGAAAAAATTTGCCAAACCTTTTGGATGCTCATAACATCAGGTTCATTTCAAGATCTAAGTGTTATGTCATTCTGGGGAGATTTTCTCCAGCCCCTGGATAGCATAGGATCATTGTATGTGTCAGCCCTATGTTGTCTTTCGCTCTGTTCCCTTTGACTCCCAAAACAGAAATGTGCTGGGGGTGGTGTCCAGCAAGAAAAGCATACCAGAGAAAGTGGAGAAGCCATAGGACTTGGTGCCACAGCTGTTCTTGGCTGCAGAGCAGTCTGTGGTAAGTTAGAATATCCAAGGACTGGACCTGCCACCCAAAAGGAACAGAATCACCCTCTTGGCTGTATATCTGCTGCACTGCTCAGGAAGCACAGATGTGGTGGTGCCAGGGTGGGGGAGAAAGTAATGGTGTAGTTGCAGGTCAAGGGAAAGTGTATCGTATACATCTGTTTTTCCAGTCTCTCTTTGCTATTACTATTTGTCTTTCTACCTTCCATGATTCTTCTTTTACTTTTTTCTTTTGTGACAACTTCTCCCATAATTGCACTTAGTGGCTTCAACAGTAATTACTATGTAACTTGTTCTGCACTTTAGAAGCCAGAAATAATTATATGCATATTCTGTAATAATACAGTACTAATTACTATGGGCCAAATGCTGCCCTCTAATGCACACACAGGACTCCCACTGAATACAACACGAGCCACTGGGTGGATAAAGACAGAATTTGTCCTGTAATTATAAGGCAACTATGTCTATACAGATCACTGAACTTCACCTCAACCTCTTGCTACAAATCTTTCACATGTGCATGCGTGTGTGTGTACACATCTCTAATATGGCATGCAGGAAATGGCTGGCTAAACATATCTTCTAACATTTCATGACTAAGATTACTGTGGTAACGTGATATTTTGGGGTCATGCACAGTTGTTTATCTGAAACACAATAATGGAATAAAATGTTTTAACATGGTCATTTAAAATGTCTAGTCCTTTCTCTTAAATTTGATCTCAAATTTAAGCCAAAGGTGGGTCAAAATATGTATCTAAAATAAAAATATGTAGAGTTGAAAGGCATTTACTTTTATGTACTTATGACCAGATTCTCAGTGATTTCAGTCAGCATACTCTGTGGAAGAATGACTGTTTACAAATTGCCCTTCATGGTGGCCTTGTGTATTTATTCTACTATGTACAGTATATAGCAAAATATTCATGGAAACATAATTTATCCTAATGTTCGTATAATATATTAAAGAATATTTAATATAGTTAAATATGCAATGAAAATATCATTTAATACCAAACAATTTCTAAATGTTAATATGCATTCTGAGATCAAATTTTATTTACTGTTTTAAAAGTACACTTGGAAAAAACCTGACACATATAAAGCAAAGCTTTTTTTTCTTTATAGCATTTCTTTAAGCTTATGCAGCTTTCTCTTCAAAGTAGAATGAGAAGAAAAATACTAATTTGGTTGCAGTTATGAAATTATATTCATTCTTATAATAAGACTATAACTGAAACTGTTAATTATAAGGGCAGTTTCCTTGCAATTTGTTTTTTAGAAATTAAGGCAATTTTGCCCTGGATAGAGCCTGATATCTGCTAGCCTGCAGTAACTCCATGAATTTCTGGGACTCTGCCACTTTAACAATTGCTTTCTATTTAGAGGAGTTGCTACATAATGCAGATTTCAATCTTCTGTAATCTCCTAGACCTGCCCTTTTCTCAAGGGTAGCATCTAAGACCTAGAAACTTGCACCAGAAGATAGACTGGCTTCCTAAATTATGGGGTGGAAGGACCAGTTATTTGCTGGCTAAGTGCAGATTCTTAAAGGAACCATTGCTGCCAAAGCTATTCTTCCAGAGCAGGATATAGTCTACAGGTGGACAATATATTTGATTGTTTAATTCCATAAATACCTATTATGGGTAAGGAATCTAATAGCTTGCCTTGTCCCAGCCAGGAGGGGGTGCCAATTTTATTTCTGGCCCTGTGTACCATGCCAACTTTTCCCTTGATCTGACCATATTGCTATGCAGCCACTTCCATAACTTTGAGCCAGAAGACCACATAATTTTGGTTGGCTGGAGATTTACTGAAGTAGCTCAGCCCATGGAACAAGGTTAAATTAAGAAATAGATACTTCATTTGTAGCAAAGTGGGTGCTATCGATAAGAAAAAGCAAGTGATGTCATGCCAGATGAATAGACTGTCAGGGTTGGGTATTTTTATCCTCTTTACTGATGTTGCTATTTGACATTTATATTGACAGAGAGAACTGTAAGATTACTTGTCTGAATAGAATAATTATTCTTCATTTTTTTGCTGTGTACCTAAAAACCAGCAGATGGAGCTTTTTAGTTATTCTGATATGTACATTTATTCAAGATACCATCCCAAAGATAGATGCATACTGATTAACTTTTTAATAATTTAACTCTTCACATTTCAAGCCACCATAGTGAACTTTTTAAGTTGCAACAGTTTAAAATATAGAGCAGCTAGGATTTTGACTTGACTTTGACTTTTACAACTGTCAAACAATAGTAGTTAGCTATTGGATATCTATTTTATATATAAATTAGTTTTATCTGATTTATATAAATGTGATACAGACAACAAGCCTGATCTAAAAACCCTTACTATGTGGGTAATTTAAAAAAAAAAAAATTTCTCATGTCATATGGATAGTCCATTTTAATCCTTTCTCATTAGCAGGCATTCTTATTTTAACAGCATTAGTTATGAGTCAAGCTTTGCATATTCCACCTAAAGCTTTACTTTATGAGGAGAACTATATTATAATCCTTGCCTTATAAAGGTATATGAAGTATAAGGGCACTGCAGTCAATAAAATAAAAGGATTCAAATTGACTTGAACAGGCATTGGATCAGGCCCAAAATGAACTGCTACAGAAGAGATCCTGAATATTTGGAATAATTTACTGTTGATATATGGCACAGTTTTATTTATAGGACAGATCACAAGATGTGAACCAAGGTTTTAATTCTGTACCAAATACATAAATGAAACTTTAAAAGCAATCTCGGCAGCATAATTGCCACCAGATGAGACTACTCATCTATTCATCCAGTATCCTTTCCTCTGATTCAACTGGTACCAAACACAACCCAAGAAAGTACAAGAAACCACAACTGTTTTAGAATAACCCACTTATGGAGCAGTTTGGTCTAAGGTAAAAGGGTTTTATTTCTCTCATTCTCATATATAATATATACATACACATCTATTGCTACCTACTGTAACTAGAGATGTTCACATTATCTATTTGAATGTCCAATTATTTTTCAAGCACCACTAAGTTCTTGGAGACTCATCTTCTCGCAATGAATTTCACAGCTTAACCATGAACTGTGGCTCAAATATTTCTTTTGACCAGTTGTAAATGAGCTTCTTTTCAATTCCATTGAATGCCTTCAGAAAAGGAATGCACTCATTTATTTTGTCAAATGAATGCTTTCAACATCTACATCATATTTACTGTGTACCATTTACAGTGTTACTGTTTTTGACCCAAGTAGCTAGTCAAAATTTGGGGCCCTGAAGGTTGAAAGCAGTTCAAGTTGAAAGCAGGAGCTAATGATGGGGTATGGAATTTTCTTTGATACAGCCTTGTTAACTTACAAAGAATGTACAAAGTCCTGCTTTAAATACAGAACCAAAATCAAGATATTGCTTCTTTGCTTACAGCCATAAGACTCTTTAGTCAACACCAGACTCGGAATCCTTATCTCTAGGATTCTTCCAGGGTCATACACTTGGCTTACTCAGGTTGTCCCTTTTTTTTTCCTCCCAGCATGTGCTGCTTTAGCTTGTCCTGTCTCTTTGCTGTGCATGTGCATACGTGAGCATTCAGAAAATGGTCAAACAATATACCCACATGATACTGGGTTCTGGACTGCCTTGTTTTATGTGAAGCTTCTCCACTCTCTATCTTAAATGGAAGGCCTACTCACAACCATTGGTTTCAATGAGGTTTAACCTAAACCAGAACAAGATTTAACAACATCATAATATGTTTCTGGAAGCTTGGTTATTTTAGGATATCCTTTCTACAGAAATATTGGACTTGTTTCACTTTTTAGAAATATGAAATCTGCTATCTGTCACATAGAATCATAGGACTGGAAGGGACCTCAAAGTCATCTAGTCCAGTGCCCTGCACTTATGGCAGGGCCAAACATTATCTAACATGATTTGATATACTTGCAAACTTTAATATTCATACTTTTCCTCTGTATCTATTCTTTCAAGCATGTCTTTGAGAAAAGAGATGTCGTGCACAGTGCGACACAAGACAGCAGCAGGCTCTGGCTCTGGCAGAAGACTGCAAAGAATTCTGCAGCTGAAGAGCCCTACATTGAGAATGCTCAACCCCCAGGCACTTAATCTGGAACAATTGGTTCTAGAACTCTGCTTGATCTCAAGGGCAGCAGCAATTCATTAGGTGAGGCAGTTTCCCAATTAGCCTGGACCTGCACTAGGTAGCTTATAATGTGTGTTCCACTGTAGTTTTTATGGGACATAATGTAGAATGTAACCTGTTGAAAGTTAGATCTACCATTTAATAGCCTCAAAGATATCAGCTGTGCTATACATGCACTGGGAACAAGCAACAGGAATTGTTTTTCCTGGTTACGTTTAACGTTAAAATGTAATTGTATTTCTGTTACAGAAATACATACTGTCACTCATCCAAGAGATCAATCAAACTTTACCTTTGAATCTGTTCAACACAGTGAATGATGCAGCATCAGGAACTTGTAGGCTAGTGTTCGTAGGGGTTCCTGAATTTCTCATTCACCTAGAATTCTGCAGAATCCACACTAGTCTCCTATGAGCTCCCCTCCCTTTTTCATTAAATGTCATGGCATATTTCCTTCTAGATGTGCTAATGAGTAAGAAATATGTATTTAAAGTTAGAAAAATTTCAAAGTTATAGCTGGTAAGTAGGGCTGCCTTAGAAAACCATTCTGTTTCACAGAAAATGCAGAGATTTCCCAATCTGTTTTTTCCAATGTGGAAAAACAATAAGACTGATTTTCTTAATGAAAAAAGATGAGAGCAGGTGCATCTGGAATGGCCAATAGCCTGTTAGTTAGGGCACTCAGATGAGATTTGGGAAACCCAGATTCAAGGTTCTGCTTTGTGTGATTTTGGAGTAGGGAGTTGAACCAAGTGTCCTAACTATTGGCCATTACAGGGTCTCTTTATCCCCTCCTCCCCCCACAAACACCAGTTTTGACAAATGGCATTTTTAATGGAAATATTTTTCTTTTGAATTTTTTCACTATAGCTTTCTGCTGTCAAATGTGATAATTCAATTCAGTAACCCTAATATTAATGCTTGCCTCCTATCTTATTTTTAATTAAAATGTATAATCCACTTCAGTGTGCAATTTACTATCAGATATAAATTGTTTGAAAATTGTTATGAAATTTGACTTGGCAAATGGATTTATATGTACAAGATCTGGAGAACATGAAAGGTACTAGATATTTCTTGGGAGTGAGTTGTTGCAAGACAATGTTTCTAAGTATTGGATTAGATATATGGGTTCAAATAAAATCACTGTTTTAGTTGCACAATTAAAATGAGTTTGTGGAAAAAGAATATGAAACATATCCATCTCCACTGACAATGCAAACACAGCCATAAGAATCACAGATGTGTTGTAATTAGTAGTAACTAGATCCCTATGCTCAATGCAGGGCTCCCATGTGCAGGCTCTGTCAAACAAGACAGACTTACACAAAGTAAGGCTGCATTATTAGATGTAGGTCAGAGCTGACGTAGGTGCATTGTGATGGGTGAGGAAGTGAAGAATTGGGAGCTTTAGTGAAGGAAAGTGAGTAAATGTGTAGGTGGTGGGAAGAGAAGTAATCAGTTATAGGATTATATTTCTTGTCTGTCATTGCTGAGGTTCTAAATAAAAGTTGCAGAAGATAGAAAGATCAGAGAGCTTTTTATATATAAAAAGGCAAAAAGCTAGAAGGGTAAATGGGTTATTGAGACAAGCAGAAACCATACTGAATAAATTGGGAACATGATGTTAAGGGAAATATTCTGGGGTAAGTGTGAAGAAATTGATAGGGAAACCTTGTCTAGAGGCTGAATTCACCCTTAGTGAACCCATGTAAGATCAGTTTGCAGAAGTGTTAAGGAAAGCAAAATATATCCCAGAGCCAAATGGAATTAGTAATGAATAAGAGCACCTGAATTCTTACTTTTTGTAAATGCCTCAAGACAGTGTGGAAGTTCAGAGGGATGCATGAGTACATGGGTGATGGGATGGGAGAGGGAAGTTACAGTTCACTTCCATGATATAATGAACTAGAATCAAAGGGTTTTAAGGTTTTTTAGTTCCTTCCTTGGTTTGTGTTTTTGCTGAGGCAAAACTCTTCTTTGCATTCCAAGTCAAGAAGATATGACATGTATTGCCATTGGGTGAGCAAAGGGATTGAGTATATATTTCACTTAAAGTGCTATAGCCTGATCCTGCAAAAAAAAAAAAAAATCTATCTGGTTACAAGTGTTCAGCGTCCATGACAGGTTTAGAAACGGAGTAAATGCCATCACTCTAATAGAACATTCATAGTAAGAAATACTTCCAGTGGATCAATGCCCTTCTTTTAAGAAGCTGTATCTAATTTCTATAAGACAAATTCTTCCTCTTCTCTCAGTGGCATGGAGGACCATACCACAATGCAACATGTGCACATAGGAAGGGCAAGATGCAATGAATCCCCAACATAGGGGCAGCAGTCTAGTCATTCAGGGAGACTTTTGGGATGAAACCAATATATGGTTGATGTCCAAGGATCCTCTGCAAAAGGTCTACCATAATAATTAATAGTATTCAATAAAATTCAGATTCAAGGTAGAATATCTCCTATCTGATATATAGAGCTGACATTCTACTTAAATATTTTGTTTTTACTAGACCACAACTAGAGAAGAGTATTGGTGCCAAAATCTGAGGGGAAAAGCGTGATCTTAATGAATTGGAATTTAATATATTAATCACTATTCTGAAAACTCAACTCTTTTTCCCCCCCATTATCCCTTTATCAAATCTCAGATTCCTGTGTGGGATATATTTCTCCCCAATTTGAGTCATGTTCTCGGAATAAATGTCACTTCACCATGTCTTGAAGCATAACTGACTTTTTTATGGGAAAAGAAACAAATGGCATTTACAGAAATATATACTTAAAAAAATCCAAAGCTTGTCTCATGCTTCAAAGATTACATGAAAGTTGGCTAACTTTTATAGCCAGAATATTACATTTTTATTTTTTAAATATGATGAATGATTTGAAGTACATCTGGTGAAGAAAGGCAGGCATAACAGGGACAAAAGGCTGAAAGCTGAAGCCAGGCAAATTTAAATTAGAAAAGACACACATTTTTAACAGTAACCACAGGAACGAACTATCAAGGGAAGTGAGAGATGTTTTCAAATCAAGATGGGATGCCTTTCTGGAAGATGTAATTTACTTGAACACAAGTTATTGAGCTCAATGGAAGGGTAACTGGATGATATTCAGTGGCCTGTGTTATACAAGAGGTTGCACTAGATGATGATCCTTTCTGGCCTTAAAACTTTATTTAAAAAAGTAGACCTTTATCCTGAAATGACTTATTCTTCTATATGAGTAATCCCAATGACTCCCATGGGTCTACTCATATGAGCATGTTTAAGCATGTGTAGGAATGAAGACATAATGGTACAGTTCAGTTTCTGAACATAAGATATTTTTGTTTGACAAGTAAGTCATTTTTCAACTTCAGTCTTTACTTTACTTACTGTATTCATAATTAATTGCCTAGTAAAAATATAGAACTGGCCCAGTCCTTTTCAATAAATAATTTCCAAAATTAAACAATAACGTCAAAATAATGTAAGTAATATGACAAGCTTAATGTCATTGAGCTCTCTGAAAAGATAGTCACATTAAATTTTTAATTAAAGTTCTGTCATTTTAAGCGAGAGTGATAAGACAAAGCAGAGTAATAATTTAAGAAAAGTACTGCTGATGCCTATTGCTGTCAGAGGATTGGCTTGTTACTGCCATCCAGCGATGGAAATACTCAGAAAAATAAAAATATATTTCTGTTAAATATGAATTTTTTTTAAAATAAAGAGGGTGGCGGGGTTGAAACACAGGTCTGGATAAGTTGTTGACTAATGAGTCTAACACTGGGCCCACAAATCGAATTCAAGAATGGTAGTTTCAAGAGGATTAAATTCTACCCACCTTTGAAGATAAGCATGTGAAATAAAAGTTTTACTAGACTCTTTGGGCCTCTACAAGATAAAAAATGTTGCTATGCTATGCCTTTTTATTTTACAGAGGTCTGTGTATCTAGATGTGCGCGGAGTTTCTGCTCCTGTTTCTAATATATCTAGGACCCAATTCTACTAATTTGTTTTGGGATGGACTCAAAAAGCCTTCCATCTCTCCACCTCCATGGGGATTGCTCCAATGACCATGAAGACAATAGGAGTCTTTTCATTGTGGAGTCTTTCTGTTAACTTCAACAGATACTTGATCTGGCTCATGGTTACTCCTGACCTTCTTTTTCCTAGTTCCTTCCCCTTGGTCTGTCTTTCTCAATATCTCATTCATGTGTTCTATCTCTGTAAGGTGGCCAAGTTTCTAATTGTGAAATTCAGACACTAAGTGCTGGAACTTCCCTTGCTCCCTCCCCCCCACTCTGCCTCCCTTCAAAAGGCCCTCCTCTCTGCTTCACCCCTTCTCTGAGGCCATTCCCTGGCCTTGATGCCTCTTCCTCTGCTCCTCTTCCCACCAATCACTGCTCTCTCCACCTCCCTTTCCCTGCCAGCTGAGCATGGCTCTAGGAGTGGAGGGGGATGACTGGGACAGGATACGGGGGAGCTACCCTACCTCTATCTGCCAGAGCTGTTTCTGGCTGTTCCTCCAGGCTCCAGCAGCTGCTGCTCTTCCCACCTCCTAGTGGGGGAGGCCAGTTACTGCTAACTGGACACTGCCAGGTCCTCTTTTTGACTACACTTTCTGGTTTAAAAAAGACACCTGTCAAATCTATTAGTTTTAGATTTCCCCTGTTCTCTTCACTTTGGTGTTTTCTTTGGTTCCTTCCTATTCACCCTTGTAGCTTCAGCTGCTCTGCTATGACAGCAATGATTATTGGTGAAATTATGCTATTTTTGTGAGGGATCTGCCACTGAATATTTGAAGGACATGGTTCAGGGGATCCACATATCTGAAGAGTGAGATCTGATACAGATAAGTTATATTTAGAATAGACTTTTCTATACATATATTTAGAATACACTTATATACCTTTATTCCCTAGGAAGGCAAAACTTAAAATTTTCAATTATACATGGTGCAGATTTGAAGACATAATTTAGTTATTTTGAAACAGATTCTGTGAAATCAATAGTGTGAATTATCTTTAAAAACTGCTCGTTCTTTGACCATGTCTACTTGCAGCAGACCATTTGAAACATACATCTTAGCAAGTTTAAAAACAATAGAGACTTAATGTTCCTTAAATTTTCATATGATATTTAATTGAGAGTTCTTGCAAAATCTAGTAAGGAAAGAGAATGCAAAGGAACCTTTGGTAAGTATGGGTTAATAGTCAACTAGGAAAAATATAAACTGAAAATAACCCAGAAATTGATATTGACTGGGAAGGAAAAACCTGTTTAACAGCACAACTTCAAGAGATATATTAGTGAGAGTGGAGAGCAAATTTAGAAACGTGTTGTAATCTTATGAGAAAAACCTAGGTACAAGTAGTGCTACTCTATGAAATCATTCTTCCATAATTAATTAGTTTAACCAGAGAGAAAGTATACGTATACGTACAGAAGCATCTGCAGTGGGTGTCCTAACTGTATTATTTGGAAATCTTTTAAACTGCTTGCTAAAACACTATCATAAAGCAATTTGAAAAGGGAAGGAGAAAAGCAGCAAGAGTTGATCCCTAAAGCAACTTTGTGAAGGAACAATAATCTGACTAGCTGCAAGACTCCTAAGAGTGTAAAAGCTATAAAAGGCTGTTAATTGCAGGCTAAAGCAGTAAAGGGATGTTTTCTGAAGGAGTTCAGACCTAAGGCCTAGAATTGCTAGACCTGGAAAGAGAAGAAAAGGAGAGACTATAGTGACCATAATCCCACAAATCTTGAACTATAATTTCCACTCCAAGGAAACCTGATGAAGGAAGCTTAGTGAGTCCACATTGAATATTGTGTCTTTCTGTGTTAGTATGTGTGGGTTTTTATAAATTTTCTCTAGTGTATTAATGGACCATCTTATTTTTGCAAACGGAATTCCAGATCTCTAGCACTCTCCTTTAATTCTTTTCCTCCAATACTCATTAAAATATCACAGGCAACAATAAAAGCTGACACATCCTATTGAAAACCAGGGAGATGGTATAGCTTATCTGTATGAATCTTTGTATTTAAAAACCAGCCAGTGATCCTCATGCATAGTTATTAATATGGGGAAGTGCAAATCATCACTCATGAATTTGCTTCATCCATACACCTATTGCATACCTTTAGAGACATTCATGCTAAATATTTCTGGCCTGAATATTTGTGCAGATCAATTTTCATGTGTGAATATTTATGGAAATTAAATTTTGTATTCACACTCAAGATTTGCACTGAATGTGTTTTGTATTTGGAGATCTTAAACTATGCCATGCACTTAACATGTCTAACTGCAGCTATTTAGCTTTGCTTAAGTAGCAGATACTCATTACTCTTCACAATGGAGCCACAGAGAATTTTTTAGATGTACAAAAGTTTACACTTTGAAATGATGGATCAGTTTCAGGAAATTGTTATTTGCTGCTGGATATTGTGAAAACAGAAATAGGCTAAATTTGTTGGCTACATTAAACACTGAGAATTTAGTTACATTATAGCTGAGCTTTTCAGCCACCTAAGTGATTTGCAAAAATCCAAAGTTAAAATTAATGGCAAGTGGGTATCTAAACCCCAAACAGCTCCTGGAAAGACAAGCCTAAATGTAAATGGATGTGAAGAAGTGCAGAGTTTGCCCAGATTGCTTCCCTTTGTGCCCTACTGCTTCTGACACAAGTTGGACAATCTCCAAAGGCAGGGTCCTTAAGTGATGCCCTTTGGCCCAAGTGTTCTTTTTATTCAGGAATTTTTTCTCATCAGCTTTGTTTCTGTAGTTGTCACTGTTTCTCTTTATAGCTTCAAAAGATCCATATCTCACAATGTGTCTGTGGACCTTGATCTTGCTGTTGTGTTTTTAAAGGACCTTTATTTGATTGCTATGTTTTTTTGTTTTTTTTTTTTCAAACGAATATAAGAATTGCCACAGTAGACCCATGGTTCATCTAGTACATTAGTCTGTTTCTGCCAGTGGCCAGCAACAGATACTTATATTGACTTTGATCAGATAAATTTGTATGAGAGGGGTCTATCCATTTAAATATTGTTTGAATAGGAGCTATTTCCCATGTGATGGTTGCCAACCTTTCTATCTATGATATTTGTATGGCTCCCATCACAATTTTAATGTTGTCCCACACTGCTGTGAGATAGGAAAATGCTACTAACACTATTTCACAGATGGGGAAGTGGGATACTAAAAGACTGACGTGGCCTCAGTCAACCAGGAAGTCTGTCTCGAATGCTGATCTCCCAAGTCATAGACTACTTCACCTCTCCTTCTAATTTCTCCCAGTGCTTATATTCAGAACTCCTCATCCATGTCTTTCCCACTCCTAATTTTATTAGAACTCTTGTAATAATATTTTCATTGCAGCAGTAAAACAAATAGTAATCTTGTGCCTTTTGTAGTGTAGAAGGAAAAGTAAATGATAGGGAGAGAAGACTGATATATCTCTTCTATGAAAAGTCTTCTGAACTTTGCAGAAAGAGGTTTTCCTTGTCCTTTCTCTGTCAATGCTTCTGAATATTGTTAAAAAGTGACTCTTTAAGAAACAAGACATGACAGACAGCTTGTTTCTTCAGGATTGTCAGGTAACTTGGGTGCATTATGACGCTGAAAGCAGAATAAGACTCTCCTCCTGAAGACAAACTGATTCCAGCCACCCAAATATGCAATAGTCTCCAGAAATACCCTGGCTGGAGTGTCTTAGACAATAAGGAAATAGAAATTACTAAGAACAAATAAAAGTCAAGCACTATAATTCTGGAGATTATTTTATGGCTAGCTATTAATCCTGGAAAGCTAGAGAAAGAGAGAGTGGCAGAGACTCAGTTGGTGAAACTTGTCACGGCTCCTTAAAAGCCAGTGGAGTTATGGCAATTTAGAACAGTTGAGGATCTGCTCCACTGACTGTTCCATTCTGAATTTAGAGATCACTAACCAATGTATACCATAGTGTGAGAGAAGTGCTTGGTGAGATGCCTAAGCAAAAAGAAAAAAACAGCAGCTTTTTTAAGAGCTGCAGGTATTCAACACCTTGGAAGTCTGGCCACCTATATGGACACTTACATTACTGCATGAGGATTATGGGTGCCTAATTTTACATTCCCATGTTTGAGAAGTTTGACCTGTGCTTTTCTGGGAATATCTCACATGTAATATATCCATCCAATTTTGAATCTGAAAGCAATGTGTTATATAGGTGCATGTGTGTTTTCAGGCCAGATCCTCAGCTGGTATAGATGGACATAGCTTGATCAATGATTAAACCCCTTGTATTAATGATCTGATCTGTGAGCTTTCTGTAAAACATCTCATATATACACTATCCCATAATTTATGAATCCAAATAAACAAAATTAGAACTGTCTGAAAAAGTCCCATATTTTTTAAGGATGTTGTAATTTGTGACTCTAATAAACAGCATATATGTGCTCTTTAACTTCCTCTGGATGTCATTAACTGAAATAATCTTCCTGATTCTGGGTCATACACTGAATTATACTTTTCACAGAGAGGATTATATTTACCTGTTAACTCTTTATTTACTAATTTATTACATCTGGGGACTGACAAGAATGGCAATTGTAGCTAATGTTTCTGCAACACTATTCCCAGGAAACTTTAAGCATTCTGCACATTGTGTAATTTAGCAAGATGGAATATTCCAGAGTGTTTCTTTCCAGATTTCATCGTCTCCTTCACCCTTAGCAGGTAATGCAACTCCAAGAAAAGGTTACTAACTTAAGTAGACAGTAAATTAAAAACCATGACACAAAGCTTAAATGCCAGAGCAATAGATGTTGGGGGAGGGAAGGGTTAACCATCAAAAGGCGCACAAGTTTTTCCTCAAGTAATGGTAATTTACAAGAACTATCACTGTTGAAAATAAGTTAAAGGAATCCATATAGTCATTCCTTTTCTCCTTAAAAGGATTATTCCCCTCTAGTTATATTTAAATAACCTTCATGAGAGAGTGTAGCATATGGCTATTACCTTTGAAAGCTCATGGCAACTAGGGGAGATCCTTGATGACTGGAAAAAAGCAAATATAGTGCTCATTTTCAAGAAAGAGGATCCAGGGAACAACAGGCTGGTCATCCTCACCTCAATTCCTAGAAAAATCATGGAGCAGGTCCTCAAGGAATCCATTTTAAGGCACCTACAAGAGAGGAAGGTGATCAGGAGCAGTCAACATGGATTCACCAAGGGCAAATCATGCTTGACCAACTGATTGCTTTCTATGAAGAGGTGACTGGTTCTGTGGATGTGGGGAAAGCAGTGGACGTGATATACCTTGGCTTTAGCAAAGCTTTTGATACAGTCTCTGACAGTATTCTTATCAGCAAGTTAAAAAAGTATGGGTTGGATAAATGGACAGAGAATTAGCTAGAGCAAAGGGCTCAACAAGTAGTGATAATGGCTCCATGTCTAGCTGTCAGCTGGTCACAAGTGGAGTGCCCCAGAAGTCAGTCCTGGGGCTGGTTCTGTTCAACATGTTCATTAATGATCTGGAGGATGGGGCAGATTGCACCCTCAGCAAGTTTGCAGATGACACTAAGCTAGGGGGAGTGGTAGATACCCTGAAAGGGAGGGATAGGATACAGAAAGACCTAAGCAAATTGGAGGACTGGGCCAAAAGAAATCTGATGAGGTTCAAGAAGGACAAGTGCAGAGTCCTGCACTTTGGATGGAAGAATCCCATGCACAGCTACAGACTGGGGACCGACGGGCTAGGCAGCAGTTCTGGAGAGAAGGATCTGGGGGTTACAGTGGATAAGAAGCTGGACATGAGTCAGCAGTGTGTCCTGATTGCCAAGAAGGCTAATGGCATATTGGGCTGCATTAGTAGGAGCATTGCCAGCAGATCGCAGGAAGTGATTATTCGGCATTGGTCAGGCCGCATTTGGAGTATTGTGTCCAGTTTTGGGTGCCCCACTACAAAAAGGCTGTAGACAAGTTGGAGAGAGTCCAATGGAGGGCAACAGAAATAAGGGGGCTGGTGTACAAGACCTATGAGGAGAGGCTGAAAGAACTAGGCCTGTTTAGTCTGCAGAAGAGAAAAACGAGGGGGGATTTGATAGCAGCCTTTAACTACCTGAAAGGGGATTCCAGGGAGGATGGAGCTAGGCTGTTTTCAGTGGTGACACCGTTGCTCCTTGTTCAGTCATCTGTCAAGTTGCAGTGGGGGAAGTCTAGGTTGGATATTAGGAAAGTTGTTCACTAGGAGGGTGGTGAAGCACTGGAATGGGTTACCTAGGGAGGTGGTGGCACCTCCATCTTTAGAGGTTTTTAAGATGTGGTTTGACAAAACCCTTGCCGGGATGATTTAGCTGAGGTTAGTCCTCCTTTGAGCAAGGGAGTTGGACTCGATGACCTCCTGAGGTCTCTTCCAACTCTAATATTCTATGGTCATTAAATATAGATGGGCAATAAATGAACATGAGAAAAGCTTTTGAAGCAGGCAAATGCAACAGTGAGTAATTTAACTATTCAGAAGGCTTGAGTGAGGAGGAAGGGAGCCTAAACAAATACCAAGAAAAGTACACCAATTGAATGATAGAGAACATGAATGTTGCTTACCAATGTCTCTAAAATCATTTAGAGCCTGTTTAATTTAAAAAGGCTATAAACCATTAAAACTAGCAATTGTTTCCTTTATGAAGGAATTCTGTTAAAATCCTCTACCTCTTTGCTTAATGATGAATTTTATTTTAATTTTATTTTAGTTTTCACATGCTTCATTAATATTTTCAAAAGAGAGTTTATATGTTAGTGTTACTTACATAGTTTTGCATGTATAAAGAATCTATACCGATAACCTCATGTGGACTAGGCATTTCAGAAAAGTGAGAATCTTAACAACATTTGAGTGCTCTCACCTCCAGAATGTTTCTGATTCTGCAATGAATATTGCTGGATTCAGTGACTTTTTTCCATGAGAACCAGTAAAGGCTTTTGTGTCTGTGTATTTTAAAAGGCTAGAAAGTTCATGTATTTTAGCTTTAGGAACTGAAACACAAAAGTACAAATCCTAATCTTATAAATCTGTGTTGGGTGGGGGAGGGGATGTTGTTGTAGTATGTCGGAAATATGAGCTATTTTTCAAACTAAGAACAAAAGCAATTTCTGATTTCATAAAAGCGTACATTTGTATTTAAACTAACTCCTTCCACTATCTTGCAGGTCACTTGTTTTGAATCAGGACATGTAAGCAGATATTTCCCATAGGAAAGGGTTGCTCTTGAATATTGCAGTGTTCCTGAGAGGCTCCAGTCAGGATCTGGACCTTTGAAGCACAGCTTGAATAGTTCATAAAGGATTATGATGACTTCAAGAGTCCTATTCTGCTGTCCTCTTTGTGACTGAAAAATGTCCATTCGCACTTGGGGGCTGATCTGTAAGGTGGCTAGCTCAACTATTGATTTCACTGAGTCTTTCAGGCAATTAATACCTTACAGAATTGGGCCCATAATTCACGGTATTGTATTATAACACCAAGAACAACTTCCCTCCCCCTCCAGCCCCCACAAACACTTCTCTTTCTGAAATCTTACACTTGGCCTGGTTTTGCAGTAAGCATTCACTAGAGCTTAAGTCCTCTATACTGAACTAGGTACTGTATTCAGTAACTCTGTGAGAGTTCTTTCCTTCTGCAGAAAGGCTGCAAGGATTGTGCCCTGTATTCCCTACAGGGAATAAATGACTGAAATAAATGAACTTCTGCACAACCAGGGTACCTTGTTCCTGTTAATGAGCCTTGGATTAAGAAATGAGAGAAGGAATAAAAGATCTAGAGACTGAGACAAATAGAAGGCTAAAGTTAGACTCATAAGCCCCTATTTAGGCATCTAAGTGGCCTGCTTCTCAATGGGAGATGTCATATGCTCAGTACTTAACGCTGTCATTTATTTAGATACCTAAATTAAAATTTCTGTTTTTGAAATCTTAGCCAGAATATTTCCCTGTTAATGTATCTTTAAAATTTCCCAGGAGGAGTAGTTTGCACTGAATGAAACAAACCTCATTAAAATCTGTCATCAAGATACTTGACATTTTAAAATCACACTTTTCCTTCAACTTCCAAAACACACAAGAACTCTGCAAAGGTACTTAGGTACCCAGTGTTAGGCACCTAAATCCCAGTTTTAGGCTACACTACAATTCACAAAACTTCTTCTGGATCTGGTAAGCACCTAAGCTCACTCAGTTCCTAATTGTTTAGAGGAAAAGTTCCTGTGGTGCCTATGTTTCTGCCTCTGGGCATGGCAGTGCTGCCTTACTCTGGGCCTGGACTCTCTCTTTTGCAAAGAGAATTCACAAACTGGAGGAAGATAAGTGCTCCTCTCCATCTTGCATACAGGGCCCAATCTAATAGGCATATTGAGAGGCTGCCAACTGGTTCAGAATTGGGTCCTATTCAAAATCTAGCGGGTGGAGAAGGTGGAGTTGCCACATTATAACTTTTAAACCCATTGGTTAGAGCACTTGCCTGGGATGTAAAACTCAGAGGTTAAATCCCTCCTCTGCCTGTGGGGGAGGAAGGATTTAAACATGGGTCTCCCTCTCCTAGGGGAGTGCACTAACCTTTGACCTATTTAATATTCTGACAGCGGGTCTCTCCTGTTGAAGCTGTTCCACTTCAGATAAATGATTAGTCATTGGGCCAGAAATAGCGAGCATGTCTCCATAGCCTGATAATTAGGGCATCCGCTGAGAAGGTGAGACACTCAGGGTCCAGTCCCTCTGCTTCAATGATTGTTTGCTTATACAAAGTAAAATAACTTTGCAACATGCTGTACCTCAGTGGTTAGAGGTGGAAGATTGCTATTTAAATCCTTTCTCCTATAAAGAGGTGGGGGGACTTGAACCTATGTTTTCCCACATTTTAGGTAACAATGGTAACCACTAGACTAAAAGACTTTTGGGGGTGGGGGGGCATGTTCTTTGAGTTCTCACAAGAAATACCCTTGGGACATAAGTCCCCTAACACCAGGAGAGGGGTATCTGGCTGTGAATTGCTAGAAAAGATAGGCACTTCCCTGCAGCCTGGTGCTTAGGTACCAAACTAGAGAAGACGGAGGATTATGACACCACTACATCTTCCCCCCCCCCCCCGTTTCTTGTCAGTATATCCCATTGGCTAGCTAATGCAGCTCCCTGATTAGCATGCTGGCTTTTGTTGATTAGAATCTAAACTGCCTCTGTCTTCCCATTCATAGTATAGGGAGCCTAGGCACCTAACTGAGGCTTTGAGAATTGCAGTGTGGTTCCTGTGATTTTTCTAAGCACCTAAAAGTTAGGTGCTGCAACACTCGGCATGCAATGCCTGAATCACTGTGAATCTAGCCCTTTTTGAGCTTTCCAATGTGCTTTTCAGCACATCTGGAAATGCGACAGTTTACAGTACAGTAACTCTTTCAGACAGGACTCCTTTGGTTATCTCCATTATTCGATTTTTGGAGTTTTTCTGGAAAGGGTTTAGTGGAGGGAGAGGTTTTTTTTTTTTGAGGGTGGTGCGCCCAGGAGGGGGGGAGGGATGGGAAGGGCTGGCTTCTAGCACCTTGGCCATCTAAGTATATGCATGCAAACAACTGCACTTACACAGAGCCCTGTCTGAAGATAGTGGGGCTGAGTAGGCAGATACAGTTGCAGGAGCTGGGTTTAAAAAGCTGATAGTTTGCTAACTTAAATTACCATCCTAGGATATTTATTCTTAAATTATTCCACCCTTTAGTTAATTTAGCATAATCACCATAATAATATTTAGCCTTATCACTTTATATTACATTTTCAAAGTGCTTTCCCAACATTATTTAATGTGGTGTTTATACAGCAAACAATTACAGCCTTGCACACTGGGTTTTGGAAGGGACTGAGCAGAGATTTCCCCTTCCCCCATAAATCATTCACAATTTGCTGCAGTAATTCAACAAAGTCAACAGATCCTTAACACCAAGGAGGAAAGTGCTAATTTTAAAAGTTGCTAGGCTCACTGAGCATTGATTTCTGCCTATTATACCATATTAATAACTTAGTCCAGTGGTTCCCAGCCTGTGGCCTGGGGGTCAAAAAGTGGTCCCCAGGGGTTTTCAAAGTGGCCTGCGGCTCCCCTCCCGCTGGCTGCAAAAGGGAGCTGCTGCCTAAGGACCCAGGCAGAGCACATTTCCATGGAGCTAAAAGACCAGTGCACGCTCCTTGCTGCAGCCAAGGGGATGGGAGATCAGTGCTCCCCTCACCCTGGTTGAAGCAGGGAGCACACACAGCGCTCCAACTAGGTCCATATGTGCTAGGGTCCTGCTGGAGCCAGAGGGAGGGGAGCACTGATCTCGTTTCCCCCTGGCTGCAGAAGGGAGCCACTGTCTAGGGACCCAGATGGAGCTCACGGGGTTGTAAAAAATTATCTGTGGCCCTCGAGACAAAAAGGTTGGGAACCACTGACTTAGCCATAGCCCTCAAATTATAATAAAGTAATTAGGAGAGACAGAAAAATATAATTACTTTTTGTTTGAAAATTCTGTAATATTCATACACATTGGGTAAATTATTCATGCTAGGTGTGGATTTCATTTTTGTTTCGCTGCATTGATAGCATAATCACATAGCTCTAATTATAGATAGTAAATAAGAGAGAAGAATATACTACTCCTCGCTGCTATAGAAACTTCTATTGACACACTAAGCACTAATTTAAATGCATTATCCTATCACACTCCATACTGATACAGAAGTTCTGTAACACAAAGAAATACAGACATTCTGTGTGGGCAGGAGGAAGAGAGGGTTGTTATTAAGGAAGTTTTTAGGTGGTTGTTAAAGTTCCTCAATATCCTTTACAAGGATCCTTATGTGTACTTATTTGTTTAAAGCTTTTTGTATTTGGATTACATGAGCTATGCTCATTGGATCAGATATTGAATTGATGTAAATGGGTGATGCTCTGTTGAAATCAAATGGGTTGTGTCCATTTTCCACCAGCTGAGACTCTGGTTTACTTTCATTATGGTCCTATCATAACCCTTGAAGAGAAGGGATGAGGATTGGTTGTAATGAATACAAAGGATTCTTCATTCAATATTCTAAAGGCACACACAAACATATCTTGAGCTCCCTGGTGTCTAGTTTTGCACAATGAACAGTGTTAGCCCATATGGTCTGCTTTGATCCTGTGCTGAATTACTCAGAGAATGGATTGCTGATTACACTGCATGTGTATGGGGGCATTAGTCCTACATCTTTACAACACTATTATTCATTACCAGACAAAAATACCACATACAATATTTCATCTTTGGGCATATGTAGTTACTTCAGTTGCACGCACCAATGATTGTGAATAGTAGTTTGCATATGCAGAGGCCTAATTTGTGCATATAAAGTAGGTGAGCACAAGGACTCATACTTGAAATTCATCTGTATTCAAATCAGAAACCTTTTAGGTTTGATTTGTTTTGGTTTTTTATTCTGCCTAAACATCCTGAGAGACACTTATTTTCTTAGAATATAACAGTTGATTGTATTTTTTTGGCACCCATGTACCTAAAGTTCACTTCCTTGCATCAAGACATAACTTATCATGCATTTGCATATGTTGATTAGAGGAATCTTTTTCTCCTAGAAATGCTCGCTCTAAGGCTACTGGTGTGAAACATGAATCAAAAGTTCATCTTAACATCAGAGAATCAGTACTGACTATACCAAGGGAAGCTGTCATATGGAGTTTTAAAAATATATAACAATGTGGTACTGTAATAACCCTAATGGCATATCCTTTTCTCCACCTGCACCATTGAACACATTTTCAAAAAACCACATAAAGATACTGTGCACATAACAAGAGTTAAAGATCTTGTCTGAAAAATCCCCCCCAAGGATTTTAAAAAGAACTTGTCCTTCAGGCCCCTTTTGGACTGCCACAAGTTCCATTTCCCATGTATCAGAAGTGTCTGATTCCTGACATTTGGAGATACAGAGACAGCCTCTAACTTACTTCCTAAGACTGTATGCTTGTGTCAGCTAAGTATTCTCTTCATAGAGAAGCAAAACCATCAGCAGGAGCAGACTTTGCTGAGATATTTCCTTTGTGTGATGCTACAAGGCCAAATTGTTCCTTGCCACAATGCACAGAGTGGGGGCAATTAGGTTTATTGAAGAAGGTACAAGCTCAAGTTGTTTCTGAGGTCGAGCAATTACAATATAAAAACTGAAAATATTTTCCTTCCATCTTGGATATCTGTATTAAACATTTAGCTTTGAAAAATAGGAAAATGTTTAAGCTTATCCTCTACATCTCAGAGAAATTCATGAGTTCCCTGCCTACATTTCTGCCCAGGTGTTCTAATATCCGAGGTGCTGTTCCTTTTTATTCCTCTAGGATTCTATGTACACACAGATGGCAGCGAATTTGCCGCTGTCGAATTGATCTATCCAGATGGATTGAGTGGCAGTGAAGACCCGCTCAATCGATCCGGAAGTCGATTCAATTAAACAACCCTCTCAAAAGGTATAACACTGTATTGACGAGAACGCATTTCCCATCAGCGTGGTACAGTGGAGATGGCATGCTAAAGGGAAGTTAGGAAGTCAACAGGAGTTATACAAGTTACTCTGCTTAGCTTGCATAACTCCCGTTGACTGCCACTGTGTTTCCCAGTAAGTGTGTACTAAGCCTAAGATTCTTTCCTGACCACTGTTGGTGTACTTTTACATGTCTTCTGAGAAGTCTAGAGCAACGTTTTGGTTAATACATGCAAGGCTCCTTCTCTACTTAAAATAACCAATGAAATATAACAAAAACCCACACACTTCTGAAACTAAACTTGTTCCATAATGTGTTGTCTTGATGAAGACTATGCAGCTTCCTGAATTATGTCTTTGTACTGTCCCAGCTTGTTTCCTTGGATAGTTATCTCACAGGACCAGAGAGTTAATTATTCATCTGGCACAAACCATAAAGCATTATGTGTGCAGTTTTAGTTTGTAAGAACAGTAGGATAGCATTTTACAAATAAAAAACCTTGTGGTTCAACAATGCCCAAAAAATTTGGATGGGCATCTTTTTTTATCTGGATTTCAAAGAACAAAATACAAATAATTATCGAATATTTATGAATATAAAACCCCAAAAATATTCATACTGTCATTAAACAATATATCATCTTATTGGACTGATGATTAATACCCAATATGTAAGCAATTCACTTTGAGCAGTCACAAAGAAATGCAGATATACACTGTCTTTCTCACACTCACACAGTTGAGTAACATTAATACTGCACTTGAGTTTGTTCAAAGGTAATAGCTTCCCCCTTGAAGATATTTTGTTATGTTGTATATGATGATGATTCATGGAACACCAGCAGTCTTGTTGCTTATATTTTGAGACCTACAGAATGCTGTTTAATTTCAGAGATGTTAGTTCTCAAAAGCACAGAGCAGTGCTGAAATATGGACAACACGCATTCTACAACACATGATGACAACTGATGTGCTGCCCAGCTTCAGGTTTAAAGATGTAACAGTCACACGTGTAAAATGGTGTGTTATTAAAGTGATAACAAGAGGTGCAGGGCATCGCTGTGGATTAATCACTGGCGGAGAAAGTTTGATGGCCCAAGGCTTTGCCTTGGGCCATTAAACAGCAATTGGTCATTAATCCTCAGGAAATGCCCTGTGTCAAGGTTACTGCTGCAGTTATAAAATGAAAGAACAAAGGATTGTTTTTTCTGATGTGTGATGTATTTTCAGTTATGTACAAGGCATTTCTAACGAACTAAGGATGTTTGAATTCCTCTCAATATTCCAATCAGGTGGTAATATAAAATATACATATATATATATATATATATATATATATATATGCCTACTTCCTTTGATGCATACAAACGAAAAGATATCCTTCTAGCCAAAAATTAAATCTGGTGTTTGCAAACATGAATTTTGAAAGCAAAGCGGAATAACTGTATTCATAGTTAATCTCACATGTCCTGTTAAATAGCTACATTCAAGCTATATCTGCTTCCTGTAGATCCCTTATTTTACTTCTCTGAACTCTACTACTGCTATGTTTACTTTCTCAACTAGATGTATTCATTAATCTCCACAATTGTCAGTGTTCTTCTGCTGTAAAAGCACTACTTCTACAAGAGTGCATCCTCTCTTGCTTACTAACCTAGTCTTATTTCCTAGGCTGTTTTATAACCTGTGTTTTTATTTAAAGAAAACAACAATTTTTGTCGGAAAGGCTATGGGGGAGGGTCACTAGTTACTGGTAGAAGACTAATAAAAACAATTCTTCTATGAGGGGACTTTCTGCTATCCCTGGCATGGAAATATATTTTTTAAGATCTTGTTTTGTGATTCAATGAGACATTTTACAATTCCCTTCCTAAAATGGTCCCAACAGAGCACCAATTCATAACAGGCTGGTTAGAGAGAAGGAACAACTAGTTTCTGCCCACTGAGACCCTATCTACACTTGATAATTTAATCCCAAAATTTTCCCATTCCAGATAACATCAGTTTAGTTCCTTTGACTGCCTTCAAAACCTTCTAGCATTTTTAATCTCTGCTAATTAAAATCACTTTTCAGAAGGTTTAATTCATTTAACAGTTACTGGTCCAGATGTGAAAGATGGCCCATGGTTAGTATCCTATTTGGTATCACTTGTGGGGATATTTTGGAAAATTCCCTACTTCAGCAAAGATCAGTTGTGGTCCAGTGGATAGAGTAGTAGAATGGGAAACTGGAGACCTGGATTTTACTCCTGGCTCTGCCCTTCCGCAGCTTGTGATTTAGTCAGATCACCTTTCTATTAATTTGCCTCCCAGATTGAAGCTCTTTGGGGATGGGATCTGTCACGCATCATGTCTTTGTACAGAGCCATGCCTTTAAGGTGCTATAGTTCAAAAATTAACTCAGCCTCAGAGATGCCCAAAACCGAGCGTGCTTTGGAGAAGTTGAAAATTTCAGCAAACGTCTATTGATTATACTTCAGTGACAGAAAATTCATTTGTTTGTAACTCTATTTTTAGTCATTTCCTCCAAACCTGTCGCAGAGTATCTGCAGAGTTTTCTATAGCCTTGCTTGACTACCAAGAGTGTTGAGACTTTTTTAAAACCTGAAAAGCTTTCTGTGGAAAAGAGGTGTTGTTTCCTTTACCCTCTCCAAACTAAAAATGGCTGCTGGGATTTTGCTCAAACTTTAAAATGTGACCAAACCCCCCCCACCCCCCCCAAAAAACAAACAAAAACAAAAAAAACTAAAAAACAAAATAAAAAAAACCCACAAACAAACCAGCAACAACAAAAACAGCAACGGCGGCAGAATTCCCTCTGCCTTTTGGCACCAATGAAGCATGAAAAAAATTCAGCTTAAAGGTGAATCTTCTTGGAAAGTTAATACTTCAGGAAGTCTTATGCTAGTGCCTCAATTAGAGGAACTCATGGTACAACATTTATTATTTTAATAGTAAGAACGGACATAAAACTTTGTTCTGCAGTCAGCCTTGAGTGCATACTCTTTGCGACAAGAGATGTCTCTTAATACCAATTAGTACTGTACTTAATGAGTCCTTGAAATTGTTGGTCTTCTGGGCACAGCCATAGAATAAAACATGTGTAGTAGTAATACTAGGGTTAATTAAACTGTTCTTCATTAAAACCTTTCTTCATAGCCAAATCAATTTTGGTTGAAAAACCAGAAACATTTTGGTCTTAAAATGAAAATTTTTGGTTGTATGGTTTTTAGCTTTTTCAACAAAACCCCAAGACTTTTAATGAAAATTTTTTTTAAGGCCTGGGTGCTCCAGGGCAGGTATTCCTTTTCTCCCCCCCATCTGACTCTGTCATAAGAGGTATCCTCTGATATCTTAACCAGAGCAAATTTGTCATAAAACAATAGTTCACCATGGTTAGTAAAACATATACATTAATTTTAAAAAATCCAATTAAAAAAGATATAAATTACATATTTGACTGTAAGAGTCTCCAGTCCATGTACTTGAAATTACAGAAGAAAAATCAGCAAAGATACTGCTTGAATGTCTACAGACTTCAACCTCTCTCCTTTAAGTTACTTCAATCCTTCTTTGATCTTTGGCAGAGCACTGTCAGACATCCAGCACCTAGTGTCAAGTCCTTCATCCTGGTGTCAAATAGGCTTTAGAGTCTGTTGCCCTTTGACACTAAAGGTATGATTTGGTTTGTTTTTTGTTAATTATTACACCAGCCAGAAGAAAAAATCCTTATTTACATCCTTTGTTCAGGTATCTGTTTAAGGTCGAACGTTCCTTTCTTTCCTGTGCTAATGCACCTTTTCATTGTTTCCCAAATACATTACATTCTGAATTTTATTGCTTTGTTCAAATAGTCCTGCATGACTGTCTTTAGTAAACCCATATTTGCTTATCTTTCCCTTTACTGGGGTGAGAATTTCATACCCATAAAGTCAATGGGAGTGCTGTAGTTGACTTCAGTGGAACAAGGATTTCACCTGGGGTTTGTAGCTGCTGCTTTTACAATTTAGTATTCCAAATACCTTTTTGATCTTGCCTGCTCCTTGGTCAAACTGTATTATTAAAGCAAATGGATTCTACATTTTGTGTACACAAAGCTCTTCCTCTGTCACACTCCCTAGGAGAATCAGAACTAGGCTGATTCACCTTCAGAGCCCTGTCTCCAAAGATTCAGGCCTTGAATTTTTGCTAACCTGCCTTTATGGTCATTTACTCTACGCTGTGTATTACACTAATGCATCCGACTAGCTGGTTTTTCACCAATATTGTCAAATGACATTACTAGCGTGTTCTTTGTGGTGTTGTAATGCCCAAAGTTCTCAATCAGAATATTGTACTGGGCAGAGTAAAAACCCTAAGTAAAAGTGGTCCCAAGAGTTTACAATCTAATGGAAACAAAATGCAAAAAATGGAGTATATCAAAGGTAGTAATGATTGGATCACATAGGTTAGCTAACTTGATGGATTGTTTATTTTTAAAAAATAATCAGCTATCCCAATTATTGTTCAATTTATCCTTAATTGGCTGATATCTGGAAGGAATCACAAAGGAAGTGGATTCCTGAATAAATGAAGTCACGTATAGTCCCATATCCCAATATATTAATTAATCATATGCAATTGCAAATTCTCCAGTTGCAAAAGGCCAATAGCAATTTTTATAACTGATATAAACGGTAACTATTTGTACTTGTCCATTAAAGCTGTTGCAGCCTCGTGTGAACCTACCTTTTAATAAAGGTGAAAGTTCAGTAAAATATGACTTTTTTTTTCCTACTTTGCAGCAAAATTAGAAGACAAACTCTTTTCTGTGTAGAAAAGAGTAACAATAATTATATATTCCAGAATATTGTTTTGACAAGTAGGCAGTGAGTTTCCAGTACATGACAATCCTTTTTTTAAAGCCTATATCTCTTTCAGAGAAATTTCAAAGAATCCAAAGCAGGAGCTTTTAGGTTTCTTCCTAGAAACTGGATCTTTTCTGATGGTAATCCCAGGTCTGTGAATGAGACAGCAGTTTTTAGGTGGCAGGGTTTTTAGGTTGCTTACAAATAAAGCAAATTGGAGCTCATGTTGAGGGGTGTCTCTCTTTGTAAAGAGGGAATTTGTGAGTATAAGATGATTGGGTACTGAAGGTGTAGTCATGGAGAGCTTCCCTCTCTCTTTTCATACATATTTTTTATTTCTAGTGACAGAAACCCTTTAAAGCAGCATCTCAATTTTCTCTTAAATATCTTATTCAGTCTTTCAAGTCTTTTCTAATCTTGTTGAAGCTCATTTCAAACCACCACTAATATTTGTTTATGTTTACCTCATACTTAAGTACTCACTGGAACATTTTTGGTCCCATGCTTTTTATTTATTTTATTTAATTACTTACTTACTTACTTATTAAATCTCATCTTTGCCATCCTCCCTTGAATTCGGCTAACTCTGATGCTTCAGAGGGAAATACATCCATTTAAGAAAAATCATATACTACTTTCTCAAATCATTAACTTAACTAGCTATTCTGGGTGACTTATTTTTGCAGTAACTTATTCCCTGTCAGCTCTCTGAAACTGTTCCTGGATTCCAAATAACCAGATGTGGTGCTTTTTCTCTTCGTTTTAAATAAAATGAAACCAAATTTGGTGTTACATTTACTGTTCTGCCGCTACATACCAGTTAGTGTGAAATCTATAATTACATTTTCTGGCCATTTTAACTTTAATTTAAGAGTACTGTCTTATTAAATTTAAGTAATTTCTTAAGTTATTTTTTCTTTAGTTTTCTGTAAGGATCTCTTCTACATTCCATTAGCGCTATCATAGGATTGGTCTACACTTAATTTTAGGTGAACACAGCTATGAAACTCAAGGGTGTTGATTTTTCACATCTCTAAGCTTTTTAGGTATGCTGACCTACCTCTTGGTGTAGAAACAGCTAGGCTAATGGAAACGTACTTCTGTCAACTTAGCTACCATTGCTCAGGGAGGGGGTGTTCTTACAGTAATGGAAAATACTCTTCTGTCACTGTAAGCTACTTCTACACTATAGCGTTACTCCAACATACTTATGGCGCCATAGCTATGCCATTATAGTTCCTGTAGAGTAAATATGGCCTAAGATCCAAACCAAGAAGGACTTCTGACCTCTAGACTTCACAACATTTAACTTATTCATCAGTGGATATCCTCTGATCTTGAACTTGTTAGTTTTTGTAATCTGAATGGTCCAATTGTTTACATAGGCATTATAGCAATTGCCTGGGAAAGAATGCAGTGGTTAAGGTTGTGAATGGTTTAGCTGAACTTCTGCTTTCATAAACTTCTAATGCTATTCCTCTAAGCTTTGCTACATGGGGATGTGCGGGAAGCCCAAAGAGTTGGGCTTTGCAGCATCTGAAGAATGTGGAGATTTTCCAGTCTCTCTCCATCCCCTACTATGTAGAGGCTGTAGAAGTCCTCTGGTTCTGATGGACCCTTCCATGAACCTGGAGGCAGGGGTAGGATTTGCTGTTACATTTTCAAGCAAGATACGAAAGTCTCTTCTTTAAAGGAACAATGTTAATTGATGCTAACAAAATTGCATGTATTGCCCCAGTAGAATGATCATGATAGATCTTCAAACATTAGTAATTTATACTTGGGACACTTATGTGAAATTTGTTTGTTTGATATGAATGTTCCGAGTATAATTGGCCTAAATGTTACTTTAATGTAGTTTGTCAGTCTAGTGAACATAATGGTCTAGGACTCACTTAAATTATCAAATTATTTTGCCCGAAGGTTCAAATGCACTCCACTGTTGCATGATTCTTGGATTTTGGCCATATCCTTGCCTCTACTTTTCATGCAAAAATGACATGTAAGGAAACAGGGTATGGTTGTTCAAAAGACTTACTATTTTATTAACGAATTAATGAATTTTGCTCTAAGATATATTTGGCAACTAATTGGGAGGTGGAGAATTTTGTTGAAATTCTAAGCTGATATTTCTAAAATCAATAGAAATATCCAGGCCATGCTAGGAGTTCCGTGCGTCCTGAAAGCAATCTCCTTTACTTCTTTTCATGGTTCATTGACAGAGCTAAACCTGAGAGTGTTTAAAGAAAAGTGAATACAAAGAAAAAACTTCCAGTTTTAATGATAAACAATAACATTGTTTTACATGTTACATTGAAGACTAATGAAGCCCTGAACAAAACCTGTAGCTTCTTTGTTAGTATTGCTGACAGGGAGCAGTGAAAATGAAATAACGAATGGAATTTGCTTTGTGCAACTGCTCTTGTATTACAGGGTATGTGTTCTTTCCCTTGCATAGTGGACAATATCTGGGTAATCAGAAAAGAAGTCTATATTTGTATTCAGTCTTGTCTTTGGTAAGATATTCTTTCTAGGGCTGCCAAGTTATTGAGATGACTGTACTAATCTGCAATTGAATATACACTGAGTACCTTCCACTTCAGAAGTAGAAGGATTTTTTTGGCCATTAATAAAGCAGTTCTCAGGACTTGGGGAGATCATTGTTTAAGGTTGCTTTTATTATGCCCAGGGAGATGACTGAGATTGAGGCCAGCAACTAAATGATTTCAAACCTTTATCATCTTTCCAAAAATGTAATACCTGTCTACCATCTCCCCAAACAGATCTAACAGGATTCCCCTCCAGATTTTGCATCAGCAGTGTATGTTACAATCTGTCTAGCCCAGCGGGGATCTGTGATGTTCTGTGTGATGAGATTTCAAATGCCCTGGCTTATTTTTAGCTGGTTCAGTCACCCAGATGTTAGCCACAGTAGCTAGATAACACTTCTCTAGTTATATGAGGAAGGAGATAGATATTTTGGAACAGTGAGTCTCTGATCCAAAAGTCAGTTGAAAAATATATATGGGAAATGGGGAAGAAGTTCTGAAATGCTCTAGGAATGAAGGCTGCTCAGACACCAGGGATGGAAGGCTTGGAGTTCTGCCATTGATTTCTTTGGCGAAAAGGATTTCATCCCATGGTGGTTGGGGAGGTATTAGAATTTAAACAGAATAGAAACAAATACTATATCCCGAAGGGGTGACTAGGGCCAATATAATTTGACAGTATAGAGGAGGTGGAAATTCTATATTTTTGGGAAAAATAGGTGAACATCTTTCTCTGTCAGGCTGTTTTATGATTATGGTGTTTTTAATTAGCATCTAACTTAAGCTCCTCGGATATCTGTAACAGTAAAAGAAGAAGTAGGTGACATTTTTCAAACTAAAAGTTTCTTGTTGAAAAGTGTCTGTCTTCTGAAAAAAAAAGTATTGAAAAAATGGTTTATATTAATAAAAATACATCTCATGATGATTTTATTGATATTTATTTTGTAGACATCAAACTCATTGACATATGACACTGCAGTTTTCAGTCTTTGAAAAAGTCAGTAATGGTTTCCATTTTTTTTAAAAGTTGCACACACAAAAACAGGGAGGGAGGGTGTTCCATTTTACACCTCTGAGAAACAGATAGAATCTTTACCATTTTTTCATAGATTTAACATTTTGGATTATTTTGACTTTCTAATTCAGAGTAAACTGCATTCAGAGTAGAGCTTCTCCTGTTGACATTGCCACGGACTCTTGTGGAGGTGGAGTTATCATGCTGATGGGGGAGCATCAGTGCAGTTGTGCCGATGTACCTCTTGCAGCACTGAGCTTCTACTGTATACGAGCCCCTACTTAGGGTATCACTGTTAAATAGACAGGAAAATAGATTATTTAGCAAAAGTAGTTAACACATATTTCAAGGGACTATTCAAAGTCAAACGGACCATTAATGCTCTTAGGGAGGAAAAGAAGTGTAGTGGGGGACGGCAGCTGGGGGAGATTGTTTTATTTGTGTCATGTTCCTAAATTGTTTTGGTCGGGGGCGGGGGAAACTCTCTCTCTCTGAAAAAAAAAAAATCCAGAAAAAATCCAAACATTTTATTTCAGTATTGTCTTAACAAAATACTTTGATTTGTCAGTTTGAAATGACATTTGGTTTAAAAAATTCCTTTCATTGTATTTTAAAAAAATCAAAACAAAACCTTTTGATTTTTCTCAGAACAAAATATTTTGTCTGACCCAGAATGGGGGTGTGTGGGGGAAGCAGTAATTATTTTTTGGAATTGTCAGAGAATCAAGAAATCTATTATTCTCACTCCTGTAGTTCACAGTAGTCATAGTGAACAAGCAGGATAGGCAGGATGGAACCCTGCCTTCTCTCTGGACCCTCTTCAGCATCCTCCTTCCTGAGGTGGAATAGGAGCAAGCAGTTTCAGTGCTTCTCAGAATGCAGGGCTCTTCTTTTCAGAAATGTTGCACAGCCCTGCGAGGAAGGGCAGGGTCTTCTTGGTTACCCTTCCATCTCTATATAGGTGACAGAAGGCCTCTTGGAACTTGCCCAAAGAAAGGCATCAGCCTAGATACTGGGAAAGGGTTTGGAGGAGACTTTGGAATCCTTTTGAGCCTGATTCACTAAAGATGGTAGTGCTGTTTCTCTAATAGAAGGGTTAGAGGGAAGGATGCTTTCTAGAGGAGATCCTCTCTTTTTCTGTTGGACATTGAGGGAGTCTACTTCAGATCTGTGAATCTAGTCCTGCATTAGAAGACTTCCATTGATTTGTGGTGAGACATTTGTAATGGAACCAGCAATAGCAAGTTAAGCCTACTGAACCAGAGGGGGAAATTTATCCCTTTAGAAGGCACTCTTGCTCCCAAATGAGGTTCTAGTCAATTGGGAGAGGATGCTTTTCTTGCTAGAATGGGCACATAAAAATTTGTCTGAGTCGTCACTGAATTGGCCACAATGTTTTCAGCCTGTGCCAACAAATATTGGAACAGGGTTGGCCTCTTACATCACTGCTATTCTAATGCAGTTAGGAGGGTTTAACTTAGCTCAATATCTACAGGATAGTTTATTTGTCTGTTATAGCTTTAAAATGCTTATGAATAATGGTTCATAGTCTGTGAATAATAGATTAGAAATTATATTCCTAAAAACATCTTCTCTTGGATGTAGTTTTATTAGAGAAATTCTGTAATATCAACATTTGTGCAATTTCTGATAAGCTTGCAGAGAGCAAACACTCTAATGCTACTTCTTGTCCACGTAACAAAACAATTAAAAAACACTTTTATTTGTTTTCTGGCACAAAAATGAAATGAAAAGGCAATGTGGCTAATTTAAAGAATTTTGAATTTACTGAAAGTTTTAAGAGCAGTTCCATGTAGTATTTATTTTTTACATTTTACACCTATAGGATCTGTGACATTTTTGCAGTATTTACATTGCTCCACTGGGCATGTCTGCTGCTTTTATAGATCCAAAGAGCTTAGTTTTCAGTGTGGGAAAAGGGGTGATTAAGGAAAAGGGAAGGAAGAGAAAAAGAGAACCCAAAAAGTATATAAATATTGCTCTTGGGAGAATATTATTGTAGAATGGAAATGGATAATTGTATTTGTAAATACAACTTTATTTGTAATAAAATACAAATTTAATATTGTAAAATTACATTAATATTTAAAATTTAATTTTATATTTAAAATACAATATTTATTTGTAAATAAAAGTATGTATTTTACTTTTTCCTGGCTTCTTTTGCAAATAGGCAGGCACCACAGTGGAGGTAGAAGATTTCAGGCTTTGTGGAAAGCTAACTGTAAAATGTGATATTTTAGGAGAGATTTGAAAGAGGGGAGAAAGGTTGTGTGAATTACATAAAAGAGGAAACTATGGAAGCACTGGATATTGTTGAAAAAGGTGCAGAATTGAAAGTAGGAAGAGACAATGAAAGCCCTGAAGGAAAATGAAAAATGTAGGACACAAAAGAGAACAAGAGGGAATGATATCTGATAAATAGAAGGGAGAGAACTGAGTAGAGCATTTACAGTAAGTTGAAGTATGAACTTCATATGAAGAATGAATGCCAGTAAAAAGCCAGGTAGGAAGTAAGGCTTATTTCTTATAGCACAGTGTTCTGGATGGAATGGGAATGTAGGAATGGAGGAGAATTAAGGCAAGAGTCAGGTCTTTTTTAATAGAAACAGAAAACAGGTTGACTTAAGGACGCTGCTTGGTGACCACATGTATTAGGGGGAGTGGGCTATAATAGAAAGGAATCCAAGAGGACATAAAGACTACATGTCCTGGTGAAAGGGAGGACAACAGAGTTAAAACTAATACAGCTGGGAAAAAAGAGGAGTTTAGACTGAAATGTAGCTTAGTAAGAAAGATGAAATGTTTATTTTTAGAAAGTAGAAAGTCCATGGAGAAAATGGACATGTGAAAATAGACAGAATTTGATTGATTTCTTTGTCTAAGACAGCTGTCACCATGACATGTAAGTGCTGAGATCAAACTTCGGGCATATAAAGCTAGATTTCTGACACATGTGTAAAAGTGTTAGCTGAAACCCTGGAAGCAAGGGAGAATGCCTAAGGAGCAGGGGAAGGAGAGGAACAAGCATGGATACATGAACATCACCAACATGGAAGAAAGGAGAAAGAATGATTGCATATGGCACTTGTAGAGAATTCAAAGGACAGGAGGAGACTTAGGAGAACAGCCACACAGAATTTCCTTGAGGAAATGATCCTCATGAGGAAGTATTGGTCCATGTTGTCAAAGGAAGTAGAAAGACCGAAGTTAGATTGTGGAACAGTGCTGCTTCGCCAGGGCAAGGAGAAGACAGTTGTTTGAGTAAAGAAGGTAGAAGCTTGATTGAAGAGGATCAGTCTTGGGAATGTAATTTTAGTTCTGTGAATAGACAGATTTCTTAAGCAGCTGGCAGGGGTACAGTGACATAAGGCTGATGTGGCTGAGGGAGGTTTTAAGGATAGGAAATACTGTGTGTGTTTGAAGATAGATGGTAATTAGGCAGAGAAGAGAGAGTGAGATGCCGGCAATAAGAAAGAGGTTGGAGAGATGGGGCTGTGTATTACAGGTGTAAAGAGACCCTAAAGATAAAGACTGAAATAAAGGAGGGGAAATATGAGAAGAAAGCAGGGGCGTGTGGAAAGCCCATGTGCTACTGCATATGCTCAATTTTGTCCTAAAATAAATGTGGCACTATTCTGGGTACAGATGCAGCAGTGGAAGGAGACAGAAGATTTTGTGTTAGGGCAACTAACTTATTTAGCAACCGATTAACTGTTTGTTCTTGGGGGTTTTTTGGATTGTAATCAATGTGATTGAATTGATTGTGTGTGGGGAGGGGAGGGAGGGAGGGGAGCGGAGGGGAGGGGAGGGAACAATTTTTGGCTAGGAACAGAGCAGAACTGGAAAAGAAAAGATAATTTTGTAGTGGGTAAAGTTAGAGTAGTAATTGAATTTTCAGGATGTGGAATTGTAAAGGTGTGAAGTAAGAATGTTTTCTTATGAGAGGGGAGAGAAAGATGCAAGTGCAGGGGGGAAGGGTAGAACTGAAGAAAACTATGACCATGGAGCCAACAGAATGGAGGACAAAGTTGACAGCACTGCAAAAGTTAGTTTGACAGACTGAATGCTGTGGAAGAAATGAAATGGTTATCTGAGGAAGGACGCATGTGAATGACAGGCGCTGAATGACAGAGGGGAAAGGGAACTATGCAAAGGTGGTGAGAGCAAGAACAGAGCTTCATGAAGTTTATTAACTGTAATAAAAAGTAATTAAACTAATTAAAGATTATCAGTGAAAACAATATGCAAACTGAAAATTTAGAAGCAGAATAAAATAAACTAAATTTAACAGAAATAAATAAAGTATTGTACTGATTGTATTCATTTTCACATACCATTCAATGAACACTTCCCTTTTTTTACCTAAAGCTTTTCAGACTGTATAGTCTGACACCATTCTCTTGAAATGAGAATGAAATACTTTTCAGCTAGTACTTATGTTTTAAATTTGTGTGCAGCTCTAAGATCTACAGATGAAAAAGACCACAGTATGTAAGTGCTGAATATTATCTCATCACTAATTGTCTTATGTAAATAGTTTAGATGTTTTCAACATTTGATGAAAACCAGTTATTAAATATTCTTGTATAGTATGTTGAGTATTTCCAAGCTAGACCAGCGTGGAAGATTTCAAATAAGGAAATATTACTGAATGAATTATCTGAATGCAGAGATTAAAGCAGATGGTGTACAGATTCTGTTGACATTCTCATATTAAAGGTCAAAAAGGCATAACCATTCAAAGCCAAACTTCAGGAGTTTTTTTGGTGTTCCAAAACTGAATTGTCCATTTTGGTCACCATTAACTCTTTTTGTGAAAGATAATATAAAATTATGCCATCTTGCAAAATATGAATAATTATTCTATTTGGATTTGTATGAGGGAAGAATAGAATTGTATATGTTGAAGAAAAAGTCGATTCCCAAAAGATGAAAATATTAATAGAATAAGGGACAGTATTAAAAAATGTTATATTCAGTATCAACTGTCGTTTAATCTTACATAATACTTTAATTGTTTCTCTTCAATTAAATCCTTATTTAAAATATAACTTTCATCTCTTGTTTAGATATATATAATATTTCATCATATCCTGTGTACCTCTACATTGTATTTAATAAGCAAAATAATTCTAAAGAAATCAGACCAAAGGTATGCTATTTTTTAAGCAAGGAGCGGTACATGATGGCAGGGTCTCATGAGCAGACTACGGACAGAATTATGACTTTGGGCCATATTTCAGTCCTCTCTGATTCCCACTCTTGTTCTGGAAGGAGGGTTGAAAATAATCTTTATCAACTTCTTACCCATGCAGTTTACTTCTCTTCTGAGCCAGCTCTGTTGAATGCCTTTCCAGAGGAGCTTTCCCTTTCCTTTGGTGTTATGCACCTATGGTATGGTGCTATGCGAAGTAAAAGAGTAAAATGAAGTTCTACAAGTGCCAGCTTCTATCCAGCACTGAGGGAAATAAACATAGATATAGAAGACGGGAAGAAACTGGATCTGTTCTGTCTACCGCTATCCACAAGGAAATGTATTTTAAGGGATGATAACATGATCTTTGTAAAAGATTTCAGTAGAATGTTTCAGAGGAAGGGATGGACACACACGCTTGTCAACATGCATGCTCTGGGGAAAAAATTATTTAATGAGTTCAATCATATGCACGTGAGCTGAGTTTGTCAATACTTAGATTTATAAAAGCCAAAATATGGACAAATCCTATTTGCTGAGTAATATTATCTAAAGTGAAAATACACAGTAGTTAATCATACAATATAATATAATTATATAAAGTGTAAATAATATAATTATATGAAGATGTATATATCATCATTTGGATGTTGAAAAGCAGCCCAGAATCAAAAACTTAATGTACACCCATGTTACAAACTGTAGGTGCACTCCCTTTGCCAGGAGAGCAAATATAATTTGTCAGTTTTTCTGCCTCCTTTCCCCAACCCACTGACCTAACCTAAAGGTATGTCTGCACTGCTAGTTCTATGTGTATCGATGCAGCATGATCGACTGAGTGGGCTGTGAAGACCTGTTCAGTCGATCCCGAAAGTGCTCTCTGGTCGATGCAATTAATCCATCTCCCCAAAAAGTAAAGCTGTGTACAGTACATAGCTTGCAAATCTCCTGTCAACCAACGGTGGCAGTGTAGACCAAGCCTTAGTCTCTTCTGAATGAAGTCGGATGGAACTAACTGCCCCTTCATCCAAGATTCCACCAAAACTCATATGGATGATACCATCTGAATAATAATATAGCATCTGTACAATAACACTAACTGTGGGGGAATCTGCAGTGTTTTCCCCTCCTGAATACTAATTTTCTGCTGTTTGGCTACTTAAGAAATTTACCTACTGTCATGGGCAAACAATTTTCTTAAAAGATTTTGGAAAAAAAGTCATGTATCCATATAGTTGCAACAAAATACTGTCTGGTGCCTTCCATATTGTTTGTATGGCATTTCACTCTGTTATAGATATCTTTCTACAGTACATGGTCATGATATTCTAAGCTTTGTTACTTTTAAGTTAGCACAGGACAATTGTGTCATTGTGAATTTATTTTACTGATTAATAGAGACCATGAATGTCATTGGCATATTTTACTGTATGTCTCTGTTAACATGTTGTTAATCAACTCTTCTTTTGTTTTTCAGGATTTATTTATACCTGTGGTGGAACATTAAAAGGTCTTAATGGCACTATAGAAAGTCCTGGCTTCCCATATGGATACCCAAATGGTGCAAACTGTACATGGGTAATAATTGCAGAAGAACGAAATAGAATACAGATCATCTTTCAATCCTTTGCTCTAGAAGAGGAGTATGATTATTTATCATTATATGATGGACATCCTCATCCTGCAAACTTTAGAACAAGGTAAATAGTGAACACTCCTCAATGTAATTTTTCTATTGCTATGTTAAATGTATTTAACAAGATCAAAACTGAAGTCTTTGAAGTATCTCTCTACTGTGGATCTTACTCTGTCCAGAAATTGTATAGAATTTATGAGGTGTGCCTCCACATTTGTGTAAAGAAAATAGGTCCATCTTTTGCAGCAACAATAGCAAATTTGTTGTGTTAAAAAACAAACAACGAGTTCTGCTCCATGTTAAAACTGATATTTATCAGCTCCCTTTACCCCTTGTATCAGCAGGGCTGTGTGCAAAGTTCAGTCAGAAAGTTTTGGAGCTGTCAGAGATAAGTTAACCAAGATATGTTCCAGTGCCATGACCCAGCTGCTTCCAGTACTATATAGAGGAAGAGTGTCAGAGAGATGATGACTTTTTAAAAAATGTTGTATTGCAATGTTGTACCTTGCTGCAGCATTCATGTGGTTTCTCATTCAGACCAAACACCTTTTGCCTTACTCACATGCATAGTTGCATTGATTTGGACCTCTAGGTATGGTAAATATCTTGGTATGGTCAAATATCCTATAGTAAATGCTAATTTTATTTGTTATAACCATTATATATAATATAACACACATCCTTCACAAAGAAAATTCAACACTGCCAGAAAAGGAAAATTAGGTCAGAACAAATTCTCCATCTCAAATCTTTGTGAGAGTGAATGCTCTCTGTCACTTGAATAATATCTGGACTGGATAGTGCACCATGAATGCTTGACTGTTTGGCGTCTCTTTGAACTCCCAGAGTTGTTTTTATACTTCATGTTTCATCACTGCTTGCAGACAATAGAGATGTTTAGCTCCAAAGTAGTTTTAAGGCTCTCCCTGAAGCTGAGGAAATCAAGGGCATTGACTGAAGAAGGCATAAGCTTACTGATATGAAGAATAGAATCAATAAATCTTGTTTTTATTTGAAATCTTAATGATTATTTAGTAGTCATTTCTACAGTGCCATAAGTGAGCATGGTGCTTTACAGAAGAAAAAAGCAGGTGTCTACCCTTAGAAGCTCACAGTCTAAATTAGTACTATAGGGACATATAAAGATCAAGGACACTGGATGCATATAACTGGTAAAACCTCCCCATGTAGAGAAGCCATGAAAGCCAAATCATTCTTTTCTCATATACCTGTATTTTTTTTCTTTTTCAGTCTTTATCCTAAAGTAACTTCTCTACATCTCCAAACTTTGTTCATATGGGCTGTGCGGGAAAGTCACCACATATAAACCAACATTTCAAAATCCCAAACCTTTTCTAGTTCTGTATATTAAGCTCATAGACTCATAGGTCATAAGGGACCAATATGATCATCTAGTCTGATCTCCTGCACAAGGCAGGCCACAAAACCCTACCCATACACATTTATAACAACCCCGAACCCATGACTGAGTTATTGAAATCCTCAAAAGTGAGATTTGAAGACCTCAAGCTGCAGGGAATCCATCAGCAAGTGACCCATGCCCCACGCTGCGGAGGAAGGCGAAAAACCTCCGGGGCCTCTGCCAATCCGCCCCGGAGGAAAATTCCTTCCCGACCCCAAATATGGCGATCAGCTAAACCCCGAGCATGTGGGCAAGACTCACCAGCCAACACCCAAAAAGGAATTCTCTGCAGTAACTCAGTTCCCATCCCATCCAACATTCCCACAGACCATTGAGCAGACTTATCTGCCGATAATCCAAATCAATTGCTCAAATTAAACTATCCCATCATAACATCCCCTCCATATACTTATCAAGCTTAGTCTTAAAGCCAGATAAGTCATTTGCGCCCACTACTTCCCTCGGAAGGCTGTTCCAGAACTTCACTAATTTTGCAGACCTCGGCTTGTTCAAAATTTGCAGTCATTCGAAAATCTAAGCAATTGTTTTCACATTATCTAGCCTTAACTGGTTTAGATCCACATAGATTCTGTGTAATAACAATAGGAAACTAAGGGAGGTGTCACATTCTAATCAATGTCCCTTTGTGGATCCATTTGTGAAAGGAAAATATGGATGGTAGAATTTTTAAAAAACATTTGTTGTTGTATGGGCTCCAATATGTTTTGTTATGTTACTATTTTTATGTCAAACTGTACAAAGTACATATTCAATGTACCTGAATAATTTGACTGTAAAGTGACTAAAACCCCATTTCGTATCTTTCAAGATGATATATTTTTGAGGACTCTATAAAGGACAGTTGCAGAATGAAAGCATTGTTTCTTATCTTTTGATCCAAAGAGTTAGCCAACATCCAGGGTCTTCAAATTGTTTCTCTTAGGAGGAAAATTGATGATATTGTCAGATGTTTCTTTTATGCAATCCTCTTTATTTACAAAGATTGTACATAAAGGACTGCTTCCTTGAATAGAATAGAATCAAAACAGGAGGCAGTTTCTTTGCTTAGGCCTTGTCTACGCTAGAAAGTTTTGTTGACACAAGTTACAGTGATAATAAAAAATGGTGTAATTACAGCACTTGTGCCCATCCACACAGTACTCTTGTCACCCAAGTGCATCCGCACTTGGTGCTTTAGTGTTGACAATGAGAGCAGTGGACTGTGGGAAGCTATCCCACTGTACAGCTCACCACCTTGTGCCACTAGGAGTTGCAGGAAGATGGAGAGGATCACAGTACATCATGGGTACGGGCTCAATGTCCTATGATGCATTGATTTCCATCCCATCATTCCATGTGTCTGACTGCGTTTCATGGCATTTTTCAAATGACCCAACAGAGTTTCCTGAGTACTCGCCATATCCTTCTGAAAGGATGAATCTTGACTGCTCTCGACTGTTGCTGTCAGTTTTCTGAACACAGTGGGGTTAGTTATGCAGTATATCATGAGCTCCCAATGGGAACAGGAATCTGACCTGCTGTGTGCAGTGCAAACACACAATGCTGGGTTACTGTTGGCATTCACAGAGCATCTGCACACAGTGCACTGCTGCTTTGGGGCGCATGAAACAAGAACTGAGTGGTGGGATTGAATAATTATGCAGGTGTGGGATGGTGAGCAGTGGCTGCAGAACTTTTAAATCCACAAAACCACCTTCATGGAACCCTGTGCGGAGCTCACCTCTGCCCTGTGGTGCAAGGACACCACAATGAGAGCTGCTTTCTAGGGGGAGAAGCATATGGCAATTGCCATGTGGATCCTGGCAAATCCAGTCTGTCTGTCACTAATTAGTTTGGAATCAGGAAGTCCACCATTGGACCAAGTATGCGGGGCCATTAATCGCATTCTTCTGTGAAAGATGTGTCTGGGAAATGTGTGTATAATAGTGGATGGCTTTGCAGTGATGAGATTCCCTAACTGTTGCAGGGCGATAGATGGCATGCATATTTGCGACAGAGTACGTCAATAGAAAGGGGTACTTCTCTGTGGTACTGCAGGCACTTGTGGATCACCACTGGCATTTCACTGACATCAGTAAGGGGTGGTCAAGGAAGGTGCATGAAGCATACATCTTCAGGAACACTGGCCTGTACAGAAAGCTGTAAACAGGGGCTTTCTTTCCAGACCAAAAGATTCATCTGAGGGATGTTGAAATGCCCACTGTGATCCTGGGAGACCAGCCTAACTCTTAATGTCATGGATCATGAAGCCTTATATAGGCAACCTGGATAGTAACAAGGAGCGTTTCAATAACAGGTTGAGCAGGTACTGAATAACAGTTGAATGAGCATTTGGCAGATTAAAGTCTCACTGGTGATGTCTGTGACAGGCTAGTCTTAAATGAGGACAATATTCCCATGGTTATAGCCGCATGCTGAATGCTCCATAATAAATGTGACTGTAAAGGTGAAAAATTTCCCCTAGGGCGCAGCGCAGAGGCAGATCACCTTGCGTCTGAATACGAGCAACCAGATACCATGGCTATCAGAGGGGCAAAAGGGGGGCCTTAAGGGACTGATTTGACAATGAGCAGCAGTAAGGTGTCTGTGTAAACAGCACTGTGGCATGCTATGACTGCTATCCAGCTTGAGCTGTGCTTCAGTGAGAGAGCGGGAGAATGTTTGGTGCTGGTTTTTTGTAGGTGGTTTCTTAGTTCACTTTATTCTCATTAACATCTACTCACAACATGTGATCAAAGCCACTTCATTCCATTAAGTTAAAATCCGGTGTCTTGTGTTGTTGGATAATACATTGCAGTCCATTGTAGTCTGCTTTTCAATAACATCACCTATTGATACATCTTTTACAAGTAATTCTGTAACATTACTAGCATAGGATTAATCCTAGGTCACCCACCCATATTAAGCATTCTTAAACCTACAGTTTAGCACAGCTAAGCTAAAATCGCACAGGCCTCAGCCTGTAGGTCTTGCATTCCAGCCATGCTTTACTTATATACCCAATATACACTCATCACTCCTAAATACTTATCAAACTTACACTTCTATAATCCTACAATTTAAATCTTTGTAGCATAAATTGATTATGCATGAAATGGCATATGAGTTGATCATAACACCAAGTACCACACCATAGTGATAAATGGATGTTAAAATGACCTAGTTGGCTACACATTTGATTTAAAAATTGTCAGTGCTGGAGAACACACCATGACCCTTAGTAAATTCTTTCAATGGTTAATCAACCTTATTGTTAAAAATGTACACTTTATTTCCAGTCTGAATATGTCAAACTTCAACTTCCAGCCATTGGATCATATTATATCTTTCTCCACTAGACTGAAGATCAAATATTTGTTCTCCATGTTGGTACTTAGAGACTGTAATCAAGTCACCTCTTAACCTTCTCCTTGTTAAATCAAATAGATTGAGCTCCTTGAATAGACAACGCTATTCTCCTGAGCCTGGAATAGAATTGAAAAGTCCTGACCATCATTCCTCTGTGGTTAAACTAATAGGCAAAGTGTCTCATCCCCCTCTGTTGCTGCTCCATGTAGTTAGATGACAATTTTCTCCTGCTGTCCATTACTTCATTAGCTGTAAGAGGTCTGTGTGGTAGATCTAAAGGTTTCAACCCTGCTGAAGACCCATAAGGGTTGTCAAGATGTCACATGATGGAATTTTTGTTTTATTACTTGATTTTTAGAACATAAGAAGTCACAAGCTAAAGACTACATTAAAATAACCGAAAGGTTAGGAAATGACAACTAAAGCTGCCTGTACAATCTTAATTTGACCCCTTTAGGCATATGCATTATGATACAACCTTTAATAACATGATGATCTAGTATTTTTTGCCTTCCCCAGGTCTTCGGCACCTTCAACATAAATTCATATTTCTTTTCTTTGCTTTAAAGGCCCTGCCCATACTTACATCTCTTAACCTAGCACTCCCATCTCAGCCCCATACCTACCTCACTCTTGTCACTGTGGTCTCTTCCCTGTTCCCCTTTATGCCTCTTCTGTGCATATTAAACTAAAAACCTTGCTTTTGACCACTGACTTCCACCTTTGTGCCATTTACTTCTTCTCTCATGCCCTATCTCAGTCTCTCCTTACAGGATATGCTTGATATATATAGTTCCTTTGTCTTCATATTTTATTTTCTATTCATATTGTAAAATTTTTGAGGTAGGGACAAGGTATTTCATTTAATCTAATGCCATTAAATCTTCTCTCAAAAGGATCTTCCAAGTTATTTATCTGTGCCCACCCCTGTATTCGCTATGAGCATGTCCTGTAAGTAAAGAGACAAGATTGAAGAAATATCCTTCTTTAAAATATATATAAATTTATATATATTTATATAAAATAAAAATACTGAAAATTTTAATTTCCCAGAGTGAAATGCAGACAATTTTTTGGAAAGTTAATAAAAGGCTATTGGTAAATTAAATCCGCCACCAAAGTCACCATAATTCAACAAAGTGGCCATAATTATTTTAATTTGTCTGCTAAGAAGGCTAGCAGAACCCAAAGAGAATATTAAAAGGAGCAACTCCAAATATTTACAACTTAATTACTAAGAAGCCTTGATAACTTAAACTAGGAAAGTTTCCTCACTCACTGTTCTGTTTGGATAATGGAAACCTATTGTATCTTCTTTTGAGCTTGGTGTAGACTAGTAGTCAACATAGAGGTGATGGCTCAGAGGCTGCTATAGCTCTTGGGATACTCTCAAATAAAATTTTTATTATGGACAAGATGCAGGTATTTTTTTCCTCTCTTCGCTGCTTCTCTGTCTAAATTGGCAAGCAGAGCAGAAACTGTGAGAGTTGATTAGGAGTAAATTAGGGACTCGGTATTTTGGAAGCACTTTTGAACTGCTGAGCATTGAGTCATTGATTTTTCCTTTGAACTGATTCATACAGTGCTCTAGCTTTGTCCACTATATGCAGGGAAAGAGTGAAGAAAAGAAGGAATAACCTATGGGGATTCAGGGACCAAAGAACAAAACAGTCTGACATTCTTCCCTCACAAACATACAGAAAGTAACGAAGCACAAAGTGCAGTCATAGATTACTGAAGAGATTTAAAAAAAAAAAAGGAAAATAAAGATCAAAGACCAACACAGACAAAGAGAAAAATGGCAATTTAAAAAAAAAGCAAGTAAGCAAGATGGAAAGTGAGACAAATATATAAAAGAACAGAATGAATGCAAACAAAAGAATAAGGGAACATAAACCGAGAACAAAATACAAATAGAATAAGGATGTAAACAAAAATATATATAGAATGCAAAAAGAAGTCTGAAGAAGTAGAACGTCATGCAAAGGTAAATGCGAAGCGAAGCAGAGTGATAAAAGAAACAAACAATTGGAACTAAAATAAATTGAATGGAAAACCATGGCAAACCGACTTTTTTTTTTAAAAGAAGTATTAACATTATCCAAGAAATTAAACATTAGTTTTCAAGCAAAGAAGCCATTTATATAGATGACTCACTTTTGCAGTTTGGAGACTGTTTACTGCGTCTGTGTAATTTCTGCATGAAAGAACTTGAGTCTGACCATATCCATAAAGCCCAAACAACAATAGTGTGCAACAAATGAGCTATAATCCTGGAAGTATTTTGGTGAAGTTAAATTTTGGGATGACCATGAAATTGAAAGGTGGTTTTCAGACAACACACAAGTAGTTGGTTGAACTCATTCTCCCTCTATACTACAGAGGCCAAGAGTTTAGCTGCCAGGATTAAAAATTGGATTAGACATTTGTATGGTGCAATGGAGTATACAAACCCCATGCTAGACAAGAAGGGGATAAGGAACTGCTGTAGGCTGAACCAGCTGTGCACTGCCACACCTGGAAGGCATGCACAGGCTGAAGGAGGAGCTTTAAAAGGGGAGAAGAAGAGCTCATTTGTGGGCAGACCAAGGAAGGGAACAGACACTCAGCTCCTGAGCAAAGGGATGAATGAAATTAGAAGCTTCCCAGACAACCACTACCTGAAGACCCTTCCCTGAGGGAAGGGACAGCCAGATGTTGAAACACCCTGGGAGGGAGTCAGTTCCCTCTCTCTCTCTCTTACTAACTGAATTTGTTTGTGTTAATTTTCCTTGCTTTTTGTTTATGGACTAGTCTGTAAGGCGAGAGACATTGTCGTGACCTATCCAGAGGGTCAAGTCACAGGAACAGGCAGGCCACCACCAAGGCAGAGCAGCTACTGGCACCAGAACCCAGTAGAGAGAGAGCTGTTATCTCGCCGGGATGGTGCACCAGTGATGAGTTGACCCTTTAAAAAGTGGTGGAAGATGTGGGCATCCTTTCTACCCTTGGAGGGGTGTGGGTGGACAGGCTGACCCAGACGGTTAAATACCTTAGACATAGAGGCTTGGGTTGGTAAGGTGGATACCATGAACCTAAAGCATCATCTCCAGTGGATAAGTGAGAATCAGCAGCAGCAACAGCCTGCCCAGTGGCAGCAGCAGCAAGAACTCCTGCAGTGAATGGCTGCTTAGGAGTTACAGCTAGTCTGGGATGTAGGAGCACAACAGTAGGACAGCAGCAAAGGCTGGTCCAGGAGGTAATAGCTCTGATGTAGCCTCAGGATCTCCCTGAGGCTTTCCCTCCAGGGGCTGTAGGCCTGGTTTCAGTGGCCTCGCCTTTGCCGGTGAAAATTGCAAAGGTGGTCCTGAGGATGATGATGATGCTGAGAATGTTTGTTTGAAAGAGCGTTTACAGCAACCCAGTGGGCCACCTTGCTAACAGAATCATCACAGGCTGCATATCAGGAGCTAGATGCAATGTCAGTCCAAGACTATGTGCATGTGAAAGCAGCCATTCCTGACTACCTTGACCATTATGGAAGGGCCCTTCTGTCACAGGTTCCATAAGGGGAAATACCCCCCAGAGAGCCCAGCCCATGTGGCAGCACAAAAATTAAGAGACCTGTGCTGGAGGTGGTTAAAGATATAAACTTAAACTAGAGTTGAGGTGGCCGAGTTGTCTATAAGGGGATAGACTTGACTCTTCTCCAAAGTATGTCCCAGGTGGTATTGTCTTTCCCAGTCTTAGACTCTTCTGGGTTGGCAGACAGCCCGGCCAGCTGACCAAGGTATGTCAGTGACTTGCACTAGATGCTCCACCCAATCTCAACTGTAAATAACAGTAGGCTGCCAGATATGAGCCATGTGGTTGGAGAACTTGATCTATGAGCCATTGGAACATTGCTGGGAAATCATGAAGGCCAAAGTGCACCATCCTAAAATGAGAGCAACCAAACAGCATGGCAAATGCAGTTTTCTCCAATGATTCTGCTGTGAGTGGGCTCTGCCAGGACTCCTTCGTTAGGTCTAAGTGGGATATATTTGGCCTCACCCAGTCAGTCGAATAGCTTGTCCACTCAGGACATGGGTTAAGCACTGAATTTGGAAATGGTATTGAACTTTCTAAAGTCTATGCAAAACCAGATAGTGCCATCTGTCTTTTGGACCAATACAATCTGACTTCATCATTCACTTGAGATTATTCAGCAACCCATAGTTTCAACATTGCTTGGACCTCTTGCCTCATGGCCTCCTGCATTTTGGAGGGAAGTGGCCAGGGGTCTGCTAGCTGAGCTGTCCAGATCCTGTTTGGTTATGGCGTTGCACAAAATGAGTCTGCCCCTACCAGGAGACAAAACATCATCAAAAAGTCTATTACTAGACTTCTCACTATATAGGATCTAGGTCTGGTGAGGTGGGCACTTGAGGCCTAGCTCTGCTTCAGTGGGATAAGAAGCAATAAACAAGCTCTCTTGCTCCTTCAATGGCTTCAGAAGATTAACATGGTAGACATGGGTTAGTGTTCTCTTCGGGCTGCTTGATTTTGTAGTTAAGTGGCCTGACTTGGTAAACTAATTCGTACAGTCCTTGCCATTCTAGTCTGGTGTGAATCTACTCTCCCAGCCCCCACCACTCCCATAGCTTTTCTGAGTTCATTTCCCACCTCACTTTCACCTGCTGTTCTTGGCAAGAAGCTCTATCTTCTTTGCCCATTGCTTTCTATCTATTGCTATTATTATTTAAATAATAGAGTGGGTGTAATTAAGAATGCAATATTTTTTCACAGCTACCACACAATACACTATAAAGGAGGGTAGCTATTTCCCTACTTTATGCCAGATACAGTTGTTTCCTGTAGGCAAATGCTGATTGTTGTCGTCATGCCCTATTAATTTATTATTTATGATGTAGTCATTATTAATTTTAACTTTCCATCTACATGGGTGATGGCTGGGTCAGCAAGTTTCTTGAGTAGGCATAACTAGTGCCTTTCTCACTCATTTAGAATGTCTGAGCATCAGCATGATGAAGCCAAGAACCTTGTTTTTTATATGAGAATTTGTGGTATTTCCCATTAAAGCAAAAAAAAAAAAAACTTTCATAAGCGCACAGAAATTTTCAAATGTGATTGCACTAAAGTAATTGAAATAATCCGTAGTGAACAGATCTTAGATTAAATAAGAATATATTTTTCTCTAATTCTTTTAAACAGTGAAGATGATGACTTGCTTATGACTCTAAGGTGACTTTTACGCATTAGCTGAAACCCTCCAAATTGGTATAATATGCTGTTTGAAATCAATATTTCTTCCAATAAAGTAACACTTCTTATTTAGTACATTATCAGTAATGAATTTAAATTAAATATTTTTTTACCAGTGACTCGTAATATTTCTATTTCTACTGCTTTGATGAGCGGCTTTTATGGTAAGAAATGGTTGCTCATCAAAGACAGATTCTTCATTGTTTTCTGAACTGCCAGGTGCTAGCATCAAATGATTCATCGCTGTACCTACTGTAAGGCTGCCATCCTCACTTTAAGAACTATAAGCCTGATTGATCAATCTATGTACTTATGCAAGAGTGAGGTTTTGTGTTAAAGCACAGGACTTTGAGTCATGAATTAATTCCATTCTCAGCTCTCTTACTGATTTTTTTTTCCCCCTCTATGACCTTGGGCAAATTGCTTCACTTCTCTGTAATTCTACTTTCTCTTTAATAAGCAAATGAATTTAATACACAAGAAGAAGACTAAAATGGTCAATATTTACTAGCAGATACCTCCTTGTTGCTATTCTTTACTAGCTATGGCAACACAATTAATATTTTAAAAGATATCTTCTATATATGTATTAGAAATTAGCATATTAAAATCTCTATCTTTTATCAGATCTTCTAAATCTCATCCTGCTGTATGCATGTTAGTGCTCATTTAAACAGCATGGGTTTTTTAATAATAATTTTAAATATTTTAATATGTACATTAAAGACTGGTATTTAATTTGCAATGGCTTGTTGATGAATAGGTTTGCTTTGGATAAGAGTTTCGTTTTAGAAAACTGGTACCGGCATAATTACAGTTTGGCTAAGTTCATGAGGAACTAAACACATAAATTGGAAGAATAACATTGCACCTTTAAAGTCTCCATTTAAAAAAAAAGTGTATAGTTGGTTACTACACAATACTGTCTATTCATATTTACAGTTGGAAGTCACCTCTTGATGAGTTTCATAAGACATGGGGTGACAGTGGTTAGCTCATCTGTCTTGTTGTGTGTCAGGCCTGCATTGCTGCAGACAGGGGTTGCTACATCAAAAACAGGACAGTTGCAAACATATTGATACCCTTTAATAGAGCAACACTATTGTCTTCATGTTTGTGGTGTTGGGTGAAATACTAGTAGGTGCATTAGATCCAGTTGCTTCTACTAGATTCCTTGTTTTAGGTAACCTACTGAAAGAGCAGTTACCATATTTGGGTCTAACGTTGGTAAAGATATAAATTAGATGTATAGAGTATGTTATTAAATAGGATTTTTTTTAAAAACAGTACATGCCTTAATTAGGATATTATATCACCAATCCCAAATTTCATATAGTACTAAACAGAATTTGCCTAAATCTTTTTACACATTTTCAATTTACAGATGTTTCCTTTATACAGTGAGGGCTATAACGTTTAGTCAAAAGATATTTTTAATAAGTTCTGGTAACTTTTCATTTTCAAGTTCTCTTACTGAGGGATGTCTAGATTGATGACGGCAAATTTGCCACCATCAGATTGATCTATCCGGATCGATTCAGCGGATGTGAAGACCTGATCAATCGAGCCAGAAGTCGATCTAATTTAAAAAAAAAAAAGCATAGCGCTGCATTGATGGGTACTCATTTCCTGTCGGCACAGAGTAGCGAACATGGCACACTAAATGGAAGTTGCAAAATTGAAGGGAGTGACACAAGCCACTCTACGTAGCTTATGTAACTCCCATTGACTGCCGCCAAATTTCCCGGTAAGTTTAGACCAGGCCTGTGTTTAGCGGTATAAATAATTTCCTTACCCAGATGTAGTGCCTTTGCTTCCTTATTATTAATTTCCATTAACTCATGAATTTTTTGGCTTGTTTGAACAAATGAGCAATGTCACAAAAGTTAAAAATTGTAAATTTTTCTTCATTAGACAAATCATCAATTTCCTCTACTACAGAGTTCCTTTTCCTGGCATTCAGAATAACTGACATGTCTTTTTAATATATATATAAAATGTCTATTTTATTCCATATTGACATGCCTAAACCTGAAATAGAACCAACAATATCATCTAAACCTTGAAGATGTCTTGTTACAAAAAGACCAAGTTGTAAAGCAGGTTTTTAATCTATGAGGTTGGCCTTGTTTTGATATGTTTCTATTTCATCAATTAACATGGTAAGATACAATACTGAAACATTAGTTTTTGCACATGCCATGGTACCATTTCAGACACATTCCAGTAAGAGACACACAACACTACAGGTATATCCATAAATTGTATGTTGTTAAGCAAAGTCCAAAGTGTATCAGTTAAACCACTACCGGTCCAGATTTTACATGAGGGCATCTTAAAGACATAGAAATGGTCATAGCTTTTGCTGGCATTGTAGCAAATGTGGGCAGTACATTAGTTGGTGGCTCCCCCACTATTATCCAGTCCATGCATTGACCATTCTGTGATAATTAGTTGGTTCTTTTCTACATTGGTTGCTACTGTTAAATAATACCATCTGACATTGGTGGAGGTGAGGCCTTTAGCTGTACTTGTGCATTCACGGCTATCTCCAAGCAACCCCACAGGATCAGGATCAACAACATGGTATCTTAAGCAAAGTCAGCTTTTGTAGAGGGAAGGGATTTTCCCTTAAACAAGTTAAACTGAGTAGCATCATAGATGATATCCACATTTTTCTTATTTCCAGTAACACAAATTGCATACGAGGTTAACTTAATTTATCAACAGTGTTGTAGAGGCCAAGCCACTTATGACATGGATGATGTTTAGGAACAGCATGTGACAAAATCAAGACCTGGTTTCCTAGTCTCCAAACATTTTTCTCTTATTCACTTATCAAACACATTTTTGCCTTTTGTTTTAACTTTCCCAGTTGATTAACTACATACAAGTATACTTGCTAAAGGTATGTTTGCATTTTTTTTCTACTTTACCCCTTCAATATGCACATTAATTGTTTTCCCACAGCATATTTCCTGGCAATCTTATTTCTCTTCCTGTCATTACTTCAAATGAAGAGTACTTTGTTGCACTAGATGGCATGGCTCTGAATTCCATTAGGACTAATGAAATAGTTATCCCAACCTCTCCCATTCATGGAGACAAATTTTCTTCACATAAGTTTAATTGCTGTGTTCATCCTTGCCACTTGAGGATTGCAGGTTATGAGGGATGTTCAACTTTTGTTTTTTCTCATGCCAACCAACAGTTTTGCAGGAGAATTCGTGTGAAATGAGTTCCACTTTTGCTGGTAAACCCCATCAGCAGACTATCTCCTCTACCAACACACATGCTTTGCCTAAAGCCGTGTTGGTTTGCTTTGAGAATATCTACTACCACCAACAGGTATTGGCTTCCTTTTTTTGTGCTGGTTACAGCACCCCAAAATCAATCTCTAAATTAGACCATGGTCCTGAATTTCTCCCTGATCTAAGGGGAGAATCATTTCTATTACTTTTTGGATTTATTTTGTGTACAGATTAAGCAATTGTCACAGTATTCTCTTACATCCTTTTTCATTTGTGACCAGAAACCATGTGATTTTAATCTCTCAATTATTTTGTCTGTTCTCTGATGTCCTTCTGAGGGTAAATCGTGGACTGAATATATCAGATCTTTCCAGATTTATTCTGGTACTATCCAAATGGTATTTTATTGCCTTTGTATGTGAGCAAACAGCTTTCTGTTGTTTAAAGCCCATTTTGATTCATAAGGTGTTAAGGGCAAATCCTGTGGCAATACTTTTTTCTCCTATAGTGGTTTTAATTGCTTCTGGTAACCCTGCATTCTGCTTTTACAGTGTTGCAAGTTAGCCACTGTTTGACTGCTGACACAGACAGAGTATCTGTATTATTAACTGGAGGAATCTTAGTGCCCATGAACAGAACTATATTACTATGGCTTTTAACCTTGAGAACAAAGGGAGGAGGGAAGGAAGGAGAGCAGTGTAAGAAAGGAAAGATGCATAAGTTTCACTGGAGGATATAAGGTTTGTGAGAGTGCCAGAAAGGGAGAAATTCTGTGAGGACATTACAGGCCCATGTGGATTGCGGTTAGAAGAAGCAAAGTTACTTGGTGTATAAACAATAGCACGGATCTTAGCGTACTGGGCTGAGTGGAGTGTACCAAAAAAAAAGAAATAAATAGTGCTATTTCTCTTGTAGTAACCTCCAAATGAACAGCTTTGGTAGGGCTATGTGTGGCCAGCACTGGAGCAGTGGTTACAGATTTTTTTTTTCTCAAGACAGTAACTGCCTTTGTGGGTTATTCTGTTTAGCTCCACTGTGCTTCCTTTTTCAGAAGGTGGTACAGCAGTGATTGAGGCAAAGTCAACTATAAAATTTTTGTGTTAGCCAATAAAGCCTAGAAGAAATTTGGAGGTAAACACAAGTGAAAAATTAGGGTTACCTTTTTTTGAGATGGTGTCTGTTTCGACATTAGACAAGATAAATTCTATAAGGTAAATGAGTTACCATGTGTGCCTTGGTTGGGTTACACTTTAGACCAGCCTGTTGTAGCTTCAGCACCTCATTTAGCAAGCAACTTGAAGTGCTACTTCTCATTACGCATGGCAAGACAAAGTTATTAATATGTTGGGGGAAAAACCCTAGATGCTTTAAAAATAACTGCATGTTTCACTTGTCCATGGAAGAGAGAAGGGTAATTGTGAAGCCCCTTGTGGCAACAAGTTCTATATATACTATTGTTGCAACAAGAAATAAAGTAAAAGCAAAAATAACTAAGTGGCACCTAGAATATTACATATACAGCTCAAGACAAATGTGGTGCCACATATAAGACAAAACATTAAAACTTAAAACAATGCACGTTAGAGAACAAAAATTAAAAAGAAAATGAATTGATTAGGCAGCTTACCTCTTCTTTAAAACGTCTTAATAAAAGTTAAAAGCATGAGTTCATTTGACCATTTTAATTGTATTAATTTAATTGACTTAAAGCAATTTACATTACTCTTATCTTGTGAGTCCTGTTGTACAGAAAACAGGACAGGAATTTAGGAAATATGGTGGGATTCAACAAAACAATGTTAGCATGTTATTGCTTGAAAATCATACTACATGTTTGATGTTTAGATTTAAATAGGGTTAAAATTATTAATTTTACTGGACATATTTAAAAACTTATTTTTATAATTTTGGTACTTTTTTTTTGTTTTTTTTGTTTTTTACTTGCACCTGATTTTTGACACCGTTTTTACAAGTTAAATATTGTGGTTTTCACAATGCTGACTGCCATACACTAAAGCTTACAATTTGTGCCAAAGGATATATTTTCTCCCCACCTCCTTTTACTCTTCAGAAAACCAGATGTGTAAGCTTTTCTTTAAAAAGAGTGGTTTTTGGAGTGGGGGTGGTGGGGAGGGGGTAGAGAAAGAGAAACTCTTACCAACAAGATAACATTTATATTTTAAGTATATAAGAGTATCCAAACTGTTTCTTTGTATTTAATATAACAAGATAAACCAGTAACAATTTAAGTTATTTAGACAGTGTTATGTTACATAGGAAAAAAACGTAGTCTTTTTCTCTCTTGCTCTCACACAAAGATAGTTCAGCTATTTTGAAGTGAAAATATTACACACAGGACAGAGCTGTAAGTAGATATTACAAAATTGCTATTTCTTAGTTGTTTTAAACACCAAAACAAAAATTAACTATACTCTAAAAAAATAAATAAGCTAGTCTCTGTTAATCAAAAAACCAAATAGATTTTGCAGCTAATAACTGTTAAATCAGCCTGAACACACACAAATGCAGAGATGATTTTATTACGCTTACAATGCTTTTTAGATGAGAAACAAATGACAAAGCGTTAGATTTAAATCCTATAATACAGTTCAGTGGTGATTTTAAGATAACATATTACTTTTTAAGGCTGCTTTATTGCCAACTGCTGGAGTGAGCTATTCACTCAGACTGTATAACCATAGAGTAAAAACCCATTTATTGTTCCTAGCTTCTACCAGAAGGCGTAGGTGGCTATACCAGGTAATCTGGATCAAAATGATACTATTATTGACAATCACATCAGGGTCAATTTGTTGAGTATTTGAATTTAATAACTATTCGAGATTCTAAAATAATAGACTCAAATGGAATTATTTAATTAAAGATTAATACAGCATTACACAGAATCAGAAAGAAGACATATCCTTGTAGATGGTGAAGAGAAGGTAGTTTGGTTCCTTCCTCTGTACCTGGTGGAATGCTGACATTGTTCATTCCTAAACTCCTGAAACCTCTGTCTTATATAGGGTGTGAGACAAAGAGCCTCCCTTTGGAGGGAAAATACTTTCCCACAATTAATTTCACTATGTGATCTGTTTTGACATTTTCACTTTATCTAATTATGCAGTGTCTTTTTAAGGTATCTTTAGATTACCGATTGATAGACTAAAAAGAATTCTAATCTGGTTGTTAGGATCTCCAACAGCTGTCCAAAATATCTGGAAAGATCTTCTCAAAGCAAAGTGGATGGAACTCTGTTTAAGTAATTCTGTATCAGGATAAAGCAGAGATGCTGTAGTTCTACAGTGTCCATATAATTCAAAATTGATGTCTACACTAGTATCTCAAACAAATTTATCTAGAAGGCAACTAATGAATAAGGAAAAGTTGGAGACAGATCTAATGTTCCTAGATTATGAATGTCACACAACTTGTATAAGAGCTAAAGGAGTGACCAAGTGGTGAGAAACTTCCATATTAAATATAATGGAACATATGAATAAATTCATAAAAATATAAATTCTGGGAATTATTTTATGCTAAAATAGCGACCCATTGGTTATGAAGCGCTTTCTTAAGGGTCATATATTACTATAACTTACCTTTATAAATACTCTGTCAAATTTACAAACATCTGAACCTTCTAGCTCTGAAACAAACAGGAACTGTAAGGCACATAACTTAAAAACTGGTGTGTTAAGTGCTTTGTACACAATGCGTACATTGGGTTTACATGTGCAAAGGAATGTGCGCACTGGATGTTTATGAAACTCATGCTTGGCAATTCAAAATTTTGAGTTTACATATTTAATTCCAGGATTCATGCCTTCAGCACAGCATATTAGGCATTTTGTTCAGATATTCACAGCTGGTGAGATATCTCATGAGGAGGCAGGAGTAATGTGAAAATAGATGGTATTAATCATTTTTAGGGAGTTGTGACAGATATTGGGGAACCACATATTATTGTATTTCTTCTACTCCTCCCTTCACAGAGGATATTCACACCTGCTCTATATAGTGAGAGAAAACACTTGTGCACAAAAGGAGACATTAGTAGGATTTTAATATGGGCTTCACTATTCACAAAACCTTATGAAACATATGTTTCCTTTTTAGCAAACAGAACTTTTAGCTGTAGATGTGTGGTGGCTGAGCTCTTAAACCTAACATTCCTATTTTTATTCTGTCCTCTGCTTGTGTCTGCTGCTTGTTTGCTGTGGATAAGTATGTCAGAGAGGGTAATATTTGTACCTTTCCAGTTGGTTCTGCCTTTGTAGCATCTTCCCCCTTCATAGGGCTGTTTTCCTTCATTTTCTGTTTTGGATGGTTTCATCTAAAGTGTATTTATCCACCAAATGCAGCTTTATAAATCTCACTTCTGGGGGAACTGCAGATTTTTAGAAACAGCTAGTTTTCTTAGTGATTTTACAATAAAGTAAGTTGTTTGCAAATCAATGGATGTCTCACATACAGAGAAATAAGTTAAAGGGCAAGTTATTCTTGTCTATGGTTTGTAGTTGACACACAGTGTATGCATTTTACAAGTATATTTCCCGCGTAAGATTATGTCTAGAAATTATAGTAACATAGATTACAAATTTTTAAATCATTTTAAAATTATTTTCAATCAATGTATTTTTATTGAAATAGATTGTAACATAAGAAATACATATATTATTCAATGTGCACTTGAACATTACATAAAAATAAACACTTTGCACTTATAGAGTGCCTTGTATTTAGGGATTTCAAAGTGATTTCCACCTATGAATTAAGAAGCAAAACACAGCAAGGCAATTGTCATATTATCTCCATTTTACAGATGGGATAACAGAAAGCCAGAGAACCTGTAACTTGCTCTAGGTCAAACTAGGAGAGATCTAGAAATAGAGCCTATGATTCATGACTCCTATTCATATGCTTTAACAATAAAACCATGATTCCTCCTTTAAATAAAACACATAACAAACACATTGCATATGTGGTATTCCGATAAATGTTTTCCATATTGCTGATGAAAGTATGAAAGTAAGGATGATCTGAGTATTGCATTATTGTTCAGACATTGGCAGCACCCAAAAAGAGCTAAACATTACCCAAACACAGAGGAGGATGACCCTACTCAAAAGAATTCATAGTCTCAATTAAACCCTCAGATCTTTATTACACATAATCATCTTTCTGACACACCAGTTCCCCATTTGAAATCAAATAGGAGATCCAGGGATGGGTTTATTAATTAAATAAATTAAAATATTGTTTTATGAAGGAAGAGCACCTTTTACATTTTGGGGTGGTATTTTCAAAGCACTGCTCACTGGACTTTATTTCTTCCCAAAGTAAAATTCTCATTGATTTTCAGTGGGAAGAGTCAGGCCCAAACTGAGCACTTTTGAAAATTCCACCTTTATAAATCATGAGCTGGATTTTCAGAAGTGCACAACTTCCATGTAGGTGCTTAAATAGGAGTTAGTAGGTTCTGTGCTCTCTTGAAAATATATATATAAAAATATAACCTGGGCAAAGGAATCCAGATGGTACAGTACCAAGGGAATTGCCTTTCATAGCTATAAGATTATCTGTTACTAAGATATTCCTTGCCTAGTTCTGATGACATTGTAAAAGATGTACTTGGGTAAAACTTGAATGGTTTATCAGATCATCTGAGACTGATTTATTGTTTTAATAATCCACAATTTCCTAGTCATTATTTTTATGTCAAGCATGGAACTCAAATATTTATAAGAAGTGAAAATATGTTTCAAAGTGAAACTGCAATTGTCCTCAAGTGACAGAAAAACCAGAATACGGTTCTAAAGTGGAATATATCCTGACATACAAATAGTAATGGTTTTTTTCTAATGAAATGAAATTCTTATTTTTCTAATGAGAAAAATTATTTTTATTACATATTATGATATCAATATTTCATCAGTGACTGTTCTCTTTACACTATATTATATATTGCACCTATGTGATTGTGAAAAAGGACAATGATTAGACTTCCAATCTGTTGATTTATCCAGTCTTCCCTCTTTATTGACCTAAATTCGTCTACTTCTTTCTCCTTTTCACATCATTTCTTCCAACTATCAAACTGTTCTTGCTCTCCTATCCTACATGACTACATGCTGTGTCTTTCTCCAAAAGAAGCTAATGGATCTTTCATTTTTTATTCCAAAACGTTCAATATCCATAGCCAAATTGTTTTAACTTTAATTGTTCCTGTCAGTCCATCTTAATTTGGTCACTCTCAAAATCTTCCATTCATAGACTCATAGACTCATAGACTCATAGGTCAGAAGGGACCAATATGATCATCTAGTCTGACCTCCCGCACAAGGCAGGCCACAAAACCCTACCCATACACATTTATAACAACCCCGAACCCATGACTGAGTTATTGAAATCCTCAAAAGTGAGATTTGAAGACCTCAAGCTGCAGGGAATCCACCAGCAAGCGACTCATGCCCCATGCTGCAGAGGAAGGCGAAAAACCTCCGTGGCCCCTGCCAATCCGCCCCGGAGGAAAATTCCTTGCCGACCCCAAATATGGCGATCAGCTAAACCCTGAGCATGTGGGCAAGACTCACCAGCCAGCACCCAAAAAAGATTTCTCTGCAGTAACTCAGTTCCCATCCCATCCAGCATTCCCACAGACCATTGAGCAGACTTATCTGCCGATAATCCAAAATCAATTGCTCAAAGTAAACTATCCCATCATAACATCCCCTCCATATACTTATCAAGCTTAGTCTTAAAGCCAGATAAGTCATTTGCCCCCACTACTTCCCTCGGAAGGCTATTCCAGAACTTCACTCCCCTAATGGTTAGAAACCTTCGTCTAATTTCTAGTCTAAATTTCCTAATATCCAATTTGTACCCATTCGTCCTCGTGCCTATAATAGTACTAAACTTAAATAATTCTTCTCCCTCCCTAACGTTAATCCCCCTGATATATTTATATAGAGCAAGCATATCCCCCCGGAGCCTTCTTTTGGCCAGGCTAAACAAGCCAAGCTCTTTGAGTCTCCTTTCATAAGGCAGATTTTCCATTCCTCGGATCATCCTAGTAGCCCGTCTCTGAACCTGTTCCAGTTTGAATTCATCCTTCTTAAACATGGGACACCAGAACTGCACACAATATTCCAGGTGGGGTCTCACCAGCGTATCTTTTACTAGTTCCTCTCTGTAAGTTAAATCTGTACAATTCTTATCTTTTGTCAAAGATTTGCAAAAGTGCTAGCATCACAACTGCAATAAAAAGCACTTGACTGTACATTTTTACTGCATGAAAAATTCTAAACAGGTTTCTGTATGCATCAGAACTGACAGCATTTGCTATTCTCCTAAATGAGTCTCTTATCACAGCAAACTTTCAGCTTTATATATATTGATCATTGGTGTTACCTTTCATACAATTGATCATTTAGTTTTACTGAACAGATACAAGAGTTTTCTTCCATCTCTGATCGGGCAGTAAAGTGACTTTTATCCTACTGTCACTAAGGTTTCCTTGATATTTGTCTACAGAAATTAAATCTCGTGTTTCTATGAGTGTTAGCGGACACCATCTTGTCCTTATTTCAAATCATGTTAGGTTATTGATCAACATGCTGTTATATTAGGTTTCATTATTAAGCTACTTTGAACCAGATTTATATGGCAGTGGCTCAGAACACTGATTTATCCAGTGCAGCTATGAAAAGTGATTTGACTGCTGTCCAGATGAAGCTGTGTTTTCTAACACAGGCTTTACTGATGTGCTCCAAATAAAGACAACCACTATCTCAATTGTAGCGATTCCATCGGTCACATTCTCATATTTAGGCTTGTCAGAATTCAATTTTTATTTTTTGTCATTTTCCACAGATAATATTGGTCTTTATTTTAAAGCATTTTTCTCTATTTTTATCACTTTGAAAATGTTCAAAGTTGCAGGAAATTATGGCGGGAGGGTCAGACAATGGGGGTCAGATATTTAATGACTAGATATTGAAATTCAGAAATTTAAAGCATTATAAATGTTGAAACACAAGTTGTCAATATCACATGTCAAAATATATAATATATATATATACACTTAAATCAAACTCTAAATGCTCAAGCAGGATTTTTCATATTTTGCCTAGCTGTAAATTTTGACGATTATCTATTGAAATCTTTTCATCAGTTTGTGTGGATATGGTGAAATCAACATTTACCAATTAAAAATCAAATCCATCCCAGCCTATTTATATTCTTCTTCCAGTGACTGCACATGTGCATTCCACTCTTGGTGAGCATGTGCCCCATGCACAGTTACCAGAAACTTTTCCCTCACTGGTACCCTTGGGACAGTTCAAGCACACTCTCCTGCTGGAGCCTGTATAAAGTTCCCAGCCGACCCTGGGCCCGCTCAATTCCTTCTTACTGCCCATGACAGTCACTGGAACTACTCTACTTGTTTTTACAAGGACTCTCAGTGGACCATATTCTCTCATATTTTATTGTAAATAATTTAGTTTTATTAAGGTTATTAGTGTGTGTGGTGTTGAAGCCTGGTGATTGAGGCTAAATCCTGTGTTTCCTGCAATAAGGCTATGCCTATGAACAACCCACACTCAAGCTTCTTGAAGTGCCTCAAGGAACCTCATTTTGGAGAACAATGACAAATTTGCAGGGAGTTTAAGCCTTGTGTGAAGAAAGATCATGAAGCCAGGTTAAAGGTTTTACTCATGAAGGTTCCCTTGAGACCTTTATCTGAGCCAGGTTGGTCAGACTTGGCACCAGGTGTCTCAGTATCAGTAAGGAGTGCGCCTCCCCCTATACCTGAGTCCCAACACTGTTCACCATCCCCAGTGCTTAAGAAGCACACTGCCAAAAGGGGGAGAGCTCCAGCACCAAGCTCTGCTAAGCATGGTGATAAGAGTAGAGTGCTATCTAAGTCTAAGCAGTCTTCTGCTTTATACCACAGAAGACAGCATTCAATCAACCTCAAGGCCTCTTCCCTTCCAGAGTGCAAAATTAGCTAGCCGACCAACTGAACAGGCCTTTTTCCAGTCATGAGTGGTTTCTGCACCTGTATATAGGCAGATGCATTTTCCAGCAGTGAGGGACAAATAGATCTATTTATGAACAATTTCAACAGAAAATGTCCACCAGTTCTGCTCCCTGCAAGGCCACAGGCTCCATCACAGATGCCTTCCTGTTATCTCGGACAGTAAAACTTTACTATGCTTTTCCCCAAATCCCATTCCTACAACGAGTTCTCCTAAAGATCAAGAAGGACTGTGCCGGGGTTATACTAATAGCCCCAACATGGCTCCGCCAACACTGGTTCTCCACTTCACTGAACTTCTCAATGGCAACTCCAATCTCATTTCCGTTGCACCTG
>ML675601.1:105874398-106136965 GCA_007922155.1 Mesoclemmys tuberculata | reverse complement strand
ATTAATTTGTACATTCAACAAATACTCAACTATCTGTTGCACCTGAAACAGCAAGTCTTAGCAATGTCTGCTATCAAGGTTCACCTGGCAGTAATATCAGTTTTCCACCTTCATGTGGATAACAGTTCTGGTTTTTTCCTAATGACATTAGAAATAGATTCCTTAAAGGCCTGGAAATATTGTAGCCTCAATTAAGGAAGCCCGTTTCCCCTTTGGATTTGAATGGGCTTTGTCTAAGATTATGAGCCCACCATTTAAACCTTTAGTAATGTGCTCCTTAGTACATCTTCCATGGAAGGTGGTTTTCCTAATTGTTATCACTTCTGCCAGAAGGTCCTCCAAACTGTGTGCCCCCACATCCGATGAGAACACACAGTATTCTTAAAGATAAAATGTACTTACACCATCATCTAGCGTTCTGTCTAAGATAGTTTAAAATTTTCAGAACAATCGATCAATTTACTTACCTGTATTTTACTCAGAACTACCCACAAATAGGGACAAGCAATGACTATACACATTGGATGTTGGACAAGCACTGGTATTCTACTTAAACAGGACCAAACTGTTTTGCTGGTCCATCCAAATGTTTATGGCTATAGCAGACAGAAAGAAAGGTCTTCCAAACTCCTTATAGAGAATTTCATCTTGGAAAACTTTCATCCACTCTTATTGTGGTGTGGCAGGCATTTGACCATAAGACAAATTGCCTACTCATTCCACAAGACTGCAAGCATCCTTAATGGCCTTCCGAGTACAGATCTCTATCCTGGACTTTCATAAAGGAGCATTCTGGTCATCAGCGCACACTTTCTTGTCCCATCATGCTGTGATGCTCTACACTCCCATAGTCACCCTTATAGTATAATTGTGTATCGTTTAATGCAAAGTATATCATATAAGATGTTTTCGGAATGTTCATGATGTACTGTGCATGGTTTTTATAGTAATATGTTTGTTGGAATGTCATCTGTATGGTTAGGAGGCTTCGCTAAGTAATATTCCAAAGAGTGTCATCATGGCTTGAAACATATCTAGGCAAAACTCTCCAAGAACAGAGGAGCAGTTCACACCTCATCAAGGCTTGTATAGGACAAACCTGGCTCATCTTTCAAGGAACAAAGGACTGGACAAACATCAACTGGAGTAGGCATCAACAAAGAACAAATGGGACTCTTGAGTGAGTCACCTCCTTTATCTTGTCTAGCATGGAGCCCCAGTGAGGTAATGATCACTGACTCCAGACGTAGATGAAACTATGCGAGGACCTTGTTTGTCATTTGACCCTGGAGGGGCAGGGGGGACAAAGCCCCAGAGGGAAGAAGGAACATTTTAAAAAGGGGAGACATTTGCTAAGCTCACTCTCTCTTCCATTTCCACCTACAACCAAGCAACTGAAGTTTTGACCAGAGGAGAGAGCCCAGCTGAAGGGAAACCAGCCAGCCTGTGGTGAGAAATGCCTACATTTGTAAAGTTGCTGAAAGTATTAAACTTAGTTTAAGCAATGATAGTCCTGTAGCACCTTAAAGACTAACAAATTTCTGCGAGCATAAGCTTTCGTGGGCTGCAAACCATTTCATCAGATGCATGACAAAGTGGGTTTCATCCCAGGAAAGCTTATGCCTGCAGTTATTTGCTAGTCTTTAAAGTGCTACAGGACTCTTGTTGTTTTTGCTGTATACAGACTAACACGGCTACCCCTCTGAAACTTAGTTTAGAATGTGTTTTGCTTTTGCTTCCTCTTGACCAACTGACTTGCTAACCTTTGATTATATATAATCACTTAAAAGCCCCTTGTAGTTAATATATGTGTTTGTTTTACCTAAACCAGTGCTTTTGGTTTGAAGTGTGTGGGAGACTTCACTGGGAATGACCAGGCTGGTGCATATCAATCTCTGTTAAATTGACAAACTTAGATGATCTTATATTGTTCAGTGGGCAGCACTGAACATTGTAAAATGGCAGTTCCTATGGTGACATCTGGGACTATGGCTATGACTAGGTTCTTTCTATGCATAATCCAAAGGGAGCCTGGCTAGAAGCACTTACTCACTAAATTAGAGTAGCTTGCTTGCTGGAGGCTGTGCATGAACAGCCCAGGAGTGGGAGTTCTCACAGCAGAGCAGAGTAAGACAGGCCCCAGGAGTGAGGGGTTGGGGTGACACAGCAGTTCACCAGTGCAGAATGTACTAGGGGAGTGTCACACATGCTGTCAACCAATACTCAAGAGATGATGCCAAACTTGGTATGGTACATACACATACTCTAGTATGTGTATATGTGAACTGCGATCCCGCCATCTATTTCACTGCTTGGGAGCCACCAACGATGGAATGCACATGAGCAAACACTCAATGAAAAAAAGTTACTAACCTTTCATAAATGGTCTTCAAGATGTATTGCACATGTCCATTCCATGACCTGCCATCCTACTCCTCTATATCGGGGTTTCCTTGAACTGTTGAACTCAGTTGAACTTGAACTTGAAATTCCTTGCACTCAGTTTTGGCTGGGCCCTTTATGCTGGTGCCAGTAATGCGCGACAGCAGAGGGCACTTAAACCGCTCAATAGGTACCACTGAGGGAAAAATTTCCAATGACTGTTGCACATGTGCAACACATCTCGAAGAACAATAGTTACAAAAGGGTAGTAACCATTTTTTTCTACAAAATTTGCATTCACTTAGAAAAAAAATACACAGCTGGATTTTCAAAGCATTCAGCATGGCCAGTGTTCAGTTCTGAATTCAAGGGTACAATTCCCATTGACCTCAGAGGGAGAAGTGTTAGACTAATGCTGCGTACTTTGAAAATCCCCCAGTCACAGTGGGAGGTGTCAAAACCATTCACTACTAAGAAACATTTATATGAATACTTTACCACCATGTATCACTTTTTATTTAGGGATTTCAAAGTGTTTTGCAAACATTAATGTAAGACTCTTATAAGATTATTTATCATGGCATATCTATTTAAAGGAAACATAAAATGTCTGACATCTCCTTTTGTTTGACTGGTACTATTTAGGATAGCAGAAACTACCCTTAATGTCATTAGCCTGTACACCTATACACTCACTTTTTTTTTTAATTGGTGTCTTGTCTGCTTCCTGTGATAAGCCTCACTTAGCAATTTACTCTATCAGATTGTTCTTATACATTACCGTTTTCCTAATGTTTAATCCAAATTGCTCTGCTGTATCTAAAATCCATTACATCCTAATCTACTCTTCGTGAATTGTCTTTTCTTATACAGAAAATTAAATTGAAGACGTTTGTCAGACACACATTTGTGGAAGTTTCTAACTTATGTAGATTTGGTTGAGGAAAATGTTTGCAGATATGAATATAGTAATCACATTGTTAATGTTTGGATAGTGACCACCCCTATATTTAGGGTTAGATTTCAGCATTTTTTCCTTAATTCAAGATGATTTATTCTAGTTTTATTGAGTATAATGGGCTCCCTGGAAAACTTCTTACCTGAAAGTATGCTGATTATATTCCAAACAGGGTATATTATTACCTGAAGCAAATTTGTGTTTGTTCTAAAAGGCCAGGTCCACAGCACATAATCTAAAAGATCTTTTCATGATGGATTTTTTTCATAACAGTATTTAGTAAAAATGTCAAATCATAAATATGAGGCAATAATATATAATGAAAATGCTGCCTCTGGCAGTGTAACTTCAGGGGCATGCACACAACATTGTGAACCAAGGACTGTAAATGACTTGTGTTCATTCTGCCGCAACAGCAGATTTGTTTTTCATCAGTACTTTAAAATATCAGATCCCAGACTCTGAATTTTATTGAAGAGCAGTGTGATATTATACACTATTATTCATTGAAAAATATGTGCAGTGGATTGCATTTTGGGACATATATTTCAGCTACGATAAGTCATCTAAGCTTTGTCCCAACCATGCTAATTTATGATGTGATTTGTCATATGACAACCAAAACACAAGCCTGACAAATATGTGCCATTAAACATTTGCCACATTTTGCTGTATAGGTGGCTGCTTGTCATTGGTGAGTGAAATGATCCTTTTGTGTATATCTGCCTAAGAGCATGGTCTTCAGTTGTTGAGCACCCATTTAGCTCCCATTGATTTAAGTAGGCATTTTGCGTGTTTAGAGTTTGATTCTGAGAGGAACTAAGAACCTGTTTCAAAGCCCACTGAATCAATGGAAATACTGTATTGATTTCAGTGTGCTTTGGATCAGGGTAAAAGTCTAAAGGGCTTTGAAATTCTTTGACATGAAGGTGATCTATATGGAAAATGATAGTAACCATTTTTACTGATGTATATGATGTATGGCATACAATGCTGCCTATTCATTTGACATTTTGGATGGGGAATGTGAATTCTGGCATGACTGCTTTGATACTAAAACAATGAAGGAGAAAATTTTTAAAGACACAGATGGGAGTTAGGCACTCAACCTCTACTGTCTTTCATTGGGATTTAAGTGCCTGTCTTTTGTGCCTTTTGAAAGTACATTTGAAAATACATTCATTTATAGACCTATATTCCTGCAGGGCATGTCATGAGACCTTAGAGAGGATTTACACGGCCTAGGACAAGTCATTAAAGCAATGCCTCCCAGCCCCTTCCCACACAGCCCTGTCCTAAGATCTGTCTGCCTGAGCTTTAATCATTGCACTGAAAATATTTCCTTCTTTTTTTTTTCTTTGCTACAATATCCCTGTCCTTCCCTCATTTTTATTGTGAACAGTTTTTCTTCCATTGTTTTGCCCTGGCCCCACAACTTTTTGTGGCATCTCCTGCCCCAGCTCTAAGGCATTTCAAATGGCTAAATAAATGTTAAGGACTCTTTACATCCCTGTGAAGAGCTCAGAAATGAAGCTCTTTATGTGATGCATCCTCCACTGCAGTAGATTAAGGCTTTCTGTCCCATTGCACGGTATGCTCAGGATCTATACACAGACCGGGAGGGAGCCGCAGTTGCCTGGGAAGAAGACCTTCCTCTAGAAACTCTGGACTCCTGTTCCTCTCCCTCTCTTCCACAAAGTGAGAAAAGGCGTTCAGCTACCCAAGACAAGGCACTAGCCATTTTTATGTAGGAAAGAAGAGGAAATGGAGTGGAGCTCATACAGTTTTCACCACAGGAATGGAGGGTTCACAGCCAGTGCTGAGCTGCTGAACTTCTCACAGGCTGGGAGACTCTAGTTCTTGGGTTGCTTCACATGAAAAATGTATGTGCTCCACTCTGTTCCTTGCCCCTACCCCCAGCTATCTACTCCAGGACTGTGAGGATCTCAAGTGGAAACCCCACAGATCTCAGGCTATCTAAAATTAGCAGTTGGCTCTTGACACACAACCCTGACAGTGCAATTGGCATTTTGCCTGTGGATGCTCTCCAGAACATCAGAGCACTTAACATAAGTTAATATTAGTGTAGGAGCTTCCTGGCAACTACACATGGTGATGAATTTAGCTGAGGTTAGTCCTGCTTTGAGCAGCAGGTTTGACTAGATGACCTCCTGAGGTCCCTTCCAACGCTAATATTCTATGAAGGGAGCATGTCATCTTCTCCTCCAAATATTATTTTGGCACAGTTAGCTTGCATTTATTTCATACCATCCAACTCAGTAAAAGGAAGACACAGCCCATACACAGCATAATGTGGGACATTATATGCTGAAGGATTGTACGTGCATACCAGACTATAGTTAACATTCTTATTTTTGTCATTATAAGGACCAAGCACATCTTTGATTATTATGGAAGTAAACTCATTACTACATAACGAATTCTGTTCAGTTTTTATGTCTGAGATACTCCCCTATAACTACTACCACTTTATATTGATTTACATAAATGTATTGTGCGAGAATAAGGCATCCAATTTTTTATAAATCTTGCAATATTTCCTTGTATTACAACATTTTAATTGGACACATTTTGAAATTATATTGAAGTGTGTTGTCTAGAATTGGAGAAATAATGATTTATGACATGTTTGTGCAGAAAAGAAGAAAAAAGTTTTAAATTGTTATCAAGTGGTGCATGGTATAATAGATATTTCATCTTGATAATGGATCAGGGTGCTTTAAAAAGTATTGTTTTATAAAGAATACAAATGATCATACCAAATTTATAGTTTAGTTCAAAGGAGCTGTTCAGATAAAAATGTTCAGCATTGACCTATGATTATTATTTTAAAATAATGCATTAATTGACTGAAAAATTTCATGTTTTGACAGCAAAAAATTACCATTTGATAAAAATGAATTATTTCATAAATCATTCCTGATTTACTAAAGAATTCTGTAATAAAAGGGTTAAAAATGTATTAAAAGTTTCAGGAAGGGTAGAGCTTGATCCTGTTAAGCTTCTGTGAATTCCTGATTTCTTCATTGAATAGGCCAAAGATTAAGACAAACTGCATTCTTTACTTAGTAAAAGGCAATTAGTCAGATATGCTATAAATGTAGGACTTATGCCTGATTATTTTATGTTTGTGTTTACACTAGATTTGTTTTTCATGGGACTTTCATTTCCCATTTCCTCTCTCCTGCCACATACACCAGAAATGAATGCAATTCACTTTCACAGTGAGCACCTGCAATGAGAAACCTATCATCAGAAGTCAATGGGACTCCACACGGGTTCTGGGGTCCATGGTAGACCCTTACACAAAAAGACCTAACTCCTTTGAAATCTGCACATACAGGAATATTCTCAGAATTGTTTAGATTCGGGCTGTGTCGTTTACTGGCATGGAAACAGAATGATATATTGAGGGGACAAATGGTATGTCCTCCGTGTTTGAATTTCATACACTCTCTCTTGGAGGTGCAGAAACAGTTTTTTTCAAAACTTGTTAGCTTTCCTGCCTAGCTGCTGAAAACCAGTCACTAAAATGTTATTCATAATATCAACATTCAGACACTGAGAATTGTCAATGGCAATCTTTCAAAATTTGGAGCCAGTACACTAATTTTCCCCCTCAAATTAGTATTTGTAGGAATACATGCCTAATGCTCATTGTGTGCCAACTAAAACTTTTTCACAGCATAGTTTTTTAAAGGGTTTGAGCTGATATATTTGCTTGAATTTGCTAGAATAGATATAACTGTAATGGGTGAATGATTGTTCTTCCTGTAAGAGTTCATAAACAAAGGTTAGGAGAGACCTTATTGCCAATATAAACACTTTTATGTGCTTTCTCCTTTTAAACCTGACATATTTTGAATGTAGGACTTATTGGAACAGTTGATGTATTTTGTTTTCTTGGTTGTTGCAGTCTTATTCTAAGTATAGAGTGAAGGACTGCAGACCCCAAAATACAAAGATCAAGTGTAAGTGGTAGCTTTTTACTGACACTGTAAAGGTGAGGTAGAAAATGAACCTCACTGGTATTGTTCCTTTAGAAATACCATTGTGTGGTGTCAGAAAGGAATTTATAAGAAATAATCTGTTTCACTGAATATATGCAGAGGCTTTCAGAGCCCAAAGCAGCACATTTAATCTATATTTCATTCCATTTGTCAATCCCACTCAGGGAATCACAACTAAATCTACACTAAAAACGTCAGATGTGTCAGATGCAACAACAGACAAAGTGGGTTGCAGCCCATGAAAGCTTATGCCCACAGAAATTTGTTAGCCTTTAAGGTGCTACAGGACTCTCGTTGTTTTTTGCTGTATATGGACTAACACGACTACCCCTCTGGAACGTTTCACCATGGAAGGCACTAATCTACACTGTAAACTGCTGGTGACAGGGAATATGTTTTCTACATGTACTGTAAAGCACCTAACATACACTTAAGTGCTGTAAAAATAATATGTAATTACATGATCACTGCACCCTTGTCACCACCACCTGCTCGAGACAGAAGTTAAAGTTCATCCAGGCTATGCTTATGGTGGAAGATATATTTAATTTATTTGTCCTCACAGACTGACTCCAGTAATTTTATAAAACTGTAAGGGAAAAGGCTCTTTAGCCATCAGATCAGTTTGTTGGTAGACTAGTGAGGTACTGTGATCCTTTGTTCTTGGTCACCCATTAATGTTCTCTGAATTGTTCTCACATGCCTACTTGTTATAGATGGCCTGATCCAAATTCAGGAGTAAGGAAAGATAAAGAATGATCCAGTGGTTAGAGTATTCACCTGAGACTTAGAAGAACTAAATTCAGTTCATGATTCTGCCACAGACTACAGTTTTCTGTGCCTCAATTCCACATCAGTTAAACAGGCAAAATCGTATTGTTCTACGTCACTTTGGTGTTACGAGAATAAACATATTAAAGATGCCAAGATACAAAGGTAATTGGAACCATATTAGTATGGTATCTAGAGAGATGGAAAGAGGCTACTGATCACTACAGAAATTCAGCATCTGACTATTGAATAGAGTTTTAAATGTACTGGAGGATAAAAATGATTTTTTTTCTAACACATCACTTGGAAAGCTTCAAAGGCAGAACTCTATGGGCATCCCTACTGTCTCCCCTCAGTAACTATAATGAAATTTTCCATCTTCTTTATAGGTAAAATTAATGCAGCTCTGATTTAGTGGGAGAATATAAAAAGAGGTCTGTGGCAAATGAATCACTTTCTCTTGTGGCGTTTACCCCAGTTCCAAGAACAAAAGTAACTGCAAGATGTTGAAATTAGAATTGGACCTAACCACCAGTCTCTGAACTTGACCAAAATTTGGTGGTGATGAGACTGTGCTCTGGTTTGGTCCTCTTATTGAGAGAGCTCATGAGATATGATGTCTAGATTTGGACTTTCCAAAGTTCAAGGAGGAAGAAGTAGTGTTGACTCCACTGTTTTTTTTAGTCCTACCTGGACGAAATTATATTTGCTTTTCCGTAAAAGTAGGGGTACTACTAGTACAACAAAATTGCAGCACTCTTAGTTTTTTAAAGATGCTTCCTATTCTCTTTGTGGTTAAAAATAAAAACAGAACCAGGGGTGTTAAAGTGTGTTATTAAGTGGAATACACAGTGGAGGTGAGGTTTTTTTTGTTTTTGTTTTTTTTTGTGCGGGGGCGGGGAGGTAGGATTTGTGAAACATAAATTGTAATTGTTTTTTCAAGGATGTTTCTTTGATAACTTTTTTCCATATAATTTTATTTTTTAAAGATCACTTTTAAAGATTAGCATCCGTTTCTAGTGTTTTACACAATTGTGCTATTTGAACCACAGAATTGCAGCACAAATCCTACGTATGTTATTCAGACTTAAAAAAGGCTTGCATACATGTTAAGGTACATGGGTGAGAGAAAAGGCCATATAACTGAAAAGAAGATGAAGGGACATGCTGGTTGTGCACTGTCAATAAAAAGGCACAACAAAAAGGGTGTTAATGTGGAAAGGTATAATTTTGTATTGGCAGCAAAATGTTAGGATGTTAAATTGAATACAGTATTTGATCTTTTAACATTTGTACCCTATTAAATAATCCAATCTCCCGTCTGATATCTCAGTAGTCAGAATAAGAAATTGCATATTCCTGTAGATAACAGGGAGCCATGCTATGCAAAAATAAACATTTTATAGATATCAGAAGATGAAAATTATTAGATTTAGGCAAGATTATTGGAGTTCCTTTATATTGGGGGCAAGTATTAGATGATAACAATAGTTAGAGTAGAAACCCTGCTGCTCAGAAAAGCTAACCTGTCTTAAAACAGACAGAAAAACACTCCCCTCTGCTGAAGTAATCTACGACTTTCTTTAAACCAGGGTTAATGAAGATAATATTTAGCAGGAATTAGGATGCAAGACCTTTAAAATTGAAATGAACATTGAATAGAGCTGTTGAGACTTGTCAAATTTTAAAAACTAAAGCTCTTATATGCAAGGGATATGACTAACAGAGGTTGGAATTTTTTCCATGAACCATTTTTTATTGGAAAACGTTGATTTGTTGACATCTGAAGTTTTCATTGGAAACATATCTGTTTTTAAAAAAAACTTTTGTTGGGAAAGTTTCTTAGCTCCAGGATGGAGTTTTTGGCCAGCAAGCAAGCAAGAATGCCATAATAGCCCACTTGTTAGGACATATATATGGGGAGTGGGAGACCTACATTTATATCCCTGCTGTGCCTTATTTGGAGCAGGATTTTGCTTACATATCAGTGGAGTGTCTTAGCTATTGGTTGTTTTGGGGTATCTCTCTGGTGTTTTTCATGAAAAAAATTGAAAGGTCTATGTTTTATTGTGATATGGAATGAAACCAAATGCCAAAATCTGTTTTTCATGGAACAGAATTCTTGCTTTCTGATCAGGCTTAGACATGACTGTATGTACCGATTCCTCTTGCCAATCTATAGGTAAAAAGTCATCCCTGTGTGCTGCAATCAGTTGGTCCAACTGTAACCTACTAAACTGAAGCCTCTCATTTGTTTTACAAGCATTAAGTATTATCACTGTTACTAATCAGCCACTGAATATATTTAAATAAGAAGAAATAATATAGGTCATAGGGTTAAATAGGGTTTGCTGGAAAAATGGCCCTTTGTTATGCAACTTTTTTTAGGTGTTTATGCATCTTTGAGGTATCCAGTGGCATCCAGGTAGTAACTGCTGGTATTATTTGAAGACTTTGGAACTGCACAGGTGTAACAGAATTTAGTTTAAAGAACTTAGTCCAGGGAGGAAAGATGGAAAGCACATACATACATACATACACTGATTTTACAGGGCGCTCAGTCACAGTCCAAAACTTTTTTGTTAGTGTGATCATATCAGATATGTAAATCCACTGAAATAGAATAAATGTGGAATACTAGATTATTGCCTTTTTTTGGAGTGTAACTACATTTGAAGGGACCATGGGGAGTCTTCTATTGCTTTTATTGATAACTAGTAATACAATTATTTCAGGTTCCTTCATTCGGTTCATAGCCTCTTGTTTATTATGCTTACCACTTTCCAGATTCCTTACATTTCTGCATTCAGTGCCAAATAACCACTATTTTAAAATCAAATTAAAACTTAACTTCGTTGGGCTTTAACACAGTTTTCTCTTTCATTTTTAAGACACAAAACTACAGTAAACCAACAGGTAGAGATCATGCTGTTTTCTCTATCCTGCCTTCAGTCTTAGAAATGAAAGTTAAAAAAGACTTATTAGGTCATTTATTCCATCATCCTTCCAGACTAGTGCAGAATTTTCCCCTATAGCACAGAATTGTTCCCTACAGTACATTTTCTATGACCTGATCGAAGGCCCATTGAGGTCAATGGAAAGATTCCCACTGACATCAATTATCTTTAGGTTAGTCCCCTAGTGAAAAATGTCCCCTGTGAAGACTATTTTCTTTACAAAACTATAGATGGAATGTGTAATGACCAAAATCTTACAAGGATAGTGGAGAGCTCTGCAGTAACATCAAAATAATTTTTAAAAGGAACGTCCATTTAGTAAAAATACTGAATGTTTCTCTAGCTTCTTTAGTCGTCTTCTGAGTGAATGATTACCAGCAGCCTGAGGGCAGCAAGATAATGCTGTCATCTTATTTACAGTATTATAATCTAATGTCAACAATTTATCTAGCAGCATTTTGCAATGACAAATCAGACTGTTTCCCATCATTTTAGCTTTGTACTTTTGAAGAGATTGCTCTAATTTGATCCTGCAGTTGGAAGTGCATCTTTCCTTAAGGGCTAATGAGTTTAGAGTCAAGTTTTGTAGCTGAATGTTTACTTGACATGCAATTAGATGTTTATTCCCCTAACTATTGTACCTTTTAGAAAATAATTCTTGATGAATCTTCAGATCCAATAATCCAGAGTCACCTGTCATTTCAAGCAGAGCACACATAATAAAAAATGAGAATGTTATTGCTATTGGACCACTATTTCTTTAGCTTCTAAGTTTCCTGTTCCTGATAGCAAAGCAGCCACTGCCCAACTACCCCTACTGTGGTGTGTGTGTGTTTTGACTCTCCAGTTTGAACAGAAAGATATTAACTCATGGGAAGAACGGTCACAATCAGTACATTCTCCCTCCTGTATCAGGTGATTCTGCAACTGTCCCTTAAAAGAAAAAATAATGAAGTAGTAATTTTTAATTACTGATGTAAAGCAAAACAATCCCTGCTATAAGTTTTCTTATGGATATATTTTCTGAGAATTGCTGAATATATTTTACTTAATAGTGAGAAGAATATTTGAGACCTCCTATAAATGCACACAAAGTATTAATCAGTAGCCCCCCATTTGACTCTCTGTTTAGTAAATTACTGACAATCAGACTGGTGGAAAGATAAATTCTTTCTGATGAACAAGAACCAGGTACAACAATGAAGTAACAAACTGTCAAATACTCTGTGCAGCTGCAGCCTGAAACTGCCCTGTCCTGGGCTTCCTTGTTTCCTCCCGAGCAGGAAATGACCCAGGAAACCTAAAACAGCATCCAGAGTGTACAGGAAGTGTGACATGACTACACTTTCTAACGAAATTACCCTAGAAGAGGACGGGGTCAAGAAATCCTCCTTATGTCAGGGAGCCGTTCCTGTCTCACCTCCCCAGGCTCAGGATTGGAGTGGCTTCTGCATGCCCCTGACCCAAACATATCTAGGAAAAGGACAATGGCTCTGTCCTTACAGAAGCACACCGCCCTACACCCATATCCCTACTGCAAAGCAATACATAGGGAGTCCAGAGCCAGCTGGCCCTCTCAGTGCCCAGGGTGAAGTTGCTTTGTGGTGATTCCTTAAACCAACCAACTTATCCCTGTGGCATGGAACCATATCAGTTCATTTATGAGCAGGGTCCTCTGCAGAGTAGACCAATTCTTAATTTTTGTTACCTACAATTTCATAGAATTCATAATCTATTTTTATGAGTGTATCTCACTGTTGATGCACTGCCAGGTCACAGCTGATAAATTCCATGGTCTTATGGCTAGAAAATCCCTTTTGGAATTTGGGTACTGACTTTCTATTCTGAGTCCTTTATCTGCCTGTTTTGTTTTTCATTTAGAGTGCATCCTGCAATTTACATTTTGTATGTGTCAAAGGTATTTTATAAGAAGTTGGTTGCTTCCCATTGAGGCTTCAACTACTCCAATCTGTTAAGCAGAAAAGAGTGAATTTCACCTCCCTTTTTGAATTCCGGTTTCAGTCTTAGCGTGGTAAGTGGCAGATTCCAGGGACAGCAATAGAAGTGTTTTGTTACACTTCTCCCTCAGGCTCTCTGACATGCTGGCCAGATTTTTGGGGGTAGGTAGAGGCAAATTGAATGTATTTATTTATTTATTAATGGTTTTAAAACATAACCTTGTAGATTATTTTTTAAGATAGATGTACCCTGATCCTATCTTAGGCCCTGTAAGGAAGCCCAGGCTGGCAGACACCTGCACCTGAGAAAGGCCTTATTGACGACGATGGCTATGGGGTTGGAGTCTATAGTTAGCCTATGGAGCTCTAGTACACTGTGGGTGAGACAGACCATGACGGGACTACACAGAGCTGAGTATGTGGTCAGAATTAGAGTAACAATAATAATTGTGTTCTGATTGGGCCCAAATGCCATTTGGAAAGTGCTGAGTAGAGCTGAGTGAATTTATATGAAACTTTTTGTTACCGAAAATGCAGGTTCAGGCCACCTGAAACATTTAGAGAATGTGTGTGTTGATTTCATTTAATTTTTTTCTCTTGACTAAAACAGTAAATATTTGAAATGGAAACAGATAATTTCAACATTTTTTAAATTAAGCATTTTGATTTTTTTATCAAATTAACCTCAATATTTTATTGTATTTTATTTTTCAAAGCTCAAACACGAAACATTTTGTGCTTGAGCAACTGAAGCGTTTTGTTTGAAACAATTTATTTTCTCCTTTTTTTTTTTTTTTGGCTTCTCAGCAAACTAAAATATCAGAACTGCACAGCTCTAGTGCTTGGTGCTCTCAGTGGGAGCTAAGGGTGCTGAGTACCATTCAGTATCAGTCCCGCTAGGAGTAACGTCTCCTCTTGGAAGCACCTAGTAACTCCGAGTCTGCTTACCTTTTGAGCAGTGGAGAGAAGAGTTTTCCAGGCTCTCCTCTTCTTTCCCCCCCTCTCCCTGTAAAGGACCCATGTTTGGATGACACATAGAGTAAATCAGGAATTAAAACTGGCCCCCTACATGTCTGTTTCCCTGATCAATGAAATTGGTGATATCCCAGGAGTAGCAAAAACATGTGTAGAATGTAATATCCTGAGTTTCCCAGGGAGAAAAAAAGCTTCTTCTTAACCTAACTACACTTAAATGCTGCTTTATTTTCCAAAGGTTCACCTCATAATAAAGAAAGCACGTTGATAAATGGGGAGAAAAATAAAATTGTCAGAGCTTCTGAAAAGAGATCATTAGGTGCCCTGCTGTTTTTATGGTTTTATTTATGATTACATACTGTGGAACAGGAAATTACAATGGTAGAAAAACTTGTTTACCTACCCATTTTTAATAGGCAGAGGAACAGTAGACTCCAATTGCAAAGTATGAATAGTATATGGCAAGCTACCAAAGCATCTGCTAGTCATTATGTAAGGAAATTGTCCCATAACATATTGTATGAGTCACTAGGTGCTTTTTGTTGTCATGGTAAATCCACCTGTTTTGCTCAGTAGCAGTGTAAAACCGAGGGAAAATGCATTTTTTTAAAGACTGGTGTGCTTGTTTCCAGTGCAGTGTTACCCACCCCTAGCTCTCTGTAGATGTGGGGGAGAAAAGCAACAAAGCGACATATATAATGAAAATGTCTGGATGTAATTTTTTTCCCCTCCTAGTGGTTCAGATAAGTGAAAGGGTGGTATCACAAAAACACAAGCTCCAGTTTCTACGGAAATGGTGTTTCATGGGGCCTCACAGTTTTGTATCCAAATGGCACCTAAAATTATTTGTATCTTCTCATTATATAAATCTCTTAATTCCACAAGGTCCAAGTTTGCAGCTATGTTATATCCGTAGGCAAATGATTTTCTCAGGAAGGACAAGCAGCTCTTTACTCTGTATAATAAAAGATCAGAACAAGCATAAGCTCCTTGCTCAGGGTTCCGTTTATTCCCAGTACTCTCTCTATGTGCTTGAGTGTCCAGAATTAATTTTATGTTGCATGTTAAGTGTTTTATAGCAAAACATCCAAATGCCCCATAGATGGCTGTACTCAATTCAGATTCTGGTCCACAATACTGATAAGACATCAGTGAGTGGAGAAGTGCACATCTGTTTTACTAAGAATGTATATGCCAACTTACATTTTTACAAACTTTTACTGTTCCAGAAATCTCTCAAATATACAAAATCCAGTCTTTTGATCTAATGATTCCTACAGAGGGCACCGGATAGCTACAAATGAAAGTTTGATGGTACTCTAGGCCTGAAGCAGAAATGATCATGCTACATTTTTTCTCATTACTGGTTTCAGCCTTTTGTGAACACTGGCTCTTGACTTTTATGGTTTCTTGCAAAAGGAGCCAGTGCTCGTGCTTGCTGCACCTCTCCATATAGTTAGGAGGTTTGAACACTGGTGATTCTACCCAATTCCTTATACCATCATCATCTTCTTCTGCAAAAGCAGCAAGACCTTATAAAAAAAAACAGAAGGCAAAATGCTTCAGAAAAATGAAACTACAAAGGGTTGTAAACACAGTGAGGCCCTCTTTGATCAAAATGGAATGTGAGATATGAAATTAATTTTGATACCCCTGGGCTCAGATAACCAGTGGATATGGGATTATTCTGTATATGTAATGTAGAGTGGATGTTGATGTGGGGCGACAAATCATTATTTTGCATGGATATCCCACTTCAGGATTCACTTCTGCCATGAAAACTAAAACAAATTGGTTAACTAATGTTGACTGGGAATGGGATAGATGGAGTTAGCTGTTGTATTGTTTGTTTTTGTTTTTAAGATTTTTTAAAAAAAAAGAAATGGAAGCACCAAGTTATGAATATAGTTAGCCTGTGTAACTGTGAGATCTTAATGCTGTTTGCTGACCCTGACTCCTTCCTGTTTTCTCCTTATTGATTGTTACACTTGCTTGCTATGCCTTCTTTTAAATGAAAGCGTAAGCTCTTTCAGGCAGAGTTTGTGTCTTTCTATGGTTTTGAACAGCACCTAGCACAACAGGGCTGTGGTCCTAACTGAGGCCTTAATAAAACAATACAAATAATACTCATAAAGTCTGGATAACTAACATTCAGAGAAAGTTTCACATCAGTTGGTTACTTTTGTTATCAAAAACAGGGTGCGTATTACAGAATGTAGTAATCACCTCTTGGCTATGCCAAGTACTGTTACTCGGGCTACGTCTAGACTGATAGCGGCAAATTCGCTTTTTCCAGACTGATTAAGCAGAAGTGGAGACTCACTCAATTGACTCAGAAATCATTGCTATTAATCCACCTCCACCAGGTGGAGTAACACTGCATCAATGGGAGCGCATTTCCTGTCAGTGCAGTGAACTGAAGACACTATGGTAAGTAGAAGTTAGGAATTTGATGGGAGATACACAAGTACATAGAGTAGGTTGCATATCTCCCATCAACTGCTGCCGAATTTGGTGGCAAGTGTAGACACAGGCTAAGTGATCTGTTAAGATGATGTAGTTACATGTTTATTATTCAAAAATCCCCATGAAGTTACTATGTAACTTTACCTCTCTCTCTCTTTTTTTTTTTTTTAATGTGAAGTCCAATATAATTTCAAACCCCAGCAAGCCAATTTAAACAACAAGAAGAAACTGGCATCATGTTTGGAAGTTAAATTACTTAATCATCCGGGAAAGTAATTACCTGAAGAACAGGATTCCCAACAGTATTTAGGTACATAGCTGCTGAACCCTGTAGGTGCCTAAACTCATTCAGTGCTTAAATTTTTACAGTAAAAGTTTCCTAAGAGCCTATGGCTTTGTCTACACTACTGATGGCACCACTGGCAGTGCAGGGTCAATTTTGCAGGTTTGATTGAGCAGCAGTGAAGATTCACTCAATTGAACCCAGAAGTAGACTCTGTAAATTCACCCTGGCAAGAAGCATAGCACTGCGTTGACAGGAGGGCATTTCCTATCAGCGCGGTGGAGACACTGCGGTAAGTAGACGTTAAGAAGTCAATGGAAGATGCACAAGTTACTGTATGTAGGCTGCATATCTCCCATGTACTGCTGCTGAAATCCACAGCCGGTGTAGACCAGGCCTATGTTTCTACATCCGAGCATGCACACTGCAGTCCCACTCAAGATGTCTAAGCCCTAGAAAGATAGGCATTCCTTTGCCAAACTCACCTGTGGGGCCTGATCTGGTAGATGTGCTCAGATGTTACTTACCAGATTGTTCCCCTATAGGTGAGCTTGCATGAAACGGGTGAGAACAGCAGCTCCTCATAACTCTTTTAGCCAGTGATTGGGGTACTCACCTGAGATGTGGGAAATCTTCAATTCAAGTCCCACCTCCATTGAAGGGAGAGAAGGCATTTGAACAGGGTTCTGCTACCTCTAAGGTAAGTGCTCTAGCAACTGGCTATTCTGAGGAGGGGCTCCCTCAGTCTCTCCTGTTGAAGCTGTTCTGCTGTGGATAAATAAGGGGGGACTGGGTACTGGGGCAGCCACCTCTCAAGTAAGTGATCTAAACACCAGGCTACAGAGTCATCCTCATACTTGCTCTTTCTCTAGTCCAATGGCTTTTTAAAATTATCTATCCACAGTGGAAGAGCTTCAACAGCAGACATTGAGGGAGTTCCCCATCAAAATGTTGCACAGCCCCTTTGTCAAGGTACTGATCTGAGAGGTGGCAGACCCCTTTTAAATTCCTTTTCTGCCTTAGGTGGAGGAAGGATTTGAACTGGGATCTTGAATATCCAAAGTGAATACCCTAACTACTGAGCTAAAATTGAGGGAGATTGTCTTCCACCAACCCACAGCTCCAACCTCTTCCTAAAGCAGCATAGGTGCTAAACATCAAGAGAGGATTTGCAGCTGAGAATTCCAAGCAGAGGGAGGTGCCTCTCTCAGCCCTGATTTAGAGAACTATCTCTGAGAAAAGGGCTGGTCTAACACACAGGTGTTTAGCATCTCCCATTGACTATTTGAGGAGAGGAGCTGCTTAGCATGCTGATTTTGTGAACCCCATTCTGAGGCACCGATCTCTCCTCATTCATTGTATAGGGAGCCTAGATGCTCAGCTCGGGCTTTGAGAATCCTAAAAGTTAGGTGCCACAATGCTATGCATCACCATCCCTAAATTACTTTGAGAATGTAGCCAAAAACCTACAATGCAATGCCAGCCTTATTGATTATTTTTTACTTTAAAACATGTGCATGTACTCATAAAATTACAACAGGACAAATGTCCTATTATGAGCTGCTGCTACCTTTATATTCTGGACATTATAAACTAGTAACTGAAATCACTAACTGTGGACATAGAAGGCTCCGATTGTATCTGCCATTAAATTTCAGAATAAGGAATTATTTTCATTAGGAATATTGACTTGGGAGGTCTACTTTTATATGGTTGGTAAGTATAGTTTGCAATTGTGTGACACTTATTGATTAGGTAATGTACTTACTGCCTTATGGATATGAACAGATTATAAATTAACATGCACTAATTGGTTATTCATGTTTTTGGTGCAATCATGCATATTACTTTTGTTAGGTTCTAAGACCACTCAAAAAGAAATAATTAGAACATATATTAAAGAGCTGACTATGTAAAGCATATGCCGGAACTGGAAGATATTTTTCAAATTACACTTTGATCCTGTTATGTATATGGCTGAAGAATGATTAGAGCATACTGTTAGCTGGAAATGAGCACATTTGCAAAGTGAGTGTTAGGGAAATAACTTCATCATGTAATCGCCTACATTTTAAAGGCAAGACAATGCCGCCTTACTTATGATGAGTAGCACCATTATTCTCAGGCAGTGGCATTGATTTCAGTGAGACTATTTGAGGAGTAAGACATGAGTTATTTTAAGTAAGGGGGCAGAATCTGGTCCTAAACCACTACTGCCAAAGGGAAAGTAAGTGATAGTTTACTGTGTAATATTACACAATATTTAAACCTGGAGTTTCCATTTTAGTTGTCACTTATATCTATGTATGTATTATGTATTATCAAGCTACGTATTGAATTATCCAGTCTAAACCCTGAAATTGGTCCAATATTCTTTGGTCCAATAACACCATTTTGCTGCAGTATTAAAACAAGGGGATTAGAGACAAAAAAGATCTTTAACTTGGTGACAAATTCATTGTAATTGGTGTATTTGTTCCCACACAGAAGGGGAGACACTGGATAACATTAATTTTTCTTATTTGAACAAAAATGCATTTTCAGAACCAAAGAAGGAACCATCTGGACAAAGAACTTTACATTAATCACACTTACTTGGAACATTTACACTTTGCTTTATTTAAAATATACTGAGAAGAATACTCTAACTCCCAGATTTTTATTTTGTTTTTTACATCACTATAGATTCTTCAACCCGCTCATGTCTAAATGGCAGCATTTGTGTAAATGGGGGATGGGGACATCAGGGCTAAGCCTCTAGTGCCACCACCTCCCCCACCCCCACCATTTGTTTGGCTATGGACTTGCTTGGAGACCTAAACTCCTTTTGAGGGATTGTTCTTCTTTTGTCTCCATTCTCTTCCTCTTGCTGAGTGTAGTCACTATAAGCTGAGGCAACACTAGGCTTGGCAAGCCAGTCTATTGACCAGTCAAATAATGTCAATTAAGCAGCCATGGTCAAAATCAGATACTTTGGAAAGAATGGCCTGAGGTCGGTGATGACCTACCTTTTCAAACGCATCATGGTACCATCTTTTATCAAGCCTACTTAAATGTCTTGGTTACTCACTGTACTACATTCTAATGGCACCACGTGGGGGGAAAATGGTGAAATATTTGAAAGTTGAATATTTTGATTGCCTGGAGTCTTCTAGAAGAAACATTGTATGTATATATATCTTTAGTTGTATACCATGCCATCAATACACAATAATTCATGCCCCCTGCCCTAGGGATTTGGCAATCTAAACTAACTAGACCAAAAAAAAAAACACCCCCAAAATTAACTCACAAGATAATGGAAGAGGGAAAACATAAATAAAAAAGGTGTGCTAGCATTAAGCCTCTCCCTTTACAGGCAAAATATCACAGCTATTAACCGCCCTGCTACACCACAGTCACCCTCAACAAAGCAAACAGCCTACATTAAATACCCATGGAAATAACCCCCCGTCCTTTTCTCTCAGCAAAACTTCTCCTCCAAATACCCCCAAATATATGTCCCCATCCAAAACATATCTCCAAAAAGATAATATAAAGCAAGATGCAGTTGGTCTGCTGGCTACTTAGCATAAGTGCATCTAAAAGTTACTTTTTTCTTTTATGTTTGTTTATATTTCTGTTTAATTTAGTGTCACTTGTAACTCTTCAGTCTTGAAAAACATGAACATTACAATAAAAATCTAACGTTGCTAAAAAAAAATTCTTTTTTTTTAATTTTGAGTAATTATTTTTTGCATTTTTCTAAGTTATCACTCTGTTTTTTGTAATAAGGCATAAGTATCTATCTAACGCAAAGTCTTTCAGCATAAAGCCTTACTATTTTTTGTTGCCATTGTTACTGCTCCAATAAATTAGTGCCTTAAAATATTTAACGATTTTTGGTATATGACAATATTTTAGCAATGTTTGACTGGTCAATCGATCAACTATTTTTGGAATGGTCAAATGCCCAACCATAAGTAACACTACCTCATCACGTGATTGTTAGTTCTATCATGACTAAAATTAGTGAGTGTGTCCTTCCTCTTTTTATCTGTTCTATATATGGATCCAGTCAAGGTAGTGGAAGATTAAAGAGAAGGTGTCCTGTAGGGGAAAATTGGATTGATTCTTCATCAAATTATAGTCACAGATGAAGCAGTAATCAAGACATCTCTAATTAAATGCCCTTCAGAATACAAAGTAGCTAGTCACCAGAGAACATTACAAAATTAACTATAGTATCTCGAGTAGATAGCTCTCAACATCAGTATAATTGGTACACTTTGCAGAAATCATGGAGCCTTAAGGTTTAAAAAAAAAGAAAAAGAAATCACATTAGTGATATCCAACCTATACACAGTACAGCTTGTGAAAAAGAGAGAAGAATGTTCAATAACTTCACACCCTGACCTTTAGTATTCTAGACTTTCCATCAGTTTCAAGTTCCTGCTTGTACGAATGGAATTACTGATAATGATTAAACTTTACATATTGGGCATTTTATGAGCAAGAGTATGATGGAATTTCTATAATTAGCAGCAGAAAATGTATTCATTATTGAGATACCATGGTATTTGTACTGCTTCGATGAAGACCAAATTGAAAATGCTATGATGTGATGTTTTTCATATCTGTTTTTCTTCCATGAAATAAAATCCATACTATCATTAATAATTCACACATATGCTTTCCTTAAAAATATGAGAATACCCTTTTTCTCACTTTTGTAATGGAAAGAATGTGCAGCAGTTGCATTGCTCCTGTATGTACCAGCTCCTGCTATCCATGTCTTTATCGAGTCAGCAAGATCATCTGTCCACTTTATCTGTTTTCTTCTTTAGTGTTTTTGAAGAAAAATAGTTTAAAATATTTCCAATCAGAGAAAAAAGAACATCCACATACGTCAGACTTACGAATAGGAGCAAACTATTGAGTTTAACCATCTCCTATACTGCTAGGGTTTAAGAACCCTCAGCACCCATCATTTGCAATGTATGATGGGCCAGCCTAATTTGTCAATTAACTGATCTTTGACTGCTAGCAATAAATATACCCAGTGGCCTGTGATGCAATGTTAGAAGGGTTGGTTAAGTTACTACAGAGAATTCTTTCTTGGATGTCTGGCTAGTGAGTCTTGTGCACATGCTCAGGGTTTAGCTGATTGCCATATTTGGGGTCAGGAAGGACTTTTTCTCCAGGGCAGTTTGGCAGAGGCCTTGGGGTTTTTTCCCCTTCCTCTGTAGTATGGGTCCTGGGTCACCTGCTGGTGGATTCTCTGTACCTTGAAGTCTTTAAATCATGATTTGAGGACCTCAGTAACTCAGTCATAGGTTAGGGGTCTATTACAGGAGTGGGTGAGTAAGGTTCTGTGGCCTGTGTTGCACAGAAGGTCAGACTAAATTATCATATTGGTCCCTTCTGACCTTAAAGTCTATGAGTCCATGAATTTAATTATGAAGTTGGGAGTCAGCTATGTTTTGGATTTCCTGTGCTACATTTTAATTAAATACATACATTTTTTTCCAGAAATAAGATGGACATGTATATGGGGGGGGGGTTGAGGAAAAAGGCCCCCAGTGAAATGGAAAGAAAATAAAAACTATGTTTAAACAAAAATGAATACTGGGGCAGCCATAAAACCACAAAATTCTAAGCTAAGGCTTAAAGTAAACTATTAACTTACTATGGTTTTCAGATAAAAAGTCTGAGTCAAGAGAAAAATTTTACATTTTTACTTTGAGATCAGTAATGTCAAGCTTTGTTAGGTCAATGAATTCTAGAGATGAGCATTTCCCCTTTTCCCATATAAATGCCTGGATGGAAGCTCCCAGACAGCTCCTGTGGGATTTTGGTGCGTGCACGCTGGTTGACCTTATCTGCTGTGGAAGTGAATTCAGAGGAAGGAATTCTCTCAAGTAACTAGGATCTAAATTATAATGCACTTCAAAAGAATCCATTTCCATCTATAAATTGTACCTGCACCTGTAATAAAGAGGTAGCTAGTGCAATCTATGGAGTATTTGCATAACTTGCTCCCTCTGTTCCATCTATTAAGTGGTTGGGCTGCAAATGCTGCACGAGGGAAGATGCTGAATGTTTTTTCAAGGGAAGCCTCTTGTAGGGAGCAATACAGTTTTAGGAAGCCAAAAGTACATTGATTTACAGGCAAAGTCAATACTAAAGAGAAATTCTAGAGCTGTCACATCAAGCACAGATGAAAACAGACACCTTTAGCCCCTGGAGCCACATATCTGTAGAAATTGGGGGTCCAACAGTAACCTTAGGATTGCTAACTTAATTCATGAATATCAAGCACGTATCTCAACCAACTCCATCAAATTCCCTATCGAATTCCATCAGCCAGCCAACATCACTTTTGTTCTATGTGATTTGAACCTTGGTGAATTTTCTATATTACAAATTCTTGTCTCAACGAGGCACTTGAAAAGCAAAGATGTTGAAATAGCTGGGTCAGAAGAAATGGAGACAATAGACTGAATGTCACTGGACTACTGCTGTGGGTACAGCCTGTTGTCTGTGTATATTTGGATCTGGCAAAAAACAAACAAAAAAGCCCCAAAAACACCACACCTGGAAAACCCTGGAAGATAGCATTCTGAGTGGATGAGTAATTACTCAACATTACTGTCTGGGATCTCTGTGAATTAAAAAACAAAACCATCTGAGAAATTCTTCCCATATGTGCTAGGTACTACAGTAGAATTAAGAAAAACACTTCTGTGGGGTTAAGATACATGGTGTAAATCATCCTAACATTCCATATTTAATGTGATCCCTTCCCTTTCTTTGTGTAAAACTCTGTGTACAAAACACCATCAAACATAAGAGCTTACGTAACTATCTATAAAATACATAATGTAAACAATGTTGGGACAGATCCTTGGCTGGTGTAAATCAAGCCTGTTTGTGTAGTTTCTACTGTATTAATGTTCTTATTTGTGTACAATCTTCATGAGCTGGCCTACCTCACATGAGCCAGGCTACATCAATGCCAATAAAATGTTGGACAGCTTCCTTATGAGATTTTAGAAAACCAATTTCACAAATAATATAAACTGTACATTCTAATACTTTTATATAGATTGCCTGCCTTATGGTGGAATTTGTAGTGAGCAATAAGTTTGAAACATTCCAGTTGCATTTTTATAGACAATTAACCATGAGTTATGCTTATATTTGTAGGTTAACAGGATTTCATCTTCCTCCACCTGTGACAAGTACGAAGTCTGTATTTTCACTGCGTTTGTCAAGTGACTTTGCTGTAAGTGCCCATGGGTTTAAAGTATACTATGAAGGTAAGAGCACATGATTAATATTCTTCTTAACGACATGATTTGAAAGCCTTACCTCATCCCTACATAACAGGGTTCAAATGTGACATTGCGCTAGTTGAACTGAACCAGATACATTTATTATAAAGTTCAAAATATTTGCTTCTAGTGACAACTTTCAATAGTATGGCAAGGTCTGTCATAAAAAAACCAAAGGTTTTAACTGATTGATTTCCCATGTTGTTTTTCAACGTGTATTGTGGTCTGATAGTTGTGGCATTAACATTGTAAAGCGTTAAGAATTCTTTTTCCAAGAATTAGGTAGCACAGACAATACTGAAGAGGTTTATTCATGATACCGGGAAGACTGATAAATCAGCTTCAACTTCAGTGTTACAGTGGTCAATTATATACTCTTCCTTATCGATTACATAGTACATTTTAAATTCTTTATCTATTCATCTACAAATACAGACATTGTCCCATCCGGAGAGAACAACAGTGATAATGGTCATTACATACATGCAGAGATACTTTTAATCACTTTATTTACATCAAGAATGCTAGGGTTACACTGGGTGGGGGATAGGGTAGAGGAAGAAGGGAGGAGCGCAATCCTTACAGATAAGTGGCACACAGGCAGAAATTCTAAAAGCAATGTGCTGTTCTCATTGGAATTAGAATCACTAAGAGGACATCTGGCTTCCTGAGCTATTTATATGAGTTTCAATTTACAACTTGTAAGCTAAAAACAATCTCAAGCCTTATAACATGTTGCAAAAAAGTTTCATACACTTTTAATACTTATAATCTTTCGTGTTTCTGAAGTTCGTTAATCCAAAACAATACCAAGTATCAAAGGTTTGCTTATGTCAGCTGAATATTTCTTTCAGTGTACTATATACAAGTAAAGTATAGTAACTAAAGGCAAGATTCTGACACCCAAATAAACATTGAGTACTATTACGCTCTGCAAAAAGTCAGCTTGAAATCAATTATACACAGTTGTGAATTATACACAATGAAAAGAAGTTACATGTGATTTTTGTTTCCTCCCCAGATGCTTATTCCAGCATCTAAATGTTTGCTGGGCCCGTGGAGCAGAGGCAGTTTCTGGTTCTTCTGTTTACATAGGAGAGGTGATTGCTAAGTTCTGAGCTGCTGTCAGTGCGGCCGCCAAGAGTGTTTATGGGGTCTTCCGTAGGTTTAGTATGTGTGTTGGCATCAGCTTGATTAGGTTGACGTGTTGTCTTCCTGAATCAAAGGACTATGTGTGTTACATAGGTTCAAAGAGAACTCCTTTATAATTAGCCTCATCTTTAGCTTGTCTTTGAATAGTATGAATACTCAGGCCATGCTGACAGATGATTTGGTCATTACCTTCTGCATATTGTTGTTGTGCACTCCGATTTCTGCAAAAAAATCTGGTTTATTTCCTCGTGAATTCTGAGTAATAAATCCTATGAATTTGTGGCCTCTCTTCATTGGTGCTGACGCATAGTTGATCTCTCCCCTTTCAGTTAGGATGTCTATCAGCTAATCAGCAGCTATTAAGTATATGGAGCATTCCCATTATTTTATAAACTTTGTTCCTGTGGACCACTTTGATTTAATCTCTCAGAATTTATGCAGGTGAGGTGCAGTTTGGGGAAGCAGTGATTAGGCATACGTCTGGAGGCTAATCTTCTGCACACAGACTTTACACAGGCACATAGAAGACCTATGACTGATGCCAAGTGAAGTTACTTGTCTTCAGTCATAGACATTGCTAGGCACTGCTTATCTGAATCCTGCCAGATACTATGCAGTTTTGCTACTAATTCACACAAATAGTTTTTGCTAAATAATATAATTAATTAAACAAGAAAATGAAAAAAAAATCATGTTTGTAAGTTTTTGAGACATGTTTTGCAGTTTTCTGGATCTGTTTTTAGAACATGTCTAATTACCTTGTTTATTCTGCAATCTTTTTCTAGTTAACATACAACAGAAGGATAATTTACTGGATTGAAATTGTAGCTATAGTGTAACTAATTATATTTAGGATGGATTACAGACATTTTTTACTCTATTGTCAATTGTAACAGGTGTTTGGTGGTGATTTTGTCCAGCAATATCTTATCTAGAAATGTGTTAAATTATAAATATTCAAAGTATAATATATAATTTCTTCTTTCGTGTTTGGAAAATGTATGGTAATTTTTCTGTTGCTTTGATGTTATAATATTGAAAGGTTCTAGGCACTTTCAAGGTTTTCTGTGCTTCTATACAGGGTCCAGTATGTATTTCAGAATATTTTTTTTAAATGTGGGGGGGTATTCTGTATGGTCAGCTGGTTTTTGTTTGTTTTTTGTAAACACTAGTGCTATTTACAAAGACAATGCAACATAATCAGTTTACAACAATATGACTGAAGTAAATTCTTCCAAATAAGTTTTATGGATAGAATTTGTTTTCCTCTCAAAAAAATCCAATTCTGAAAACAAATCCAAACAAAAAACCACAACAACAAAACTCACAACAAAAACCCAAACATTTCTCATCAGGGTAAAAATCATTCTATCCACATAAAACCAGATTATTTGGGGTCTTAGTAGATAGACTACAGAGAGGTTGAGGAGCTCAATTTTACCATCTCCAATAGTAGATTTTGTCCCTTTGCTTAGGTTGTATTAGGTACTGGAACCACTGGATCTGTCTAAACCTGGTTGTGTGGCCCATCTTCAGGTACACAAAGGCCCTGATTCTCCACTATTAATGTTAACTGGAGCTTGCTATTGACTTCAGTGTGCTATGGATCAAGTCTAAAGTACACAAGGTTGCACAGTAACCCCTGTGTGTCTGGTCAGCTGGCAGACTCCTCACATAGCTCCTATCTGGTTTAAGCAGCACTCAAACTTTCAGTGGAACTTGAACTCCTCAGTCATGGAGGAACTTGAGAAAATTTCACCCTGTGTCAGTATAACCACTGTTTCTTTTAATAAACAAAGTAAAAGGCTTCCAGTAAATGACAGTTGGGCCCTGATTCAGCCAGGCATTTAAGCATGAGCTAAAAGTTAAACAAACATATGCTTTGTTGAATTAGGGCTCAAGGGTTCTACTGTTGCACTGGGGTATCCAAAAGATTGAGATGAGACCACGTTGTCTAAAAATTCAAACCTGTAATGCAGCCAGAGCCATCCCTATCCTAGACCTGGTGATAGACAGCAGTATCCCCCACAAGAACACTTATTTCGATCAGCATTTCCCTAGCCTGTCTCACAAACCACGCTCACCTGCAACCGAGGTAATTGAGAGGGGATGACTATTGGACTACATTCATTTCATGCCTCACTCCTTGGCTATATTTATTTAAATAAGATTCCATAAAAGTAGACTCTCCAGAAATTTAGCCTTACTCTCTGTGAACACATACAGCTCTGTAATTACGATTTTCAAAATGGTGTGCCTCTATCTAGGGTTCTAAGTTCCTATTTAGACACATAATGTGGCCCAGTTTTCAAAGATGCCGAGCCCCCAGCATGTCCTGTTGACCTTTAACAGAGCTGTAGGATGTTCAGTGCCTCTGAAAATCAGGCGTCTTATTTAGGTGTCTGAATATGCAGCTAAAATCTGAAACCTAAGTTTTAAAAGAACACATCACTGAAAACATGAAATAAAGGCAGAGATCGGTAGCTTGCTAGGAAGGGGGTCTAAGTATTATTGAACTATGTATCTAAGTGAATGTGTTTGGAAGAGTAAGTTGCTGAATGGGGTATGTTAAGCATTATTCAGCCTTTTTCTGTGTGAATTACAGTTCTCATTCCATTAAAAAAAAATGGAGAAGGAAGAATTTACCTCTCATAAACAATGATCAATTCTGCAATAATTTTTTATGGACACATTTCCACACATATTCTCACAGGTATAGATGTATGACTATATGGAAAGCATGGTTGTGCAGTAATTAAATATTTTATTTATGGTTCATCGGAGACATGACTAGAAACTCCAGAGTAGCTGGCAATCTAACTCAGTGGCTCATACCCTTTTCAAGAGTCCGATTTGTCTGGCGTACCCCCAAAGTTTCACCTCACTTAAAAATTACTTGCTTACAAAATCAGACATAAAAATACAAAAGTGTCACACCCTATTACTGAAAAATTGCTTACATTCTCATAGTTACCACATAATTATAAAATAAATCAATTGGAATATAAATATTGTACTTACATTTCACTGTATAATATATACAGCAGTATAAACAAGTCACTGTCTGTATGAATTTTAGTTTGTACTGACTTCGGTAGTGTTTTTTATGTAGCCTGTTGTAAAACTAGGCAAATATATGAATGAGTTGATGTAATCCCTGGAAGACATCTGGGTATCCCTAAGGGTACATATATCCCTGGTAGAGAACCTCTGATCTAAATGATCTATGAATCTGTAATGGACTTACTTCAGAGTGACCTATAGGGATTGTATTTGTCCCCTTTTTGAGAATAAACAGAGGGAAGGAAAGATGTAGAATAACAAGTACAGCACTGAAGCAAGATTTAGCCAACATATTTCATTGAACAATCCATTTCTATTTGTGTTCAATTTGATTTTTAAGAATAATACAAAATATATCAATAGAATATTTAATTTCAATTAAGTGTGCTATAAGTTATAGCATCACTCATTGGCCCAAAACCATAGAAAAATTAACATCCTAGCCAATAAGCACAGCAAACTCCACATATGGCTGGGTGAACGTCTTCAGATGAATAGTTTATTTGCTGAAAAATGCAGTTTTACATTAACCAAAACTATTCACAAATTTGAGTAAAATTAGGCAAATACTTTTGGCCAAAAAATAAAAGAAGAAAAATATAAAATATTCAAAAATGTACAAATGTTCATTCTGACCTTTTTTAGTTTAAATTTTAGAAAATTAGCTATATTTAGCTATACTTAATTTTAAATCAGAGGAGAAAACACCTCGAAATGAAATGTTTTGTTTTGGGTTGAGCGAAACCTTTTATTAAACCTGAATTTTTTTCAGTTTTTCATTTTGGCAAAAAAACCCGCAAAAAACCTTCTGTTTCAGATCAACCCAAAACAAACATTTTTCTGATTTCCCCCACCCTCACTGCCAGTTCGGACACCGAACAAAAAACAATTTTGTTCAGCTCTATTTTGTATTAATTGGTGATGAAACACATTTAGAATCAGAGAATATGCAACTTAATCACTGATTTTGTTGGAGTGGAAGAATGAGTTTGTCATCCAGGCACTGAGACATAGCAGGAAGATTACAGTCTGAACCTAGTGAAAGGACCACTGCTGCTGTATGTTCAGGCTGTAGTGAATGAGTTGTTTTTCAGTTCTGTCTTTGCCGTTCTTCCATTCTTCATACACTTGGGTAAGATCAATTTTTTCCCACCATTTGAGTGAGAACATTTTTGTAGTATAGACAAAATAACCAAAAGGACAGGACTATATATAAAATAATAATCAAATCTGTAAATGAGACAAACTGAAAAGTGTTACTCAAAAGAGGAGGATCCAAAAAAATCTGACAGTTGGCTCATGTAAATTAAGTAGGAGAAAGATTGAGTCATGAGCATTGCCAGCAACAAGTTACCAGGGCCAGATTTACAACTTGCGTGCCCTTAGGTGCATCTTGAGCGCCCCTTGCCTACGTGTCCCTACGCGCATCTTCAGCGCCCCCTGCCTACAGCTGACTTTTGTGTTTTCTACGTGGGGTGGTGATGGAAGAGAGAGGAGCTGGCTGGGCAGCTGTGTGTGTGTCGGGGACGAAGGGAGGGCTGGGGCAACCAGTTTAGCCAAATCTGAGCAGAGGAGGTATGCTCACCCCTGGGCTCCAGCTTCCGGCCTGGCCAGTGTGCAGGACCTCAGGCAGAAGAGGAGGAGGAGCAGCGAGTGAGGTCAGAGGTCCAGCATTTCTATGGGCCCCCCAAATTAACTGGGGCTCCTGGGCATGGACCCTATTGGCTTGTGCAGTCATCCGCCACTGTTTTGTCACCCCTAGAACACCAGCATTTGCCTAACTGGAAATCTGGCCTTGCAAATTATTGCTCACTTTTTTCTCCTTGAATGCTGCCTTAGCTGCATTGGCTGGTGTGCTGTGGTGGCGGCATCAAGACTCTATCGTTTCTGTGCCCACCTGCGTTGGGAAGGGACTATGTAAGTCCATAGCACCCTTTCTTTCTAAACATCTGATCCCAACATCTGGATAGTCATGCAGGTGGGGCTGGGATGGGTAGGGGACAAATTCGTAAACCTTAAATTTTCAGAATGAGCACTTAGTCTAAGACACAATCTAGCCCTGTCAGCCACTTTTGAATTAATCTTGCTGAGATTAGTTTATTTTTAGAATAAAACAAAATCCACTTGGATTCATGTTTCTATTTTCTGTTATCTTTTGATACATTATGTAGCTTATTCACTGTGTGCATGCAAGAGAGAGATACAGCTGCTAAGAAAGAAATGGAGATAGCAGCTTGTGGCACACAGCTGGGACCTCAGTGAGGCTAGTTATGTTTGAATAGCATGTTCTTTGGCTTTTTCTGGACTTTTTATAGCTATATGAAGCAGGTAGTTGGCCTGATTATGGTTTCTGTCTTCATTAATGAACATGTACCCAATAGGGTTCTGGGGATAAAAAGTGCAGTATCTGAACAAGGATGGTACCAGGTAGCAGGCATTTTGTACCCATGTAGAAATTGGCTAATCCAGTTTACTAAATATGCATAAATATTCTAATGTAATATAATCATGTAAGAGAGACAGGTAGAAAAATCCCATTTATATTTTCTCTATAGGAGTTGTTACTCATGGTAAATGCATGTGTCGCACCATGTTTTGCAGTCTCGTTAATCTGGAAACCCTGAAAAGGAAAAGGTGCAGAAAGAGAATGTTGAGACAAGATTCTACAGAATTTTAGGGATCCTGAAGAGAGTTTGTAGACCTTCTATAACACTGTTCTGAGTTCATCAATTGATTTGTTTTGTATTGTAATTTTTCTTGGACACTGAAAATGAAAGAAAATATTAGTGTATGAATTAGAATTTCAGTTGTAGAAATCTAATAATTATGCTGAAAGATTCTGGAGATGGAATTGAGAACCATGGAAAAAAATTCAAGGTTTATTTTAGATTTTCTTGATAAGGAGTACTGGGGAAAAAAGCAGACATCTGGATTACCAAATTATGGATTCCATTTAGTGGCTTCTAGAGGCCTATCATGCACTTTTTGCAGCATAGTTATGAAGAATCTGTAGCTGATGTCAAAAATTACTGCAGGATGTAAATCAAACAATATTGGTATAATTAAAATGTGTCAGGATATCAGTGCTAAATATAATTTTGGCAGTTGGCAGACAAGTAGAATGTGTGAACAAATGGGAAGGAACTATTAAGTTGCCTACATATCAGAATTCAGAAATGTAGTTAAAGATGAAATACAAGCCCTGACTACAGCAAGATATATTAGCAAAATAATGCTAACGGCATCAGTACTAAAATTTGTCAAAGGCTACAGGATTATTACAGGAAGTAAATAATACAGTAAGAACATAGTCTGATAAGTCAAAGGGGTCTCTACATAGGGTCCACCCAATCACTAGGTTGTAGGATAGGGCCTTAAAATCCAATTTAAAGTATGGGCTATATCCTGAAGGCCATAAATAGTTTTTATTTAGTTATTGCTACAACAGTAGGCCTGGTGGCTTGAAGACAATTGAAGTCTATAGAAGTTTTGAGAAAGTGCTTTGTAAAAACTGAATTGATCTGATGCTCGTTAAACTTGCTTAATATTGCTGGATAAGAAGCAGTGGAGTTTTGCTTTTTGTTCAGATGGTAAACAGTAATGAAACTAACATCTGAAATTATATTTGCAGATAAATTCTAGGGCTCCAGAAAGCTCTTCACTGGAGATTCAAATGGTTCAAAACAAAACCCACTAAATGTGCAAGCTCAGCTCCCTCCTCCTTCTGAAGATCAAATTTAAAATCCAGATTCTATTTGAGATCTGCTCCCTTTGCATCTGTCAGGAAGCAGAAAACAAAAGGTTGGAAATGGTCTGCAAAATCACCATTGGCTTCAATGCAAGGAGAATTTTTATCACCTGTGTTATGCAAGTCAGTCTAGATGATTTAAAGGTGCATTGTCTCTTTAAAATCTATTAATTATGAAAAGAGAATATCCTTGGTGTAAGAGTGCCAATTTGAGGTCCTTATTCTGCTTCCCCAAACTCTCCGGTGTAGGGAATTGGAGGATGCTTGTCTGGGGCAAACAGGAAGAAGCATAGCAAACTTCAACTCCGCTGTATCTATTCACTACTGGCAAAAGGTCCATTAAGGATTCTCTGTAGTTCTATACTCCTGTGAAATCAACATGAGGGGAAAATTCATAGGCTCATCTGCAGCTGTATTACTTTAAGATACACTTTGGTACATAAAACAGAATTCACAAAACTATCGAAGAGTAATATGCAAAGTATAGGAAATGAGAGAAATAAATAGTTAAGCAAGAAATCAAGCCATTCTGAATTCTCATACACTGGCATAAGTCTGTTAACTTCACAGCAGTAAATATAACAGCATAAAAATTGTAATTCTAAGTGATATCAGAAATTTGCTGTTTCTTTTACAGTATTATTGATACTGCAGGATCAATTCAGACAAAAGGCGAATATAAAGCTCTCCAGTTAAAGGCTCTGAAATAACTTAAACATTTTTCCCCGTATAAGTGTATTAATTGCAAAACAATTTTCTAGATAAAATATACTGGTGCTTATCACATATGATGCATTCATAATAAATTTGTGGCAAACATTGTTCTAAAGGGATAATTACAATTTCCCAAATAGAACCTTGTCTGATAATTCTTGACACTAATACAAGACAACATAACAATGATTGGGAAAATATTTCCTTTCCCAACCCATCCATTTAGGATGACCATGTATCCCTAAAACCCAGGTTTGCCCTTGTTTACAAGGCCTGCCCTAGTATCCCAAAAACTAAGTGTGTTCTCATAGCTATTGTAATCTCTGCAGACTAGCACCCATGGGAATGTTAGAGAGCTGAGTTGGTGAAGCTAAAACAATGGCTCAAGCCTCCACAAAGCCATACTTCTAGCTCTGAGAAATTAAAATACAACGTTCCTGGTCACCTTTGCAGTGGTTCTTCCCCCACTCTCACAAGCACTCAGGAGACTTAAAAAACATAGAACTGTGTTTTATTGGTGGAAAAGGAGAAAAAATAAACAAAAGAAGTAGGGTAACATCTAGATACACATACAATAAAATGAGCAAAGCTGAATCAGTGTCCTAGGATTTAGTCTGGCCAGCCCCATGGTTTGTCTGGCTAGTTGAGGTCCAGAACTATCAGATAATCCCCACCCGCTAAAACCTCACTCACAGGTCCAATTAAATTCAGTGTGCGTCGAGAGAAAATATCAGATGGCTCTCCTCACCCTGTCTGCTCCTGCCTAGAGAAGACCACATCATCAGGTAGCACTCTGGTGTGCAGCTACCTGGTCCAATTCTGTGACATCATTCTGCAGAATTGGCAGATGGATGATTGGTGCCAGATTCTGAGCACCTGGGTTAGCCTATCCTAGATGTGATGTGAGTCTGCTTGGGCCACCTCCTATTGGGGTGATGTTGTCACCTCTGCACCCTCCATCTCTGGTCCAGTTATGCAAAGTCAGTTCTGGGTCACTTATAGTCAGGCTCTGCATCCTGCTGAGATAAGCCTGCTGCATTCGCTTTATTGCAGTGTAGACATATCCATAGCATATGTCTACACTGCAATAAAAAATCATCAGCGCCAAGGCTCAGAGCCTAGGTCAATTGCCTCGGGTTCACAGAGCTAAGGCTGCAGTGTAGAAATTCAGGCATGGGCAAGAGCCTGAGCTCTGAAACCCCAGGAAGGGGGAATGGGTCTGAGGCAGAGCTTCAGCCCAAGCCATAATGTCTACACTACTATTTTTAGCTCCACAAGCCCAACCCCGTTAACCCGGGCTCTGAGATATGGTGCCACAGACACCCAGGATATGTCTACGCAACCTGTGGCAGTGAGCCTCCCAGCCCAGGTTGACAGACATTGGCTTATTGGGTTTGCACTAGTACTCTAAAAATGGCTGGGTAGACTGCACTTTGAAGTTGCAGCTTGGGCTGGCACTCATGCTCTGAAGCCATCCCCTTCCCTAGGCTTCAGAGCCCCTACTACACCCAAGCTGCAACTTCAAAGCACTGTCTCCCTAGCTATTCTCAGAGAGCTAGCATGACCCCTGTAAGCCCAAGTCTGTCAGCCCAGGCTGGGAGGCTTGCTGTTGCGGGCTGTTTAGATGTACCTTAAGAGGAGTCTTCTTCCCTCTCTTATTCCCAAACCAGAGTCCACTACTTGTAAAGTCAAGGTTGCACACTTACTCCAAGGCATATCTTGCACCGTTCTTATGACTTTCATTAGTACAGTCATTGTAGCAATCTATTATCATTTATACAACGGTAACATAGCCAGGCAACAAAACATAGCATGTGGAACTATATGTAAGCAACATTATAATTCATGGAAATGAGGCTGCCTAGTGTTGGCTTTCCTGCTACAGAGGGGGAGAGGAGAGTTCCATCCCTCTAAGATGTCTATTTCTGGGGCTTACAATATCACCACATTTCTCTCCCTATGTATAATTTTTAATTTATATTGTAGTAACACCTGTAGGCCAAATTGGGATCAGAGGATCTTTGCAGTTGACATTATAAATGTACGGTATGACAGAGTCCCGTCACCAAAGAGTTTACAATCTAATTTTAAAGTGAATATGTGAAAAATTGGGCTAAACCAATAATGAAAGGGGAACAATTTTATATGTTTGCAAATATAGAAAATGAATTTGCAGAAAACAATCCCATCCCATGTACATATACATGTATTTAATGATTGCTTCACTTCAACATTTCTAATTTCTATCATAACCAAAGCCTTGATTTTAATTTAATTGTTGTAGAGATGAGTATTACATTTTCTCTGATGACTCTACCCAAATTATAAAGCAATAAATAAATCAATAAAAATTATATTTGTTTGATTAAGGGGCCACTTGCATGGGCATAATCATATTCCAGACAAAAGGATGGAGATAGTTTCACGCAAGCAATTCTTCTTACTTTAAATAAAAATTTAATTACTGCAAGAAAAAATATATTTTTCCTGTACTGAAAAAACTATTTAATTTTCAATCTTGTGTTTAAATCATTTATTTCAGAATTATGTTGCTAAATATGGCATATTTGTCAACCTGTGGTATTGTAATTTATCATTTTGATATGATTCCTACATTGAAATGCAACTGAGACAGTGATTAATTTGAAATCTTAATTATCTGTCATCCTTATTTTAGTTTTCTTCACATACCAATGTAATCCATTAACAGACACTATAAACTCTTAAACAAAAGCTTTTGCAATATTTCTTACACTACAAGTTTTTTATGAAGTTTGAATTTAAGTTACAGGACTGTCATATCATTAAGATAAGCCTAACGTCCTGAGAAACAGGAAATTTTAAGAAGCTCTAACTTGAGAGTCATGTTTTGATACAATGTCCAGTTAAATAGTAATCACTGCAATCAAAACCCTTTTCTCTAGGAAGTTATATATTCCTCATTTAAAATAATACAAACTTCATTGCAACTACAACTTGTAAATAGTTGTTCATGCATTTACTATCTAAACTACAGCTCACTTATATTTTGAGTCCCTTTTCCCAGTAATAAGCAATGGGAATCTTTGCAAATTTGTCAGATTAAAACTAAATCATTCTTAGGCCACAGTCCTGTATTGAGAACCACCTGGAAGAAACCTTGCACCGTCACAGAACCCTGTTGACTTCAGAGTGACTCCAGCTTCACTAAAACAGGTTCAGAACCTTAGTCTTTTTTATAAATAACAATGAAATACACAAATTTACATGAATAGGTTCAACACTATGGCCAAGATTTTCATAACTGGGTTCCTAGAGTTCCGCACCTAAATCCATAGGTAGGCATCCAAATAAGTGGCCATATTTTCAAAGTGCTACACATCTAGAAATTTTCCTTAACTTCAATAGAAGCTGCTGCATCTGCAGCATATTTGAAAATAAATAAGACCATTTGTTTAGATCTCTAACTTCTGATACCCAGTTGTGAAAATCATTGACATTATATATAAATTAATAATGTGAGAATTATTTATAGATAGATAATTTTTCCAGTGGGAAAATAGGAAAGAAAGATGGGGGAAACACCAAAATATAGAGAATGCAAAGAAAGAAAAATTTTGTATTATGATTCACTTAGTTAAAACATTGAAAAAAAATCTGTTTACCAATTCTTTTGTTTCATTTTATTTGTTTACATTTTCTGTGTGGAAAATACTTACTGTTCTTTTTTTCACTAGTGCTATTCAAGAGCCAATGTCCAGTGATGTCATTGGAACAAATTTCACTGAATTGTGAATTTATGTAGAGAAAGACAGTAGGGATCCTAGGAATGGATGGACAAAAGTAGATGCCCTGTGGAAGGTCTTTGCACCATTCTTAAAAATAGGATAAGTAGGGACTAGAAGCAAACATATCCTTAAGTAAATGTTGGTGTCATGGCCTGGAAGAGCCTTTCTTCTCCTTAGGTAAATTTGGCTTTCCAGTCATTGATTGACTTATAGGAAAGAAAATACTACTCATTTGTACTTCTTGGCACCAGGCCACTAAAATTTGATGGACACTAATTTACATGTTCTAGCTAAAAAAAGATTAATTTAGCTAAGCTGCTTATCTGTGATCCATGCCATGGATCTAGCAGGAAAAGTTGCCCACAATATTGATCTAAGTTCAAATCCTTTCTTTATGAATTTCTACATTTAAAAATAAAATAAAAACCAAGACTCAATTTAAAAAAAAAAAAAAAGAAAAGGAATTAGGTTAGTCCTTCAAATGAAGCATAAGAAACTGCTGGTAAAGTATTTTGAAATTAGTCTGAAAGAAGTAGAAGTATGTTTCAAAAACTGCAGCTAAATTTTAGTTTGTACTGAGTGATTGCTGAATTGAATGACACTTGATTCATCACAAAGCTCTCAACAACTTAGTGCAAATTTTTGACATAAATATTACAAATAGAATTGGTTGAATTTTATTTACAAAAAGAGTAATTAGAGAGTAATTAGAGACTAAAGAGAGTTATCAGACTATTATGAATAGAGGGTAGGAAAAGGTAAATTTTGTCCACTTATATTATCTGAATTATACCTTCAGCTCTTGTCAAGAAATAATCCATGCAAGCCTTTTGTGAAGATAATATAAGCCAGATCTTCAGCTGGTGTAGATTGATGCAGCCCCATTTGCTTCAGGTGAGCTATGCAAATGAATACAAGTTGTGAATCTGGTTCATAATGTTGAATAATAGGGCAAAAATTGAACAGAGAGCCTTAGATGCAAGTGTGTGGATATTTTATAATTCCAAATACATAAATGTATTTCCATAAACCATTACTAAATCAAAAGGAATTAGATTAGCAAAAATACCTTTAAACAATTTGAGTTTCTTTCTCAGTCTTAATCAGAAAAAGTTATTGCTTTGTGTGGCTTAGGCAATGCAACATACATGGCTCTGTTTTAGTTGATTCTAATAGCTCTGGGCAATTAGTCATGCTTTAAGCTGTGGTATGCTTACTTCTCTGTCTGAGGTTTTCTGACACAACATGGTGATGCAAATTGCATGAGAGTTCACACAAGCAGCTATGGCAATAATGGATTTTATGTTCTCTTATAATAGGCTTCAGAATAATGTATTTGAGTATGAACCCAATTTGCACTAATATTATGCATGCAACTATGGCTGAAATTGTACTGTCAAGAACTTGTGTTTAGCAATAGACCTCTCTTCCAAAGGATACTAAACACCCTCCATGCTGCAGTTTCCCTCTGCCCTATTCCGAAATGTGATATCTGCAATGAGTATGGAAAAAAAAACACCTTCATTCAAAAAAATAAGTTGGATGCTTCTAGACCTAAAATAGAAAACACAATTATCTAGGAGACATCATTATGCATATATTATACAGGGTTTATAAAAATGAAATCAAACATTGGTGTCCCAGTGATGTCATTTCATTTCATTTCTGAAATTTTATCTCAAAACTGGTATTGCACAGGTGGAGGCAATGCAAGCATTCCCTACACTGTCTTGCCAATGTGTCTCTAACCTGAGCTGGAAGGTGTACCTTTTGGGCCTAGGGGAGACTTATGTCTTTACCATTTAATTCCTAGTCTCTCATCAGAGACTACCAACAAAGAGGCAATGAATTGCATCTCTGCAGGTGTGTGTTTTTTTTTTTTTTTTCCTGATGTAGACACACGTCCATTTTTGGTCACTAACTGCGTCTGGGTCCAAATTATTGGCAAAAAGGTGAAAGGCTGTGTATCTCATTCCCAACTCCGTAAGCCACCCAGTCCCCCTAAATTACTATTGTTAGTAAATGGAAATGGCAAGGGTAGGATGTGTCTAGGTAAACACTAATGTAAAATGACAATATGCTATGTCATCTTTAATTACAGTAGTAACACTGGTTAATGTCACATGTGTCAAGAAATTGCCTATTAGAAACAATAAGAGCATATTGTGCTGAGCCTTAAATGTTTCATATGAAGGATGATATACATCTTCCCACTGTTCTGTAGCCTGTCATTGAAAGATTTACATTCTATTCCAAACTGCTATATTGACTAGTGACATGAGATAGTAAGACTATTTGCTTTAAGACTTCTCTGAAGGTGTTCTTTATATTAGCTGCTTGTAATTGCTCTCTGATCAGAGATTTGCATTGTTGTGACAAACACTACAATTTTTTTTAAAAACATCCATATTTCAGAGCCTTCTTTCATTAGTTACATGTACTTATTAATTAATTTTAGAGTATCTATTGCCTTGCTAATTGCTTAATTAATCAAATCAAATAGATAATAGAAACCAGCAAAACAATCTGCAAATTGTTAATCAAATAAAAATGTTATATGGTGCACTGAAGCTTCCAAAGGGTTTGTCTCTGCTGCACCATCAAAAGGAGCTAAGGCAAGTGGGGTCAGCTGTGAGGGGAACTGTATAAACACAGATCAAAAGGACAAGGAATTGGCAGAGTGAAGGTGAAGGTTTAGCTAGGAAATAATAGGGTTGAGCAAATAGATGGAGAGGTTAAAGGTAGAAACCTCCGCTTCAGCCACTCAGAAGGAGGACAACATGTAAATAGGGATGAGTGAATTATCTGTCTTTGAAAAAGCCTATGGAATATTATGTGGAGAAGGAAAGATGAGGGGGGATTCAATGCTAATGAAAGGTAGTAGAGGAGCTGCTGAGATTGTGATTATGGTCATGAGAATCAACGGAGAAATTTGTTTCTATTTGGTGAGGAATATAGTTGAACTTGGGAGAACAAGATTGTAGCGGAATCTTGTTACAGCACTTTCCCAGAGGCAATCAGCAAAGGAGTTGAGGAGTAAAAGAAATCAACAAATTGGACTGGAAAAAAATATTGAATCAAGCAGAGGAGAGAACATGGAGGAACGGTCTGAGAACAGCAGAGAAGTCATTGACATCATTGCACTGAGGGTTACAGCGAGGTCAAGTGAACAGATGAGAGTTGATGTGCAGGAAGTTTATGTTGAGTGACATGAAGTGGAGGTAGGGTTAGTGAAGACAAAAGCAAATGGTTAGTCTCAGCCATTTTGATTAGTGAAAGTGTTTCAGGATTCAAGATCAAAGGTGAGGGCAAGGAGGCTGGTGACTGAGAATGAGGCTGACATTGAAATGGGAAAGACGAAATGGAAAATTAGAGAGGAAGGTGGGCAAGGAGAAACTGTGGAATGGTAAACAGCTACATGGAGGGATACAGAAAAGAAGAGCTAGATGAAATGTTTGTAGGATGAAAGTGGGAAAGACAACATTGCAGCTGTTTACTCTGAAGATGAGAAGGGATCCTATTCTTTAATAATGTAGAGTACACAAGGAAACAAAACAAAGGAACAGCCATTCAGGGTCAGACTGACCAGTGGTCCATCTACCCAGTATCCTGTCTTTCAACATTGGCCAATGCCAAGAGCTTCAGAGGGAATGAACAGCTTCAGAGGGAATGAATGTCACCCACTCCCAGCTTCTGGCAAACAGAGGCTAGGGACACTTAGTGGATGATGGTGTTTCCCTGACCATCCTTGCTAATAGCCATTGTTGGACATATCCTCCCATGAACTTCTCATTCTTTTTTTAACTCTGTTGTGGGTTTGGCCTTCACAACATCTCCTAGCAATGTGTTCCACAGGTTGACTATGTGGTGTAGGAAGAAGTACTTCCTGTTTATTTCCTGCTGTCTATTAATTTCTTTGGGCAACCCTGTGGTTCTTGTGTTATGTGAACATTTCCTTGTTCACTTTCTCCACACTGGTCAAGATTTTATAGACCGCTAGCATATCTCCCCTTAGTTGTTTCTTTTCCAAGCTGAAAAGTCCCAGTCTTTTTAATCCTTCCTCATATGGAAACTGTTTCAATACTTTTGATCATTTTGTTGCCCTTCTCTGCCCCTTTTCCAGTTCTAATGTATCTTTTCTGAGAAGGGGTGAGCAGATTTGCACCACCATATTCATGTCGGCAAACTCTGGATTTATATAGAGGCATTATGATATTTTCTGTCATTATCTATCATTTTCCTGATGGTTGCTAACGTTCTATTAGCTTTTTTGATTACCACTACACAATGAGCAGATGTTTTCAGAAAGCTATCCATGATGACCCCAAGATCTTTCTTGACTGGTAACAGCTAATTTAGAGCCCCTCATTTTGTATGTATAATTGGGATTATGTTTTCCAATGTGCATTACTTTGCATTTATCAACATTGAATATCATCCACCTTTTTGTTGCCCAGTCACCCAGTTTAATGAGATCCCTTTGTAACCCATCACAGTCTGCTTTGGACTTAATTATCTTAAGTAAGTTTGTATCACCTGCAAATTTTGCCACCTCACCATTTAGCCATTTTCCCAGATCATTTATGAATATGTTGAACAGCACAGGTCCCAGTACAGATCCCTGGGAAGGGGGGACTCCACTATTTACCTCTCTCCATTGTGAAAATTACCCTTTGTTTCTGATCTTTTAACCAGTTACTGATCAAGGAGAGGACCTTCCCTCTTATACCAGGACTGCTTATTTTGCCTAAGAGCTTTTGGTGACAGACCTTGTCAGTCTTTCTGAAAGTCTAAGTACACTATATCCACTGGATCACCCTTCTCCAAATGTTTGTTACCCTACCAAAGAATTCTAATAGATTGGTGAGGCATGATTTCCCTTTACAAAAGTCATGTTGATTCTGCTCCAACATATCATGTTCATCCTTCTCCAACATATCATGTTCATCTGTGTGTCTGATATTTCGGTTCTTTAGTATAGTTTCAACCAATTGCCTGGTACTGAAATTAGGTTTACCAGCCTGTAATTGCCAGGATCACTTCTGGAGCTTTTTAAAAATATTGGCATCACATTAGCTATCCTCCAGTCATACGGCACAGAAGCTAATTTAAATGATAGGTTACATACCACAGTTAGTAGATACTCACTCAATTTTATATTGAGTTCCTTCAGAACATCTGGTCCTGGAACTTATTACTGTTTAATTTATCAGTTTGTTCCAAAATCAACTCTGATAACACCTCAAACTGGGACAATTCCTAAGATTTGTCACTTAAAAAGAATTAGTAAGGTGTGGGGAATCTCCCTCACTTCCTTGGCAGTGAATACTGTTGCAGGGAATTTGTTTAGTTTCTCCACAATGGCTTTATCTTCCTTGAGTGTTCCTTTAGCACCTCAGTCACCCCTTGCCCCCACTGGTTGTTTAGCAGGCTTTCTGATTATTTTTTTTAAAAGTGGTGTTAGTTTTTGAGTCTTTGGCTAGTTGCTTTTCAAATTATTTTTTATTTGCCTAATTACACTTTTACACTTGATTTTCCAGAATTTATGCTCCTTTCTATTTTCCACTGCAGGATTTAACTTCCAGTTTTTTAAAGGATACCCTTTTGCCTCTAACCACGTCATTAACTTTTCTGTTTAGCCGCAGGGGGCACTTTTTTGGTCCTCTTACGATGTTTTTTAATTTGGGATATATATATATAATTTGAGTCTCTGTTATGTTGTTTTTAATAAGTATCCATGCAGCTTACAGGCATTTCACTTTTGGGACTGTACCTTTTTAATTTCTGTTTAACAGCTTCCTCATTTTTGTGTAGTTCCCATTTCTGAAGTTAAATGCTGCTGTGGTGGGCTTCTTTGGTTGTTTCCTCTCCCACCACCACCAAGCTGTTAAATGTTTTTATATTATGGTTACTATTACCAAGCAGCTATTACCATTACTATTACCAGTTCAGCTATATTCACCTCTTGGACCAGATTCTGTGCTCCATTTAGGATAGAATCAAGAATTACTGCTCCTCTTGTGGGTTCCAGAATTAGCTGGATCAAGAAAAGTTACTTATGGTGTCAAGAAACTTCATCTTTCTATCCCATCTTTAGATGACATGTACCCAATCAATGTGGGGATAGCTGAAATCCCCCATTATTAGAATTTTCTATTTTTATAGCTTCTCTAATCTCCCAGAGCATTTCAGTCACCATCTGTATCTTGGTCTGGTGTTCAGTAGTAGTTTTCTACTGCTATACTCTTATTATTCAAGCATGGAATTTTTATCCATAGATATTCTACAGTACAGTTTGGTTCATTTAAGATTTTTTATTATATTTCATTCTATGCTTTCTTTCACATGTAGTGCCATTCCCCTACCAGCTTGACCTATTCTGCCATTCCTATATATTTTGTACCCTAGTATTACCATGTTCTATTGATTATCATCATATCATTCCACCAAATTTCTGTGATGCCTTATATATCAATATCCTCATTTAATACCAGGCACTCAAGTTCACCCATCTTACTACTATGACTTCTAGCCTTGGTATATAAGCACTCATAAAATTTGTCACTTTTTAGCTGTCTGCATTATGTGATATAATTGAATGGGACTATTTTTCATTTGACTGTTTCTCGTCAGATCCTACCTGTACTTTATCATATTCTATCTTGTCCTCCTTACTAGGATATAGAGAATCCCCATTAATAGATCTTCCCCTAGGGGAACTCTCTGTTCAGACCATGTACTCCTCCATACTTGTTGGCTTTCCCTCAGCATTTAATTTAAAAACTCCTCTACAACCTTTTTAATTTTGCAGGCCAGCAATCTGGTTCCATTTTGGTTTAGGTGGAGTCCATCTCTCCTGAATAGGCTCCTCCTTTTCCCAAAAGTTCCCTCCTCCCTACAACATCATCTCATCCATGCATTGAGATCCTGTCTAACTAGTCCTGCATGTGGAATTGGAAGCGTTTCAGAGAATGCTACCATGGAAGTCCTGTACTTCCATCTCTTATGTAGCAGCCTAAATTAGGATTCAATTGTGACCAAGTTCACATTAGGTGCCAGTTAGGTGGTGGTGATGATTAGTATAGAGGAGTTTACAACTGCAAAGGGTTTGAAGCATTAGGTTTCTTTTAAATGGCGGTTTTGTAATGCCTTCATGTTTAAATAATGGTATAAACTAATGTAAAAGTGTATTAGAGCTAAATTACAATAATTTGCTTAATACATGTATAAAATACATTACGTACAGAGCTGTTCAGAGAATTGAAATAATCATCTCTTTTACAGCCTCAGAACATACTTTTACCTCAGTGACGAAAGAATGGAAATATAAGCCAAGATTTTGACAGCTGTGTGAGTGTAACTGTAGCAAATTTGCATAAGCATCTGCCATGATCTTTCACACAATTAAGATAAATGTTTATGGAAATGACCAGTGCAATATCTGTTTATATTGTGCACACATTTTGTGCATGTTTAATTTGTGCACACAATCACAGAAGTCGTGGTAGTAAAAATAAGGGCAGTAATTTTAAAATATATTCCTCATAAAAATCTTCCTATTTGTAACACTTGTGATATATTGTTGGCTATCAATTCTGGGTGAACGGATGGAACATTTTTTGAAGATCAATATTGAAATTGGATCCACCTATGTCTATATCCTTTTTGTTTCACTTTTCTGTTAAAATTTGCGCAATCAAGTTTTTGTTCACATCAGTTGAAGGAGTTTAAATTTATGCAAATTCAGAAACTGATGTGCAAATGTGTGTATTGCATGTGGGTGAGTGTATTCACACTGGAGTCCTCTTGTTTGGGAGTGAATATATTGATATAAGAAGTGCCTAAGGGAGTGCTTTGGAAATGTTGTCCTTTTTAGTCTAGGTTTACGCTGTAAACTTACATTGGCGTAACTAAGTTGCCATGAGTGTGTCACTCCTGAGTGACTCAGTTATACCGACTTAACCCCTGATGTAGACATTGCTATGTCGATGGGAGGGCTTCTATCATTGACATAACTACCACCTCGCACAATGGTGGATTAACTACGCCAATAGAAGAACCTCTCCTGTCTCAAAAGCACTACAGCAGTTCATCTGCGCTGGTGCAGATTTTTAAGTGTAGATTGTCCTTAGACTATATAACACATAATCATGGGCAATCATGAGGAGGAGAGTTGAGTAAGGAGAAGGAATACTCAAGCAGCAAAATGGTCTATGGCCTGGAAAATCTTCATGTGTGTTAATTTACTTCATGTTCTGGTGCTACGTGTGCATTATAGTCAAATAATTAATGGAGGAAACTGGCACCAGGAGCCACCTTTACACATACCTCAGTGCCATGTTTGTGTTCCAGTGACCATATGAACACCAGTTTACATTTAAAGCACAGATGCTATTTGTGATTGATAGTGGTTGTGATGAATGAAAGAACTCTAAATTTCATAAATCAATCATTTGATGTAAGGGTCACTTAATGCAGCTCTTCTTCAACTCCACTCACCTCCTGCCAGTAGTCACAGTACTAGCACTATCTTTCTCTCATCTTGTTTTATACCATATTATCTGAGAACCTTCCATATGCAATTCATAGCAACAGAAAAGTCCCTAATGGACTTCATGGAGTCTCTGGAACTCCTCTGTAATCAGGGTCAAAATTCTGCCTGGGGTATTTTTTCACTGGCAGTCTTCTTGTTCTTTAATTTGACTTTCTTGCTGTGGAGAAAGAGGAACGATTTTCAGCACTCCCAGAAAAGTCAGTCTCTAGATTTGTGTAATCTCTTCTGGAAATTTGTTCCATAGCCATATCTCCTGAACTGGGAATACTTTTTTCCCAGCTCTAGCATGCTTTGTCTTTGGTATTATGTGATCTGTTAAGAGGTGCTCAAAAGTCTTATCAGTTCATAGATCCAAATTAGGTCTTTACTGTTGCTAGGGCTTCATCTATTAACTCCTTTGAAGATTAAAAGCAGTTGCAAGAGAAGAGGGATTTTAAGGATTGAGGATTATATGTTTATAAAACAGTTATTCAAACAATTAGAAATAATGAAAAAAATCAAATTATGGACAGCAAATAAGAAAAAGGGCCAAATTCAACAAATTGTCCACAATGAAAAGTTCAACCAGCTCTAAAGGACACAATTTTTTTACCAGTGTCAGGAGTTTTCTATATTACTTCACTTTGGTGTTTGTAATTTGTAACATCATCAGAGAAGCCTGAAAATGACTTTTTTGTATCTACTGATTTGATATTATTTCATGCAATCAATTCACTTACCGATCTGCTCTTAGAGTGCAAGCCATGGTGACTTTGTTATGTTTACTTTCTTTATAATGAGCCATATTAATGGGGACATCATTGACACCCACAGCATTTTAAGAATTGGTTTTGTAAGTTAAATTGTCGCCTTTCTGACTGGATAATTGTAACTATAACAGAGGCATGCTTCAGAAATTGCTTAAATAAATCCCCAGCTAAAGTGGGGTAGAATTTTTTAGAACATTCATCAATTGATTTGATTTCCAAAGAAAGCAACACCTACAGGAAGCAAGATGCATTTGCACAGAGGGCTCATTTACAAGTAGAAGAGAATTCAACACAAAAAAGAAACTTATTTTTTTATGGAAATTAATATTTCAGTAAATTGAATGCACCAGTCTGAATTTATTCCCAGAATCTACAATGCTCAGATCTTTCTCTGTTGCATGATTGATTATGAAAATTGCTATCTTTTTATTATTTAGAAACACTAAGATTTTTGCTATATCCAAATGGTATATAACGGTTAGAGGGCAATGGTATTGGATAGAGTTCTGAAGCAAAGCAAAGATCCTATTTCAAGGTTTGAGCCACAGTGCCCTAGTAGCCATTACATTATATGTGATGGTAAGATACATCTTGAGTTGGTTTTCACATAAGGAAATCAGTTCAGGAAAAATTAAGCACATAGCTTTCCCTAGGTTTCATGCCAGATTCCTTTTTTAACTTTAAAAAAAAAACAAAAAAACTCTTAGATATATGCCACCCTATCTTTAAGAGAAGAGTGTTACCACATCTGGAAGTCTTGATGACATTTCATACCACTGCTTTGGGTCTAAATCTCTTTTCTCTCTTTCTCTCTCTCTCGGGGAGGGAGGGGACTTTAATTAAAATACCATTTACTAATAGAATGGATGATTTTTGGTACAGGTCTTAACAAATAAACTCTGAGCTCTCCTGAGATAATCCTCAGTAAGGAGCGTGATGGAATTTGCACAAATATCTCAAAACTGCAGAATGAAGTTAAATTGTGCATTTTGATATGATTAGCAAATATATATTGAAAGAATAAATGCAAATCAAAGAAAAATTTCCATCTGGGAACTTACTGGTGTTCAGAATCAGAGCCAATGCATAGATAATTTCAGAAACTGGAAATTATCCTTACTTTTCTCTTTGCTCCACCCTTCTCCATCTTATAAACAAGGTAGAGTGTATATTTTATGCAACAGAGTAGGCACAGATTTAAATTCCAGGGCATCCTAACAGTAACTAAAAAGTTTCCCCCCATATTATTCCTAATACATAGAGATTTTTCCACTTAAAAATTAGGAAGAGTCCCCACCTTCCCCTTCTCCCTAGATTTCAAAGAGGGAGTAGAAAATTCCAAACTCTGGCCATTTTGTTAGCTATTAAAATGTAAAATACTAAGTAATAAATATTATGACATTGCCTTATACCAGAGGTCCCCAAACATTTTCACAGTATGGATAGCATTTAAATGCAAAGATTGCTTCACGGACCACTTGAGGCTGCAGGACTGGGATTACAGCCAGGCAGTAAAACAAGGACCTTGTCTGGAGAAAGAGAGAGACAGACTTGTTTGACCACTCTGAGTGAGGAAGGCTGTCCATGATGCCCTGAGGAAAAAGGAGGTCTGAGGATGGAGTTGATGTTGTCCCTTTCTGCAATTCGCTCCATCCCATATCTCAAGCAAGCATACTTTGTTGGCTGGTTTACTCATTTCTCTTACTCGGAGGTACTTTTTCTCTTAACGTGAAGTGTCCTAACATGACACCTGAACAATGTTCATGGGGGAATTGTTCCTAAATCCAGAAAGATTGTGGTGTTGTGTTGAAACATAGGAGATTACATCCTTATAAATGTCATTCCATCTAATATAATTGAAGATATTCTTACTACTCATAAGAAAGTCCAATCCTTTTTTGAAGCATAAGACCTGTGAATCAATTTCAAACTGTTGTCATTTAATTTCATTGGCCTACCTCTTTCATCATGAATTATGAGAGTAAAGTATGCCCAACAGACCTCTTCTACACTATTTGCTCTTTTACAGATTTTTTCATTCCATCTCCATTTTACAATAAATAGTAGTAATCTTTCTGATCTAGTCATCTTAAGATCAACCTTCTGTCATTTTGTCTGTCACAGTATAATTTACCAGGCTAGTTTGTTTCTGTCTTTAAAACACAATGAAATACAATTAGTAGAACACCCTTACAAAAAACAAATGTCACAAAAGCTAAAAAGAAAAAAGAAACCCATGGATACACTCTCAAGTTTTACCTTAAGACTTTGACAGTGTTTATATTAGCTCATGTTGATATCACAATCTATATAGTTTTAGACCTATTTCTGAGGGCAAAGGACAGTCTGTGTCAGATAAATACTAAGAAAAAAGCCTGCTAGCAGTAAATAATTTTGTATAAGAAAGCCTTCACAAATATGCTTCACAAATTCCTAAATGAAATAATTAGCTGTCACAACCAGTAATTTAGGTATAAATGCAAATGTTATGTTTTTTGTAATATAAGTTAACTGTAACCAATTAGTTCAAAAAAATTCAAAAATATTTATTACAATTGCTTGAGTTAGTCTTTTGCAATAAGCAAACAGCTGCATTAGAATTTGAAAAGCAATATATACCTTCACTGAAGAATATTGAAAATTAATTTTGTATCTTTTTATTAAATTTCTGCCAATACTGAGTGTCATGCGGACTGCATTAGGAGGGGGGGGGCATTTGTGTTATTTGACCTTAATATGTCAAAATCATAATGATTCATGTAAGACATACCATGTCAGGTGCTGTTAGAAAGGTTATAATGTGCTGAGTAAGAAGATAATATTTGAGTTCATGTGTGATATATGTGAAGAAGGTTATGGGGATCTTTGATATCCCTGTATTTCAAACTGTGCTGTAGAAGACACACCCCAGACAGAGAGGCCGCAGGACAATAGCCCGCTTAATGGCCCATCAAGACCTTTACAGAGGCCCAGGAAGAAACTAAAGGCATACCTGAAGAGTTACCAGGATTGGCCCATGTGACTATGGACTCCATTTTGGTTCCTGTAAAGTTCCACAAGCCACATGGCCAGAAACAGAGGGTATATAAGATCAAACCACAGAAACCATTTTGTCTTGGTCTTTGTTTGGTTCTTTGCTCCTGTCCAGCTGCGGACACACCTCTGGATCAACACACTTTGCAACTGAACTGAAGGACTTAGACCCATCCAGGTACTGGATGTATACCAGAGGAACTATACTACTCCACAATTGTTCTAGAAACCTGATGTATATGGACTTTTAAATAATTTGTATCTATCTGATTGCTTTAAGCCTTTAACACTTCTCTTATTGTTTGTTTTTCTTTTATTAATGAACCTTTAGTTTTAGTTACTAAAGGATTGGCTGGCAGCGTGGTATTTTGGGTAAGATCCAAACTTATAGTGAACTGGTACTGTGGCTGGTCCTTTGGGATCAGAGGGAATCTTTTAGTAAAGAGCATAGAGTTTAAATGACTGGTCTCTTTACTGGACCTAGTGTCAGTTTGGGAGCCAGAGACTGAAATGCAGTAAAGGGGGCTGTGTGTATTTGCACAGTGACTTCTTGATAACCAGTGTGGGGGAATCAGAAGCACTGTTTGTGGCTGGTTGGGAAGTCTGACTGCAGTGTCACCCACCAGTGCTGGGAGAATTTGCTTTCCTTTTGCAGACTGCCCTGACCCTGGCATTATCAGTGGGCTACCCTGGGCACGGACGGGTTACACTGAGCATGTTTTTTTTTTTCTTTCCTACACAAAGAACTGTGAATGCAGATACTGTGCAGCATTTATTTCAGTATCTTTTTGGAAAAAAATTGTTAAATTCTCCAGTTATCTTCTAACATTGCTACAGTAGATAAGCAAGCAACATGTGTGCTAATGGATACTGACTTTCATTTCTTATGTAAAGATGGTATTTTCTAAATGTTTTCAAGAAAATACTATATTTACATTGATGAACGTGTCACTTTACAAAGATAGATGAAATATGGTTCCTGTCCTACAGGAGGCCGCAATCTAAACAGACAAAGGGATGGGAAGAGGGAAGATGTGTCTCTACTTTAAATTCAGAGGACTAGATTAAATTCCCTTTACATTTCCATCAAAGAATACTTTTTTGAAAGTTCATTCTTTCTGGAGCTACATTAACAATGGCACATCCTTTTAATTAAAGCTGTGTAAGCTTAACTCAGAGAACCATTTGTATGTTCTCTACCATGTTTTCTGGCCAGCTAGCAACATTGATGCACGTAAATTTAGCTAAATGTTTATCAGTGTGAATGGAGAACTGTGCCTAATTCTGTTTGATTAATACTAACTTTACCCTGTGGCATTTTAAAGGACTTATGTTTCCACTTTTCTGGAGTGTGTTCCTTTACACATGTCTAATGAATCACTGAGGGCTTACTAGAAGGACTTATTTGTTCCCTCTCACTGGCCTGTAGCAAACTGAAGTTTTAAAAATATTTTATATGCAGTAAAGTGTAATCAACATCTGAAATAAATCAAGTTTGTTTGACTCTATTAATATAGAATTTGCCCATTCTAATAATCTACCACACAGGTTGGTACCATACCATGATATGCCTACCACACTGGAGCCAAATTTAAATTGATCGTGGTTCCTTGGTTCATTACAAGTAAGATTTCCATTGAAACTGGCAGAGAGACCCAATGGGAGAATCTGCCTTAGCTTTAAGGATATCAAATGCTCAAGACAGTGAGCCTATAATCTCAATGGGAGAGTCGAAAGAAGGGGCTGTGAGTACAGCTGGATGAAATTTTGTGGGCAAATAGTTATTGCTGAAAAAAATGCAGTTTGGGGTTGACTGAAACTGTTTGAATTCATGTAGAATTTGCCAAGTAGTTTTGGCTAAAACTATTTAAAATCTATTTTAGCTAAAATAGATTCAAGAGTGCGTGCCCCATCCTCCATCCAGTATTCCAATGGTTACTGTATTCACCTGGGTCTCTCTTTTCCTCTAAAGCAAGGACTTGAAATCAGGTCTCCAGCTAAGTGATCTAACCATTAGGCTATATAGTCTCTCTCTCTCTCTCTCTCTCTCTCTCTCTCTCTCTCGCCCCATCTCGTATGGTTATTCAGGAAGGAAAAAACCCAGAAAAAATGAGTTGTTTTATTTTTTTCTTTTTTGGGGGGGGAGGGGCAGAGGGAGCAGGTAATGGTGAGATGACTTGACTCCTCAACATGACTGGGCAACTTTCCTTTGCTGAGTAACCTGTGGCATAATCAAAAGCTCTGTCAAGAGGAAAGCCTTGTGTAAGAAAGTTATAGACACCAGGATAAGTTGCTGTTACCGCTTGTCTAACTGTAATGAAATGATGTACAGCTTCTCAAGCATTTGTTTTTCTGTTTATCTCTTGCTCTATTCCAAGTGCTACACCAATTGCACATTCCCATTTCAGAATTCTCAGCCATCCTAATCAAATGGGGAAACTGTAGGGTGAAATAGCAAGTTTGAAATGGCAACATTACCTTTTGAATGTGGTCTCATATAAAAATGTATCCAGTAGAGGATAGAGCATCTGGTTATTTGTGGATATTGGGGAAGCAGTTTAATTCCTGAGTGCATCTTGGGAATCTCTCTGGGCATGGGACTTGCTTTGAGCTCCAGCAGGAAGATCTAGTCTATCACGATGAGAAAAGATTGGAAGGGAATGTTAACTGCTTTGACTGCTTTTTCTCCAGTGGCCTTTTTTCCTAAACTGTCACCATATAATGTTCTTCCAAACAGCAAATGTTTACACACTTCATTAAGCCGCCATAACATATTTGCTAGATTTTTGAAATAATGTTAAATCAAAACAGTTTTAATTACAGATGGCTTATGCAGCCGTCCAATTCCAGGGGTTCACAGATTACAGCAGACTTGACTGTTAGTGGCAAGTGCAGTAGGATGATCGCCTGATACTGATCAAATCAGTGATCTTGACTGTTGAGAGTTGCAAAGTTTGTTTTCCAGATTGGTGAACCACTACAGCTATGATGAGAACTGCTCAAACTCTTTTATCTATCACTTTGTAAGTTCTTGTCCTACCTTATAACTCAGATAAAGTTGGCTTGACATATTGGGCCACAATAAATGGGAAAGCTTTCAATGTCCATGCATTATATTTGGCTCAACATTTTAAGAGGTTTAATCAAATATTTGATGTATAGGCCTATAATAAATACCAGGATTTAAGGTAATTGATTATTCATGAACAATTATAATATTCTAAATGTATACTGTGTATGAATTTACTGATCAGATTTGTTCTATCATAGTGCCATATAAAGTATTGCTGTATAATTTATATACCTCATCACTTTCACAAGCATTTATTTAAGCCATTAGAGTGCTAAGGCTTCCTCCACCTATTTATCAGAAGTGAATTTTATGAAAATATCCTTTTTTGAAAAAGAATTCTCTTATTATATTTGTCCTGTTTCTCACAAAGCTGGAGAATGTCTTCTCTGAACTCGATTAAGCATTCACAGCTCCCTTTTAAAGTGGGTATATTTCAGTGCAGACTGTTTCTTTGGGAATTTAGTGAATAAATAACAAGTGAACAATTCAGTGAAATTAAAAGGGCGGAAATTAAAAACTGATAAAAAAAGAAATACTTTCTCACACACCATGATTAACTGCAGAACTCATTGCGATAGGATGTCACTGAGGACAAAAAGTTAGCAACATTTCAGAGCAAGAGATTGGACATTTACATGGATAACAAGAATTTCCAGAGTTAATGCTATCAGATTTGGAAGAGAGATTAAACTTTATGCTTTGGGTTTTAAACCAATCTCCTACTGTAGGGGATTAGGAGGCTTCTTGGACTATCCTAAAATGAATCTGGTACTGTATACTGTTGGAGATAGGATACAGGACTAGATGGACCTCAGGTGTGATCCAGTATGGTGGTTGGGGTGCCTGAAGTGTGTGCTACCCATCATCATGTATCTTAGGCAAAGAGAAATTTCCAAGATGAATAGTGATATCTGTTGGTCATGAGAATGAACTGTGTATGAGCAACCTACTTCTTCACATAATTCATAGACTCATAGACTCATAGACTCATAGGTCAGAAGGGACCAATATGATCATCTAGTCTGACCTCCCGCACAAGGCAGGCCACAAAACCCTACCCAGACACATTTATAACAACCCCGAACCCATGACTGAGTTATTGAAATCCTCAAAAGTGAGATTTGAAGACCTCAAGCTGCAGGGAATCCACCAGCAAGCGACTCATGCCCCATGCTGCAGGGGAAGGCGAAAAACCTCCGTGGCCCCTGCCAATCCGCCCCGGAGGAAAATTCCTTCCCGACCCCAAATATGGCGATCAGCTAAACCCTGAGCATGTGGGCAGAATTCAGAATATTTCCATTTTTATATCAAACTTGCTGTCCAATACTGGCAGTCTAGTGGCTTCCCTTTGGCTTTTCAAATCATTGCTCACATTCGAGAGATACTCATTATTATTTTATAAGGCCTTTGTTTCAAGACTTCAGCATTTCCCATGCCTTCTTCCCCCTGGGTAAAAACAATAGCTGTTTTTTTTTTCGCCCCCATGCAGTTGGGGGCCTTTTTTCTCCTCACAACATCTTTGTCTGAGTAAGGAGACAGATGTACCAGGAATGCCAATATTTAACACACAACACTATCCGTAATTACCTCCATTTTCCCATATACTCAGAATAGGTGGTATCTCTGGTAATGGTGTGCTAATCATTAGCCATTAAAATATAGATGTTTGCTACATTTACCTGTATGTGGAGCTTATATTGTGTCCACAAAACTAGATATTATACAGCTTATCACACTGTTGCATAGAGTATAAATATTGCTATCTGCTCCAGTCACAGTCCTGACCCTCTTTCTTTCACCTGTTTATATCACCTTCAATTCTCTCTGCCTTCCCTATCCTACTTTCACTCTTCTCTCTCTATTCCCTGCTTTTCCATCTACCCGTCCCCAGCAAAAAATAATATACTGAAATGAAGAGGATATGCCAACCCTCACTCTAATCTGTTTACTTTTATATTGTATCGCTTTTTCTTGCCCTTTGACCTATAAACAACACAATTTTTAAGAAAGGGAAAGGGTCTGTTTTCCTGTATGTTTGCATGTCACCTAGCACTAGGTGGTCCTGATCTTGTGGTGACTAGTAGGCACCTGTACAATTTATTGGTAAATCCAAACCGGTGATTAAGTCGCATCTAAGATAGCAGGATACCCCATGTAGCAGCATAGCTCTCAAACATGGGTAAAGCAACCCCCTTTGCAAGATAGGAGCCTTAATTAGTGTATACTTAACTGAAGTAATCATTTTATATGTCTGAATTAGATGAATAATAGTGAATGACAGTGAAGGTTGATTTGTTGTGACAGTATTTGCACAGTATGTGCATAATGACCATCAATTAAACTACTGCCAAGTGGGTAAAGGTACTTCAGTTAAGTGTGAAAATATACATCTATTTTTTTAATACAGATGAAGGAAGTGAAATGCAGAGCAAATAAAATGGTGAAATATACTGTTTTTATGTTTGTTCTTTTTTTATTACAGTATTTTTCATGTCCAGCTCCGTTTTGGACATTAATCATAAAGCTAATTATGCCCTTAGATTTGTCAGCACAGCTGCCCAATGCAACTGAGGGCAAGGGCAGAATTTGCCCCTTCATTGGGGAAGATAGGTCATACACTAAATAAAGCAGCTTCTACTGTATACCCCCAAATGTCTTTAGTACAGCAGAGTATTCAGCAGTGTGAGAAACAAGAACTTGACCTCCCCGTGGTGAAAATCTATTGTCAGTCACTTCACACTACTAGCAAAAGCAAAGAGACATTCTATAAGGCTAACTGCCATCTTGACAACATTTAAAAGGGCCACCACACTAAGGGCCATATCATGAACTAGATTCCTATGTTCAGTTCCCACTTACATCAGTTAGAATTGTACAGGTGAATCAAGGGCGAGCTGGTGACCTAATTCCCCCCAACACTTGCACCCTGTGTAAAGTCTGCTACAAGGAAGTCTAACAACAGTGTGGTAGGTTTAAAATATGAAATAGTGTCTGTATTGTACATAAAAGGTTGAAGCAAATCCTTGAATATGAATCGGCTGTTTATGACATAGAAGGGGAAAAATGAAATAAAACTTTTTATTGCTATTTAAATAATGTTTCATGTTTCCTGAGTGAATGTGTTGCCTTCCCAGGTTTAGAAAATTCCAAGAGAGTAACAGATTATATTTCAGACTGTATTTTTAGCACTTGCGCTAATACAGTTTTTGTTTATTCAAAATGTGTAGTGAGTTTAACATTTCCTATTAAGGCTTAGATTAAAAATGTAATATGTGACCTACAGAACCCAGGAACTAAGGACTATCATTAGCTTCCACTCCAACTGCAAGGTGCATTTGTTTGACCTTATACATGTTGTTAGAGAATTTAAAAAAAAAACACAAACAAAACCAAAAAACTACAATCCCCCCTAAACAAGACATTTCAGTGCACACACTTCTCCCTGTGAAGAGAGGATGAGGGAATGAACAGCATGTGGCAGATATGTAGTCATGGTGCTTTATGCACAACTAGAGGGCAGCCTTGTGCTATGGTAGTAAGAACAGAAACACATCTCATAATCTAACTAAAGTGACATAACAATACCAAGTGAAATCCACATCCTCTCATGAAAAGAACAGGATCTGCCCCAACCAACCCAGCCCTTCAGGTAAAGCTGGAATTAATAGTTAGGCTTTGCAAAGTGCACTGAAGGACACATTTGTACTGTGATCTGACAGTGGATCGGACTGAACCCAAAAGTTCCAGGGGGAGGGGAGGTGAGCGGTGGGGAGGGCAGAAAGGCTTTCAACTGAGAGTACTCTGCCGCAACCCCTGGAAGTACAAATACATGAACTGTGAGTCAATTATCTTAGCTCTCAAGTAGGCACATGCAGAGACAGAGGTGTTGTCTAAAGTGGACTCAGAACATAGTGTTTTATTGGTCAAAACTGGTACCTTAAATTTCACTTAAAGCAGACTCAAAGCCACAGTGTTGGCTAAATAGCATAGGTGTAAAGTGTTCCAAGTATGAAAACTACTAAATATGTGCACAGAATTGGAATGCTTGAGTCCAAGCTGAAGTTTCCAGATGGTCATGGAGTAGCCCCCCAGCTATCACACTGCAGTAATCTAGGCTGGAGGTCACAATAACCAAGGGAAAAGAAAGACACAATCTCATGGGTAAACAAAGATGAGAGTAAAAAACATTCTTTACACCACCTTTAACGCTTATATCTACACTTAGCTTCAGCTAGCTAACTCACAACCAGGCACAGCTGTAGTCCTGACACTAGGGAAAGCAATTAGCTATGCTCTCTCTTTTTCTCTAATAATAAAATGGAATAAGGGAGCACAATAACGGAGCACAATGATGGCACTCCACTTCATGACATTTTATTTACTCAGTGTCCTGAAGTGTAAAGTAAATAAAAGGTGAAAAAATACAAAACCCTGGTAGCACTCCACTTGAGCAAACCTTGGAGAAAAGAGCAATTGCTCTTTGCTGTCCTTTTGTAAGGAAGAACAGAGCCCCTTCAGTGCAATCTTGTCTAATGCTGACATGGTCTGTAAACATGCTGGCAACATCTTGCCATTACTAGTAACTTTGGTATCTACAGTGGTATCTAAAATGGACAAATGGACAGTCTCATGTCTAAAAGGAGATTATCCAACAAAATCATCATGTTCTCTGTGCTGTATCTTTGACTGAAAGAGTTCAAGGAATTGTAAGGAATTTAAATAGCTCAAGAATAGATATACCATATTCCTTTGATCAGCTTTTCTATAAAAGGAAGTTTAGAGACAGAATGATACCTAGGAAGATTTTCTAGATTGAGATTTGGTTTTTGGTGACTTATTTTTTTCAAATGGAGAGACTGACAATCTCCATCAAATTCTCCAATCTGTCTTTCATAGTATCTCCACAAGCTTTTTGCCAGCCAAGAAGAAATGGGTCCAAATAGCAGTTTGCATCCTGAAACTCTGAAGTAACAGCACAATCTAAGTTTCCACAATTTTACCATAGAGAAATTTTGTATTTATTCCCCTGAAACATCCTTGGTCACAACCTTCATATTCCCAAAAGGCAGCAACATGTTCATACCTCATGACCATCTGAAGGCTTACAGCTGACAAACTAGTGCCTGAGTAAGGGTTTTCAAGGGAGGCTTCAAAGTCTACCTATAAACTAATATGCACCAGCTCAAAGAAAAACCTCCTCCTATTTCTTCACAGAATTCACTTCCCTGCAAAGTGCTCAGTTCAAAAGAAGGTTATGCTCCACTTGAGAGTTCCCACTCACTAGCCAATGGGTATCCCCACCATTGGATTAAGGAGACTATTAATCTCTTGCATTTTACAGTTCCAGTCAGAAGCTACAATGCATCTGCCACTTCTATGGAATTGAATGCATATTTTATCCCTTCATCTCTCCCCTACAGAGGCCGTAGTAGTGGGCCATGGATTGAAAGAGAGACCATAAAGAAAAGTAATTAGCCCAATCCAAAAGTTCCACAAACATCCTCATCCCCTTTACACAGTCCTCACAGTTGGAAGAAATAAGGATGAGTGCTGGAATAAGAAACTGGATTATTAGGTCTTCCTCATAATTACCCTCCCCAATTTATTTTTAAAAGAATCTTTCCTGCTGCTCTCCTGATGCTAATATCAATTGATTTTGATATTAGCATCAGGACACTCCTTTTGGTGTGGTATAGGACACTCACTTTTAATGACTTCATCTCCTTTCTGATGTCTCAACTGATTGAGGAGTAGCCAGTTGCCAAAGAGCCATGTGAAAGTAGTAGTGGCTCAGGGAAGGGAAGAACACGTTTTTGTCAGATGTGTTCCCAGAAGAGTGGCTAATGGCTTTTCCTGCATTACCTGCTCCCCTCCCCAGCGTGCCTTGGATCATGAGTTAGGTCACTTAATTGTGGCTCTAAGAAAATAGACATTTTGGTGAAATATTTTAAGACCTATTCTACTTCAGATAAGAAAAACAATTCACAGCTATAACATGTCTTTAACAGATCACTGCAGGAGAAAAATAAGTTAGTGTTAGGCAACCTCGACTAAAGGTGTTGCCACTAGCTTCACCTATGATAGGAAGTCCTTGTATAGTATATTACACCAAAATGAAATGTTCACAAGGTATGTGAATCTCCTCTATTTAAGAGACTGCCTTAGAGCATTCTGTAAAATAGTGAGGTGACCTTGTAGATGATAAAATGGCAGGATTTTTTTTTCATAAATCAGGACAAGTTACCATAAGCTTAACAAAAAGATTACTATACTGAAGCTCATCCAAACTTCAGTTCCTGGGGTGCTAAGACCTCCTTTTCATGGGCACATTTTCCTCCTGCTTTTCTTCACAGCTCTTCCCATGAATACTTGGGCGAGAGGAGCAAAAAATGAAACTGGACTTTGGCCACTTTTTGACTGGAGCTGAAGCAGTACTTCTGCCATACATAATGAGTACAATTTTGCTCTACCTTTATTAGAAGGTTTTGATTTCAAGGAACTAATATTTTCTTAAAGTGACCACTTAAGTGTGTGTGTATATATATCATCTACTAATCATGTACCTCAGCAAATAGACCATTCAGTCAAATACAAATTAATCACTCAACAGAGGGAGAGAAGTCTGGGAATTATCTAAGGGTTCTGATATGTGGCAAAGAGGTAAAACTAACTTCAAATAGAAATATGAGACGAATACAGGAATCATATATTTAATTATGTAGGACACTATGCAGCTGCCTCCAATTTAATGGGGATTAAATAGAAAATCCTATTTGCAGCAGAAATTCTATTGGTCTGAGAGATTGAATTACTCTGAAAATAAGATCTCCAATTTGTTCTGTTGAGTTCCTTAAAACACATCAATTGTGATTCTAGATTTTTTTCTTCTGATTTGAGATTAGAATGCTGGTGTGAATGGAAAATGTAATTTGTGGAATAAGAGAAGCAAATGTTTTACAGGATTTTTAAAACCTGACACTATAAGGACTGCCATAGTCTTCCATAAAGGATAAAAGGGACCAAAAGGCCACCCCCACTCCCCCGATACTATATTTTGTTTGCACTATTGCTCCTGCATTGCAGAAAGTATTAAGTACTTGATGTATCAAAATCAGTAATAAATGATAATGCAGGAGTCTCATTTGTTTGGAATAAGCTCACATATTCAACTGTAATACTTAGTGCTTAATAAGACCCCTGAGTACAATAGGTACTTAATTTCCTTTTCCCATGTCTTGCTGTGAGAGACTATATCTTGCAGCTTTGATAGTTATGGCTCATGAGCAATACCTAGGTGAATTTTTGTGTCATGCCCACCTTGGAGCTATAATTTGGCCAAGCCAACTAAAGGGTCTCATCAGGACTGGCAATATTATTTTTGGCATATGTTATAAAGACATATGACCACAATGGTACTTTCTGGCCTTGGAATCTATGAATCTTATCCATGGGACTTGCAGTAATGCTTCCTGAATCATACTGCCACAGTTGAGCTCAGAAGACACAGTTGAACCAAAGTTCCTTAAATACAAAGAAGTTGAAGTTGCTAGTGGAGGTTCTTTTTGAAAGATCCTGAACACTGAAATGCACTTACTTTCTTGCTCTGCAGAAACCTTCTGGGCATGATAAAAGCCCTTCTTTAATTGTCAAGCACTTAGGAAGGTGACAGTTCATAAATGGCGAGATCAGAAATTGAAAGATGATTTTAGGTGGAGTGGAGGTCTTGCGCTGGTATCACTGGATAGAATGCCTTTATTTTTTGTGGGAGATTTGGGGGGTGGAGGGGGTTTAGGTTTTTTACAAATTGGAAAATAAGTGAATAATCAAATTATTGATAAATTTAAGATTGTCTGATGGTAAGAATAATTCTGGGAGGTGGTGAAAGAGCTGGAGAGTCAGAGAAATTAGGGGGAAGTGAAAGGAAAGAAATAAAATATGAAGTCAGGAATTAGAATGCAGGTGTCCTTTTATTAACTAACATTTAAATGGAATAGCTACACTTTCAGAAGGGTCTGACAGTAGCTCAATGGAGGAAGAAGATGGGAACTCTTTTCCCCTGTTAGTATCTCCATTACTTCAGAAGCACTTAGTAGATGACATTATTCCTAAATTAAATTTTTTGGGTGTAGAAGAGGCAAGATAAAAGCTTGGCACACCTGCTTCATGAAGACATTGGTAGTCCAACTTCCCAGCCTACATTATTGAAATACTATATCGAACTGACTGCAGTACTCTGATATTAGCAATTAAATAGTACATCTGAGATGTACCAGCAATAATTGTAGATCAAGTAATAGGTTTTTAAAAATAAAAGTTTCAACAGCCCTTGTAGCTATAAGAGTTCTCAGATGGAGGGTCAGCTGCTAGTGAGAAGTGAGTGAAGAAGAAAACTAGACTAGTACATGAATTCTGGAAATATATAAATTATCAAATGTATATTTGTAAAACTGTTAACACAGTAGAAGATAATAAATCTTTCCAAAACAAATGTTCTTCAGATGAAATATTAAACAGATAAACTCAAAATAAATTGAATTACAGTCAGAAATATAATCAATTTCAGAAACAGCCAAAAAAATCCCAAAGGAACATTTATGTGATTTGAAAAACTTTGATATAATCAAATACCAGTGTATGGAATGTATTTAGATCAGAATTCATTAATCATACAAATTCTTCTCAGAATATGCTTCCTGCATAAAATATGGTCATAGAAAAAGCTTATCTATCTATGATTCCTATACTGTGTTGTGATTATATCATTGGTTTTCATTTTATGGAATGTTTCTTTGGAATCACTTTTGTACTTTTGAAATTGATTAAATTTTTCACCATTGTTCAATTTATTTAGTCTTTTAATTTCCTATGAAGAATGTCTTGCCTTGACAAGATTTATTTTAAGTATTTTGGATGGCAATGTTTATATATCTAAAAATATATGTACTAATATTTTGAGTTACGTTTTCTTGGTCCACTGCATCAACCTTTATACAGAGTTTGTTTCTACCACTGCTTTACCTCCTAATATAATTATCAGATTGGCTGTATTTTATTTGGAAGAAAAATAAGAAGTTACATGAACAGTTGAATAACAAATATGCTCATCTTGTTATGTTTCTCCATATGATGCTAGTATTAAATATTTGAAGACTAGTCAGATACCCAAGGAAAAAAATTGAAATCTACAGCTACTGCCATTATTTCAAATTATAGGTGGGCCTGGTAGAGCTGTCTGTTGTTAAGGTTACCTGATACTTCGCATTATAAAATCCAGTTTTCAGTGGGTTGTAACTTTGACAAACTTAAACTGTTTTGACTGAAATTTTTCACCAGGTGTCTGCCTCTGACAGAAATATTTAAATTTTTCAGCCAAAAACATCTGCTATATCTGAGAATGAGCTAGGAAAAAATACATATTTTTTTGACCAAAGTTTGGTCCTTTTTTCTTTGAAAAGCTCTAGCAACCCTATAATTAGAAGTATGGATTTGAAATTTGGCAGGGTGACATGTTTTTGCCAGGATAGTGAATTTTGCCATTCCTGTGAGAATATGTCCAAAGTTGGCCAAGTAATAAGCTTTTGAACAATCATAGCTTGCACATGCTTGGTAAAAACATCTTGGATTTTAGTAAAATCTGGGTAAAATCTCTGAAGAGTCCGTCCTCAATGAGCATATTCCTTCCTGCACAGCTACTAGCACTGACTGGACTGTGCATCTGATATCACCACAGAGCAACTAAGCGTGCTCCATTCCTTTACAGCTCCTACCTCCCCCTGGACTGCACATGCGCCTCCTCCACAGAGGAACTAAGTATGTTCCAGCCCAGGGCTACGGTGGCAAAGCCAAACTTTCTGTGTAAGGGCTATTCCCAGCTATTCTGAGCCTGGGAGGGTTTGGACACTGAAGCTTGGAGAAGAGGTGCTTGTCTCTTTCATGACCCCTGGTGGCATACAACCGTTGTGGAGAAGGAAGCCCTCTGATTTGAATGCAGAGGGGACAAAAGCCAGACCATGTGGAGAGCGAATGGAAAAGTCTGGTGAGACTTGGACTCATGAGGGAGAAAGGGACTTGAACTGGCTGAACAAGGACTGAGAGCCAGGATAAGAAGAGAGGTTGGGACGGGGAGCCAGGACCCTTGATGAATCAAGAAAGAATAAATTATTCACAGTCATCAGAAAAGGAAGTAATATTGTCTTGCATGTTTTGCCTGTTTTTATTTTAAAATATTATCTGGATATAATCTCTCTGGACAAACACATAAAAGTATAGAAACTAAGAAAGAGCTGTATCACTGCAAATTCATTCATTTAGAAAGCCATACTAATCTTCATTCCCAGGAATCTTGATTCTTTAAGTCATCCAGGGCCTGAGTGTCCATATAGATCTGAGATTGTTCAAACACAACAAATAAATCAAAGGTTTTACTGGCTAAAATATAATCTGGTTATTTGCAATAATAGAAGAAAGAGCTATACTTCAAGTAGAAAATATACATTGAGCAATGCCAACTGTATTTCAATGAGTAATAGTGAAGAAAGGTTATGAATTTGCCTTTACGTTGTGTCTTGATACATAACAAATGAGATTTAAAAAGGTGAAAAAATAGATTATTCCACTTTCTAAATTAGGAAGGGAGAGGGTTTTTTTGTTGCCTCCCACCCCTCTCATCTGCAAGATCATTTTCAAAGATACTGTGCCAGTAACTATAAAACTGGATTGTTAAAAACTGGTAAAAAATAAAATGAATAATATTCTCAATATCCTCTATCAGATGAAATCATAGAAATTTAGGGCTGCAAGGATTGTTCAAAAGTCATCTAGTCCAGCCCCGCACACTAATGTGGGACTAAATATGCCTAGGCCATCCCTGGCAAATGTTTGTCTAACATCTTCCTAAAAAACTTCAACAACTGGGATTCTACAACGGTGATTTGTAATCTATTCCAGTACTTAACTATCCTTAGAGACAGAAAGTTAGTTTTTCTCCAAATATTCAAACTAAATCTCCTTTGCTGCAGATGAAGTCCATTATTTCTTGTTCTGCTTTCAGTGGACACAGAGAACAATTGATCACCATTCTCTTTATGACAGCTGCCAACATCCTTGAAGACTGCCAGGAGGTCCCCACTGAATATTTTTTTCTCAAGACTAAATACACTCAGTTTTTTAAACCTTTACTCATAGGTCAGGTTTTCTAAACATTTTATCACTTTTCTTGCTCGTCTCTGGACTCTCCAATTTATCCAAATCTTTCTTAGAATGTGGTACCCAAAACTAGCCACAACTCTTCATCTGAGTCTTCATCAGTCTCCAAATCTTAGATATACCAGCTCTGTTAATACACCCCAGAATAATAGCTGCATCTTTTGAAACTGCATCGCATTGTTGGCTCATATTCAGTTTGCGATTCACAGTAACCGGCAAAACCTTTTCAGGTGTAAAACTGCCTAGCCAGTTATTCCACATGTTATATTTGTGCATTTGAGTTTTCCTTCCTAAGTATAGTACTTTACACTTGTCATTATTGAATTTCATCTATCGATTTCAGACCAATTCTTCATTTTATCAAGAGCCTTTTAAAATGTAAGCCTGATCTGCAAAGTACTTGAAACCTCTGCAGCTTGATGTCTTCCACACATTTTATAAGAATTCCCTCTACTTCATTATCCAAATCATAATGAAAATTTTGAATAGTAATGGCATAAGGACAGACCTCTGCAGGTTCCTGTTAGATATGTCCTCCCAATTTGACAGCAAGCCATTAGAAACAACTCTTTCAGTGCTCTTTTAACCAGTCGCACATCCACCTTACTGTAATTTCATCTAGATCATTGCTCTAGTTTCTTTATGAAAATGTCATATGGGATTGTGTTAGAATCTTTAATAAAGTCAGGCTATATCTTGTGCCCTGCTTCCCCCCATCCACTTGTCCAGATACCCTGTCAAACATGGAAATTGGGTTGGTTTGGTGTGATTTGTTCTTGACAAATCCATGTTGTTTTTTACTTATCACAGAGGATCACCACTGTCATTCTCTAGATGCCTACAAATTGATTGTTTCATAATTTTTTCTAGTATCTTTCCAGGTATCAAAGTCAGGCTGGCTGGTTCATAATTACCTGGGTCATCTTTGTTTCTCTCTCTTTTTTTTTTAAACAGGTAATATGTTAGCTCTTCTCCAGTCCTGTGGAACCTCATCCATCCTCCATGATTTCTCAAAGATGATTGCTAATGACTCTGAGATTGCTTCAGTTAATTCCTTAAGTACACTAGGGTGAATTTTATCAGTCCCTGACAACTTGAACACATATGACTTATTTAATATTATTTAACTTGCTCTTTTTCTATTCTGGCTTCTGTTCTTTCCTCCTTGCTGTTAATATTATTTGTGTTAAGGGTCTCATCACAATTACCATTTTTAGCAAAGACTGGAACAGATTATGCATTAAGTACCTTTGCCTTCGTGGTATCATCTATTTTTAGCTCTTCTTCACCTCTGAATAATAGACCTGTTCTTTCCTTCATCTTTCTCTTGCTGCTAATGTATTTATAGAACCTCTTCTTAATGCCTTTTATGTCTCTTGCTTGGTGTAACTCATTTTGTACCTTGGCCTTTCTGATTGTGGCCCTACATACTTGTGCTATTCTTTTATACACATCCTTATCAAAGTCTCCATGTTTCCACATTTTGTAGGATTCCCTTGTTATTTTCTGGTCATAAAAAAGCTATCCATATTGGCTGCCTACCATTCTTCTATATTTATTACATATCAGGATATTCTGCTGTCAGACCTTTAATATTGTCTCTTTGAGAAACTGCCAGCTTTCTTGAACTCATTCGAATGTCAAGTCTGCTTAGTTGTTAGTCATAAAAGGTCAGATTGTGATCCTTACTCATATTGAATACTAATTTACTCCTTAAGTAATCCCATTAAAATGCCAAGTAAAGGGATCATAAAGTTCTAATATTGCTACTATTCTTTAGCTTAAGTTATAGAGGACCTGTGCTTTTTATGTAGACTACAGATGGTGTTCATGCAAGAGTTTTGCAGGAACACAAATAAGAAATTGCAGAACTACTAAATTTGGTTTATAACATCTAGTTAAATCAGCCCTCTGCACCAGATGAATGGAGAGCAGCTAATGTAACAGGAACTTTTCTAAAAGGCTCCAGAGACGATCCTGACGGTAACAGGCTCCTAAGCATACCTTCTTTACTAGGCAAGTTGGTTGAAACTAGGGTAAAGAATAGACTTATTCTTCACACAGATCCACACAATATGTTAAGGAAAAGTCAGTATGGCTTTCATTAAGGGAAATCAGACATCACCACTCTATCAGAATTTTTTGAGGTTGTCAACAAGTCTGTGGACAAGAGTGGTACAGTCTATCTAGTGTACTTGGACTTTCAGAAACCTCTCAACAATATAAGGGACCAAAAAATAGGTGGTCTGGCCTAGCAATCACAGCTGGGCTGGGGTCCACACATCAAGAATGGTAGTTGGCAAGCAGGGGTTGGAGGAATTGCTAGAGCTAGGTTCAATAAGCAAGAATTGGGATTAGAGTCAGGTAAGAGACCAAAGATTAGAGGTAGTACCAGGCTGGAATCAAGAGGCCAGGTTACAGTCAGGCTGGGGATGGAGGCCAGAGATCAGAGGTAGAACAGGGCCAAAGTCAGGAAGCAAGAATTTGGATAGAGACTAGATATCAGAAGGCATGGTGAGCTAAGGTCTGGAATCACAGAAGGCCAGATGTCTATATGGTTGTCCAGACAGCTTCCTGAGGAACCTTCCAGGGTTAAATAGTGTGCTTGGCCAATCAGGTACTGTCACTCTGTGTCCCTTGGGGGGAACTTCCTATGGTGCCTACTTCCCACAGTGCTCCTGGGGGTAGCTCTTCATAGCTTCCTAGTAGCACTGAAGACCCAGATCTAGTCCATGGATCCTTACAGACAAGGTCCATCATCAACAGCTTTTAAGCCATCTAAACAGTCTTGGATAAAAGGAAGATCCTGTCATGGATCAGCAACTGGTTAAAAGACAGGAAACAAAGGGAAGGAATAAATGATCAGTTTTCATAATGGAGAAAGGTAAATGCTTGCTCTATATAAATATATCAGGGGGATTTAAATTATGCTGGTAATTCCCCAGGATATCTATCATGTGGCTTCTACTAAAGACTCCAAGAATTGGAGGAGAGTGAAAGCCATTTTTTTCTGGCTCCATTCTAAGTGCTTTTTACTGGAGAGTTAAATATTCATGAAGGATTTAAACTGTCCAGACATCTGTTGAGTAACAAGAGCTGCCAAAATGCATAATCAAAGAGGTTTCTAGGTTAAAACAATAGGCCTGATAAATGGACATTGAAGGCAATGAAAATATTCTTATTGACTTAAGTAGGCATGGGGTCAGGCCTTGAATCTGCCTCTTACAAAAGGGGTTAGATTAGAAAATCTAATGACCCCTTCTGACCTTAAAATATATGAATTTAAAAGGGAGAACAACTTAGAAGTTTGGTACCAATAACTATGAATTTCAGCATAGTAAGAAGGATGCATAGATGCAGGATGTCTAGTTATTTAATATGCTCCCGTCACTGGATGTCTTTTATAAAATATAATTTGAACAGAGATTACTGACTTGACACAGAATGTGGTTCTTTGCCTGTTTGCCACAGGAAATCGGACTAAATAATCATAAATGGAGCTTTTCAGCCTAGGAAACCATGAAATTATGGACAAAAGAAATGAACTTTCTGGAAGTCTCCAATACAGACCACCTCTGAGCCCAGAGACAATAATATATTAAATCTCACACAATATATGACTATAATATCATAGAATTTATTGCCACTCCTACAGATGTTACAGTGAAGAAAAGGATCATTAGGTACTTCCACAGAGACTTATTGATAATGCTTGAAAGTGATTTTTGGATGGCTTATATATTTTTTAATTTTTAAAAGAAATTCCCAAATGGAGGAAGGCAATAGTTCCTTATTGAAAACTTGCTACATGCTCAATTTGAGGGGTTTTTGATAGTCATTTTTGAGTCATTGCTGCACAAGAAAAATCTGAGACCTCTTCACTTGAAAATAAGTTTTTCATTCTTCCATAATTCAAAAAGGTGTAGAAGATATTTTCTTCTGATATGCCAGTAAAATTCACCTCTGGGATGCTTTCTAAGAAAGCTATGAACCTGTGCAAATGGGATTATCATGGCAGTCTGTATGTAATCCTAAAAACTTTTGCTGTTGAAGGAATTACAGTGTAATACTTCTTTGAACTTTAACCCTTAAAGAGCTAGTGAATTTCCATGTAGGTGACAGTTAGGAGCTGGAAATAATCTTGGAATTTTGAAGAGGGCACATGAGCCAAAGGTTGAGAGAAAAGGGGAAGTAGGCAATATAGGAAAGTATTGGCCAGTCTTGCTACATTTGTGTATTTGAGAATCTTTCATTTAATTTCCTGTTGCTTGGGGAGCACTGACAGATAGTACAGTACTGAGGTGCAGATATTTTAAGGGAGGTTACAGGTTTTATTTTTCCTCAGATATACCTGTGTGGAAGGCACATTCCTACATACTGAGTTACAGAAATCAAAAGGTGTGTAAGGTGAAATTCATCTTTTAGTAGAAGACCAAAGTCTTAAATAGTGTTTATATGGGACATAAATGGTGCATAGCTCTTGTGCTGGCTCTCGGTAAAAGGTGAATTTTACCCATAATGAAGAGCCTACTGCAAATGTTTATTACTTTCATTATTATATATTAATTTGGTTACGTTCTGTCTTTCCTGGTTAAATAGTCACTGCATGAGCAGTTTGGGTGAGATCAACAACTGTAAATTACTTATATTTCACCTTACATAAAAGAGTCACAGGGCACAGTATAATTATACTTTACCAAATTATCTGTAGTTAAGCACAGCTAAAAGCAGCAGCATACAGAGTTCTTTGAGCTAGTATTAAATGTCCATGCAGACTATTTCTAATAAGAAATTAATTTTTATAATTAAGGGGCCAAGTTATAGAAAAAGTCTGGATCCCACTAAAAGGAGATTATAGAACAAATTAGGTAACCAGCTTCTTCAGGTCATAAAATTATGATTGTAGTCAGAAAAGTGATTTATGTGAAAATGGCATTCTATGTATAGCTATATGTAAGTACACATTCTTTGTGTATTTCTAAAGCATACCATATCTACTTTAGTGGGCAAAATAAATAGTTTGTACTTCCCCCATCAGTCTGTCTCACACTTGTCCACAACTTAGACTATAAACTCTTTGGGGCAGGGACTGTCTTTTTGTTCTGTGTTTGTACAGAACTTTGAACAGCACTTAGCACACTGAGGTTTTGATCCAGGACTGGGGCTCCTAGGCCCTACAATAATACATACAACGAAAAAGATTTATTAGCATTGCCTTCTTCCTTAGCAGTAGAATAGCAAACTGGATTTTGTATTACCTTGTGCATCAACAACATTTCTTCAGCTTTATTCTGACTGCAGAATCATTATTATTGCATCTATGATGATGCATCTATGATGCATTATTATTGCATCTATGATGCAAAGGGCAGAAGGAACACAGCTTCACATTTCAGGTTCAGATTGCATGGGTTTCAGTTAGAAAGAAATGTTTGATTTCCATATAAAATGTCTTAGTTTATAAATCAGAGGGAAAATAAATATACTACCAAGGATGCTTTTTTAGGTTCATTTTTTCAGATTATAAAAAAAATTTAGTGAATAGTAATTCATAGTAAAATATGGTGAAGCAAGTGTGCTGAGCCATATGCATTGCTGATTTTAAAGGTGAGCCACAAAACTTTAAAGTCATCATAAAGCTTTCCAGAAAGTCAGTGTGAAGATTTTAAGCTTGGACTGATGTGCTGAGACCACAGTGCATCTGTAGGGATGAGGAATTTCTGCATTCTGAATAAGCTACAGCCTTTAAATGATATGATCAGGACTTCCAGAATATAAAGAATTAAAGTAATCTAGTCTCGACAAAACAAGGGCAACTCACTAGCAGCTACAAATCCTTCATGCTGAGCAACAATCTCAGCCTGCCTGTGTTTCGTGTGATGTAGATTTAAGTTTTACTACTATATCAAAGATCCATATGCCATTCACAGGCTTTGCTGGACACAGCATGAAGTAAGGAAGGAATCTTTTAGGCAGAGTATTGTAATGGGCCTAACACATCTATGAAAAAGACTGTACATATTTTGAGAAAAAAAGGAGTTAAGATGTTCAGCCAATCAAGTGAACTGTTGATTTCCAAATAGCGAGGCTTGTGCACAGTAAAGTAGACAATAAAATCTCTCTTCAGACATACTCTCTGTAAAGACAAATATATATATTTTAAAATGCTAGTTTCATGATTATACATTATTCATTTACTACTAAACAAAACATGACCCTCTGCAGCCGCCACCACCGTTTTGAAGTCAGGGTTGCCCCTGGTTCCCAGTTTTAAGAAGCTATCAAGTCAGTCCTTCACCTATGAGAACCCCATCTATATTTACTGTGGGGTATACATTTGGACCATGATATGTTTGCGTCCAATAAGATCCATCCCATGTCCAATCTCATAGTTTAAACATGGCATCTTAAATTCCTATGTTTAACTCTGCTTGGTCCCTCACAATAAGAATAAATCTTTATTTTCTTAAAAATACTCTTTTAAGTACTCTGTAAAAAATGAACTGGAAACCTCAATATACACAGTGATAACCAGATTCCAAACATCAAAGGCATAGCAGCAGGAGTCAAGAAGGCCTGGTTTTGGGAAGGCAACTCTGTGTAATGGATAAAGACCTATATTAAGATTCCTGAGACTTGGCTTGTCTTCCTGGGTTGCTCATTGACATGCTGCGTGACCGTGGGCAAGTCGTTTCAGCTCTCTGTGCTCTGTTTTCTTCCCATTCTCTGTCTGATGTCTTTAGATTGTAAGCTTTCCAAGGCAAGGGCTGTCTCCTACAATGGATTTGTACAGTGCTTAATACAATGGGGAAACGATCTCAGTTGGGGTCTCTAGGCACTTCTGGAAAATAATTACTTAATTATATCAATAAGGCTTGTAGTGGGACTTGTACACCCTGCTCCCCTTTGGGGTGTGGGGAAGGGCGTTTTGATCCCATGGTCGAGTCTGTGTGTTCAGGGTTGTCTGGCCTAGCGGTTCAAGCCCATGTGGCTGCCCTAGCGGTCTGGGCTGTGTGGTCTAGTGGCTGGAGTAAAAAAAGCTGCTCTTTCGGTCAGGGTAGTGGGGCCTAAAGGCCAGAGTCAAAGGTGGCCCTTTCTGTGAGGGCAGTGGGCCTCAATGGCCAGGGTCAATAAAGTAATCCACCTTTGTGGGGTACTGTGGCCTACTAGTATGTTGTGGGAGTGGGGTGCCTCTCAAGATTGTGTGGTGCCTGGGATAGGAGGACTTGGGCCCTCCCTGCTCCTCTGAGCCCCCAGTTTATGGCCATGGCAGTGATGGGGGTACTTACTATTGAATCAGCATAGATTCTCCCGAAACACACTGACTGGTTCCCACTGTAGCAAAGTTTACATCTCCTGGGCTACGTTCTACCCTTTTCCCTGGTGGTGAACTCTGAGTTCTCCCAGGTCTCTGGGGTCATCAGCTGCAGCAACTCCTGGCATCTCTGGTTCCTCTGGGCCTCCTTTGGTCTGTGTGGCATCCACCTGCACTGTGTTGCTCTCAGTTTGTGTGGTCTGGGGCTCAGGCAGCTCCAGGTCCAAAGCCTGTGAGGTGCATCCTCTCTTCCCCATCAGTCTACCCTAACTGAGCTGGGCTGCTTTCTTTTGTATTGAGGCTGCAGGTGGAGCATGCCCGGAAGAGCCAAAGGGACATGGCCTCCTTGGTCCACAGCGTGGGATTAATTTATCCCGACCAGACCACTGTGGGACTTGTATACCCCGTCACTGGGTCCACCAGATAACTATATCTCTGCTTGTCTATGAAATCCATGATTCCACTCAGCTAGTCTCTGTTAAAACAGCCTATTGTTGCTGGTAATCCCTCTTTCCCCCACTCCTCCTTGTCTATCTTCTCCTTTAGATTGCAAATTCTTTGGGGCTAGGACTGTCGTCACTATAAATATGTACAGCACCTGGAAACTATAGCCAAGTCAGGGTCCCATTGTGCCAGGTGCTGTTGGAATTGAAATGGTAAATGTTACCAGATATTCCCTGTTACATAATCCAGAGGGATTAAAAATAAAAAACAAAATACAACCACCACCATTAGCCTAGTGGATAAAGGGGAACTAAAAGACATGATATGTTTTAATTTTTAGTAAGTGACATGGTCCCACATGATGATAGTCTCATAAACAAACTAAAGAAATGTGGTTTAGATTAAATTATTATAAAGTGGATGCCCAACTGGCTGAAAGATCATACTAAGGGAGTACTTATCAATTGTTCTCTGTCAAACAGGGAGGACTTCGATAATGGAGTGGAGAGTATTCTTATAAAATTTGTGGATGACTCCAAGTTGGGGGAAGCTGCAAGCACTTTAGAGAACAGGATTAGAATTCAAAATGACTTTGACAAACTGGAGAATTGGTCTGTAATCAATAGGATGAAATACAATAAAGACAAGTGCGAAGTACTTCATTTAGGAAGGAAAAATCAAATGCGCAACTAGGCTATGTCTACACTAACAGCGGAAAGCTGCCACAGTCAGATCGATTTATCGGGATCTACTGAGAGGTCAGTGAAGACCTGCTCAGTCAATCCAAAAGTTGATGTTGTTAATCCATCCCCGCAAGTGGCTTAGCACTGCATCTGTGGGAACGTGGAAGAGAAGCAAAGCAGTCGACGGGAATCACGCAAGTTCTTTGCGTAACTCCCATTGAATGCCGCCGAATTGCAGAGGTGAGTGTAGACCAAGCCCTAGAAAAAGGGGAAAAACTGGTTAGGTGGTAGTACTACCGAAAAGGATCTGAGGGTTATAGTGTGTCGCAAATTGAATGAGTCAACAATGTGATGCAGTTGTGAAAAAGGCTAATATTCTTGGGTGTATTAGCAGAAGAGTTGTATATAAGACACAGGAGGTAAATGTTTCAATCTACTCAGCACTGGAATATTACTACTCACTACTCAGCTGGAATATTGTGTCCAGTTCTGGGCACCACACATGAAGAAAGATGTGGACAAATTGGAAAGAGTCTGGAGGAGAACAACAAAATTGGTAAAAGATTTAGGAAACCTACGCATAAAGAAACGTTCCCAGTTTTTGTAATATTTAGTCATGAGAAAGGAAAATTAAGTGGGGGACCTGGTAAAAGTCTTCTACCATGTTAAGGGCTGTTATAATGAGGACAATCATCAATTATTCTCCATGTCAGGACAAGACATAACTGGGCTAATCTGCATCAAGGGAAATTTAGGTTAGGTATTAGCCAAAACTTTCAAATTATAAATATTTAGGCTCTGGAAAAGGCTTCCAATGGAGGTTTTGGAATCCCCTTCATTGGGTAAGAAGAGGTTGGACAAACACCTGTCAGGCATGGCCTAGGTTTATTTGGTTTCGTTGTCTCTTAGAGAACAGAACTCACAGCCCAGGAGTGAAGGATAGGCTAAGATGACTTTTAAACCACCTTTGTGCCCTCCTGAATCTGGATATTGAAGTGGTCTGTGACTAAGAATTACAGATGCTTGTTTCCAGCTGCCAACAGGAAGCATCCCTGCCCCAAATCTGTGCAGTTCCATGTGCTGCAGCTCCCCTCCCTCTTGCTTGTGACACAAGAGTCTCACAACCAAAGACATCCCCTCCGTTGAGTTTGCAAGGGGTGCTTCTGCTGTCTTCATTAGTTCCTACTCCAGAGGAACTTACCCACAGTCAGATCAGGGCTTGTAGTGTCCCTTAAACTGGTTTACAGGGGCCAAAGGAACATTGAGAATCTCACCCTAAGTACTTACATTCTTTCACAGTACATATTAAAAACGATGACTACTCAGAATACCGAGGGGTTAAAAGGGCTGTGAGGTGGGGTTAAGTCTACTGGCTAGCAATAGAGCAACTCCTTTCTTTCTACCTCCAACCCTTATCTCTCGCATGTCTAGTCATGCTCCAGTCAGAATTTGAATCAGTCAGTGAAAATAGGCTCATAGCACATGGCTGCAAGCAAGCCATTGAAAAGGAGGGTGGGTGATGCCATGAACCTGACTGGCACAGCATGATGCCACTCTATAAAACCAATGTGGAGAGAGGATGGAGGTTCTTCTGGTTCAGACACAGGACTGGGTATCACAGCATCAGTTTTCCATTCCTACTTCTGCTACAGACCTCTAGTGGAAGTTCAGACTTTTTTGCCTCAGTTTCCTCATCTGTAATGCAATTATATTTACTTCATGTGTATCTATCTATTTATTATTATTTATGATGAACAGTGTAAAGCACCACAGAAAGGACGATGAACAAATGAATGACCAGACAATAATGAGCATTAATTTCAAATTCTGACTTTATTGCCTGGGCCTCCTGTATTTTCAACTGGTTATTTTCTAATCTTCCTTTTTATAGACAGCTCTTCCTCCTCTTTCCAATTTCTGCAATATTTATCTCCATTTAACTTTGGTTCATAGCATGTTATATTTCCCCTATGCATACACCTATGTGTGCTACCTGTAATTTCATTATTTTTATTGTTTTATTAATTCATTTGTATTGTGACAGCAACCCAAGCCCCGCCCAGGATCAAGGCATTAGTTGCGCTAAGGGCTGTGCAATCACAAAGAAAGATAGTCCCAGTGCCAAAGAGCTTACAAGACAAGCTGCAACAAGTAGGTGTAACAAACAAGGAGAAGGTGTGGCAGGGGAGGGGGGACAAATGCAACACTGATGGCTTGGTATGTGTACAACTTGAATATTCTGAGTCATTTAAATTATTTCATTTGTATACAAAGAAACAATAAATATATGCCAGCAAAGCCCACTAGCTATCTACCCAGTCAGTATCTATTTGCAGTTTCCTAAAAGCACCACAGCATAAGTGAGTTTAATGGAAGGATTTCGGGTCTGATACAGCTACTGTGAAATTTATGATCGTCTTTCCATTGACATAAATGGGTTTTGCTAGTTTTCTTAAATAAGGAGAGTAGAGTGCTCTTTTAATTGTCTTCATTTTCATGTATTTGTATAGAGACACTTAAGTGTCTTCTGTCTTCTGTTTCTATTATTTTACTTATGCTCAGTGTTTTATTGGTATTCGATATCTTCAAACAGTTTAACTGATATCCAAAGTGACTTACTGGGGAGAGGTGGGGATTGTTCCAAATCCTGGAACACTTGTTGTTTTGATAATTGTTGCACTTTGAAAAGAGCATGCCGACAAGATATGTCAGTGATATTTGAATACTGTAGTTATTTCTAAAAAAGCTGAAATCACAGCTTCCCTACATGTCCTCGTGTCTCTCACTAGTCCAGTTTTTGCTCTCTTGTGTTGAAAATAAAGTCTTCCCCTTCCTAATGTGGTGGTGATAAAATTATTTAATGCTTGAAATTGACATTCTAGTGTAGAATATATAGTATTGCTTTAATTCTATCAATAGATGAAATTCACATCTTCCTTGCGCAGAAAGAATATATAATATTTGTATTTATCAAAATAAAACATCAGCAACAAAATCTTACTGTTAAACCTTTCTGATCATGCATGTTATAAAATGCAGCAGTATAATAATGAACTATATTAGCCTCAGTTAATTAGCTTGCTCTGCCTGCCTCTGTGAGAAAATATATTTCACAGAAAGCTGAGAGAAAATGCAGTCACTCTCTGAAAAATAGGTTAGATTTTATGCAATAAAATGAGCTGCATTATCTTAATTTAACAGTAGAGAGCCTCAGTGAGGTAACTTTGTCAAGGGAATAATGTAAACATTCTATATAGAAAAGCAGCAATTAAGAGCACACACACACAATTTAATGAAATAAACTAAATCATATTTGTTGCACTTAAACTAATCTTATTTTGTCTTAAACTTATATTTTCTTTCTGCTTCACTCTCCTCCTCACATACTTATGTACATGAGCATGTACTAGAACACGACATTCTGTTCTGATTGGCATGTCCTGCAGGCATCAAAATTGTATATTAGAGTAATGCCTATCTCAAACCCAGAATCAAGCACACTCAAATTATGGGAAAGTTTAGACCCAGAGCCTGTCTGTATTATCCACATGTACTGCAGACAAATACATAGAATATAGGGTCATAGGCTCTGATCCTGCAATCAGATCCATACGGGTGGTTTCTTGAAGTCAAAGGGGTACAACATGGGTGGAAAATCCATTCATGAGGATCCGATTGCAGGACTGGGGATCTTATTCTGCAACTGCCATGCAGAATGTGACACAACTTGTTTTCAAAATGGCTTTACAGCAACAACAAAAATTATAGTTAAAATAAAAATAATATTGCTAAGGATTCATATAAGGAGAAAAGTTCCAGAGGGGTAACAGTGTTAGTCTGTATACAGCAAAAACAATGGGAGTCCTGTAGCATCTTAAAGACTAACAAATTTCTGCGGGCATAAGCTTTCATGGGCTGCAACCCACTTCGTCAGATGCATGAAATGGAGTTGTGTGTGTGTGTGTGTATAAAAAAAAAAACTCCTAACACGTATACACATCTAAGGGTAAGAAACAACAATGGGGAGGGCTAGTGTTAACAAAGTCAATTCAGTTAGAGTAGATGACGCCTATTCATAACCATTGATTAGAAGGTGAGAATGTGTGAACAGTGGCAATTACTTCTTGTAATGAGATAACCATTCCAAGTCCCTATTCAGACCCAGTCTGATTGTGTCAAGTTGCATATGAGTTCCAGCTCTGCAGTTGCTCCCTGAAGTCTGTTTTTGAAGTGTTTTGTTGAAGTATGGCAACTTTCAAGTCAGCTACAGAGTATCCTAAGAGATTGAAGTACTCTACCATTTTAAACAAGATAACATCCGTAAACCAGTAGGAGAGCACTTCAATCTCCCAGGACACTTAGAAAAAGTACTACTCTCAATTACAGCATAGCCTGTTTACATCTAGTATGGTAAGGATCAGGTTGTGACATGTTGTAACTCTGATGCTTTAACAGCAGGACAGCTTACACCACTATATATTATCTGTTAGAAACCTGAGTGTTTTGCTTTGATGAGCGTGGGGTTTTAATATATACACATAGAGTATATGGATGTGTAGATGTGGACTGACTTACTACAAGCCTCATTCCAGCTATCCAATAAAAGACAGGCTTCTTTGCTATTTGTTTATTGACTCATAGACTCATAGGTCAGAAGGGACCAATATGATCATCTAGTCTGACCTCCTGCACAAGGCAGGCCACAAAACCCTACCCATACACATTTATAACAACCCCGAACCCATGACTGAGTTATTGAAATCCTCAAAAGTGAGATTTGAAGACCTCAAACTGCAGGGAATCGATCAGCAAGCGACCCATGCCCCACGCTGCGGAGGAAGGCGAAAAACCTCCGGGGCCTCTGCCAATCCGCCCCGGAGGAAAATTCCTTCCCGACCCCAAATATGGCGATCAGCTAAACCCCGAGCATGCGGGCAAGACTCACCAGCCAACACCCAAAAAGGAATTCCCTGCAGTAACTCAGTTCCCATCCCATCAACATTCCCACAGACCATTGAGCAGACTTATTGGACAGGTCAGGCTTTGGAAGTACAGAAGAACCTCAAAGGGAATGGAAGTTGTTCATAATTCTAAAATGTTTATAACTCTGAACAAAACATAATGGTGCAGTACCCTGCAGTCAATGTCTTCCAGCTGAGATGGGGCGAGATCTCTGAAAAGGTGGCACCTGGCAGTACTGCCTGGTTTGCAAGCAGCTCCTTGCCCAGTTTCTGTTTCTTTTCTTTGGGCTGAACTGGGGAGGCCCGCACAGCACCCTTTGCATTATCAGTCCCAGCCCTCTGCCACCTCTCCCCAGGGCTCGCCCTGCTCTGCACACTGCCCGCTGTGCTCCAGAGGTAGCATGTGGCAAGGAGTAGGCACCAGCTCGCTGCCAGTGCCCCTTCATCCCCTGCCCCTTGCACTCCTAGAGGTGCAGTCATGACCCAGGAGTGCAGCCATGGGCTAAGTTGGGGCCACATCGAGGCACAGGCTTTAGGCCTCTAAAACTCCTCCAGAGCGCAGCCTTTGGCTCCCCGTCCAGGCCAGGATTTGGCTGCAACAACAGCAGCTCTCAGCAGTTTGGTCTTTGCCAGTTTCTTGTCCCCCCGCCCTCCCCGGTTTGAGGGATGCTTCTGCTCTGCAAGCTCCAGTCTGACTGCCTTGGACTGGCAACAGGGGCTCACTGCAGTGCCTGAGAAATTCAGTGTCTTCACCTTCTACCTGTGGTGAAAGTGGCTGCCCTTCACATGGCAAATGGAGTTGAGGACAGTAAACCCAGATGTGCCGACATTTAAGATGCAATAGAGGCACAGTATAGTACTGTATTTGCTCCCCCTCCCCCATTTCTCCCTGATTGCTTACTTCCAGTTTCACATGGTGTTCGGTTGACCAGTCAGTTTGTAACTCTGGTGTCCATATCTTTGAGGTTGTTCTGTACCTCTAACCTTGTGTGCGTGCAGAACCAGTGAACCATATTGTGCAGAATCCACACACTTTAGCCATATCTGAGCAGGAAATAAAGTCTCGGTGTATAAAAAGATCCTTATTTGTCAAGCCTGGTCTATACTTACCTCCGAGATTTGGCGGCAGTCGACGGGAGATATGCAAGTAACATAAAAAACGTGCGTAACTCATGTTGACTTCACTTGTTCCATTCTGAGCGGCGTCCACACTGCGCTACACCAACGGGAATAGTGTTGCCCTCGATGTAGTGCTATGCCAGGTCTTCACAAACCACTCAGTCGATCCAGAGAAATCGATCTGATGATGGCAAATTTGCCACCATCAGTATAGAAGTAGCTTGAGATCCCTCTTGTGACTATTCCAATGACAGATACTACCCCTGTTGCATTCCATATTGGTCAAGTATATGAGAATTGAGAGGTATTAGTATTGATAGGTTATACGCAGCTCATGATGGCTTACATCTTATCAATACTAAATACCTGAGAAATATGGAATGTAACAAAGGCAACCTCTTGTAACTGTGGCAAGCCTTTCACTGAAGTGGAAGATGTTTCATAAGTTTGCATGTTGGCTGTGACATGTCACATCTAGATGGCATGCTTCAGTAAAGAAAAAAACAATATAACATGCCTTTCACTTTATGTAGAGGCATCCCACTGACACAAACTGCTGCGCTCCCCTGTCACATTCAGTGTAAGCAATTTTAACATGGTTATATAAAATGGAAAGGAAATCTAAATTATATTCATAACTCATATTACATTCTCGTTGGATTACTTATTAAATGAAAAATTACTCATCAGAACTGTTGCAAGTGAAAAAAAATGTGTCTATGGATGAGTGAATTCCATTGATTGGTTTATGGACCCCAAGACCTCTAGATAGTATCTGAGTACTGGATTTTACATTTGGATCTCTGAATTGCAGAAAGATGTTTAAAATTGCAAGTGGAAAGATAGCTCCCTAATGACTATGCATCAGCAGAAGCTTGTGTGCACTGCTTATTCTAGCAAGTTCAAAGAATATATTGTTCTCATGAAATGTTTCCCTAATATGCCAGTTTCAGACAGCAGTGTGTGAATAACTGGTCAGTTTTTCTATAAAGCATATCCAGTTATATCAGGATATCTACCGGACAGCTATCTCCAACTCCCAATAAAACATGACTTGTTTCTCAGGCTCTCCAAGCGCATGGGCTATAAGCATTCATATCTGTTTTAATAAGCTTCTTAGAGGACAATAACATGCCAACGCAGTCACACTTTTGATCACAGGCTTCTGCTGGTGTAGAAATCTATCATATGTTTATTACTGTTGTTGTGATCAAAGCACTGAGGCGCTGGATCCAAGGGGAAAAGAAGCAAGTAAGGACAAAACAGGAATTGGGAGGAGCATACTAGAAGAATTGTGAGCTGCACGTTCAGAAAAAACAGTGGTCCAAAATCAGTGGCAGAAGTTGACCTAACTATGTTTTATGAAGCAGAACAAAAAAACAATGTTATAGTCAAACCTCACTCTAACACCACAAACTTGTCTCTTCTTCCTGAGCTTAGGACTCTTGAGAATTTTCACTACTCAACCCATGCAAACACTTTTATTGAACTTTTGAAATCAGAAACAAGACTTCAATATAGAAGCATTCTTCCTGTCAGTACAACATTTTAATATATAGCATGTGAATTGCTCCTCCTTTGGAAGATCCAAATACTTCAGGTTTCACTGTAGCATTTACAAAGTTATACATGTGAAAAATGAGGCAAATAATTTTGAAATCAGAATGAAATGTTTTATCGCAAGATATTTTATATAGAGATTTCCAGTGAGTGAGCACACAAGCAACAATATAGGGAATATTCATAACTTCCCCCTTTTAAGGAGCCTATAATTTTCTAAGTTACATTAACAGGAGTGTCATATGTAACACATGGGAGGTATCATGAATAACAAAGATAAACGGCAAGATTTTTTAAAATGTGGAAGCTTAAAGTCAGGCTGCTAACTCCTTATTTAGGCACATAAGTAAAGGACCTCATTTTCAGTACTATCACCAACAGCTCCCATTAAGATCAGTGGCCATGGTCATAGAAACATAGAGCTGGAAGGGAACTTTGGATGTCATCCAGTTTATCCCCTCATGCTAAGGCAGGATACTTAGACCATCCCTGACAGGAGGCCATCTAACTTGGTTTTAATAATCTCCCAGAGTGGGATTACTACAACCTCTCTTAGAAGCCTATTATGAGCACTTAACTTATTTTCTAGTTGAAAGCTTTTCCTAATATCTAACCTAAATCTCCATTGCTGCAGATTAAGCCTGTTGTTTGTCCTACCATCATTGATCATTGTCCTCTTTACAACAGCTTTCAACATATTTGAAGACTGTTTTGAAGTCCTACCCTTCAGTCTGCTTTTCTCAGAACTAAATATGCCCAATTTTTCTCATCTTTCATCATAGGTCAGGTTTTCTTAACCTTGTATAATTTTTGTTGCTCCCTTCTGGACTCTCTCCAATTTGTCCATGTCTTTCTTAAAGTGCAGCACCCAATATTGGAAACAGTACTCCAGCTGATTCCTCACCAGAGTCTACTAGAGCAGAGCAGTTACTTCCTGTGTCTTGCATATGTTGCTGCTGTTAATGCAACCCAGAATGATATTAGCCTTTTCTCATATTCAGTTTGTGATCCACTGTATCTAGATCCTTTTCAGCAGTACTACCACATAGCCAGTTATTCCTCATTTTCTATTTGTGCATTTGATTTTTTCCTTCCTAAGTGTAGTATTTGCACTTGTCTTTATTATATTTCATCTTTTTGATTTCAGACCAATTATCCAGTTAATCAGGGTCCTTTGGAATTCTAATCCTGTCTTCCTAACTGCTTGCAACTGCTCCATCTACAACTTTAATAAGTATACTCTCCATTCCATTATCCTGTCATTAATGGAAATATTGGTCAGTACTGGACCCAGGACACACCCATACGGGTACAACCTCCCAATTTGACAGCAAAACAATGAAAACTTCTCTTTCAGTGCAGTTCTTTTAACTTCTTGTTCACCCACCTGATTATAATTTCATCCAGACCACATTTCCCTAGTTTGCTCATGAAACCATCAAGTGGGACAGTTTCAAAAGCTTTACTAAAATTGGGATAAATCATGTTTCCTGCTTCTCCAACATCCAGTAAGGTAATAACCTTGTCAAAGAAGGAAATTAGGTTGGTTGGCATGATTTGTTCCTGAGAAATCCCTATTGTTTTTTACTTATCACCCTATTATTCTATAGATACTTTCCAAGTCATTGTTTAATTAGACTGGACAACACATTTTTTCAAAAGTGTTGCTTCCTCAGAAATTTTTTTTTATTATGCTAGACTGCTTGAAGTTGAACACAAATATAATTTCAGACTACTTCTATCACATAGGAATTTGGAGAAACAAGAAACTGACTTTTATTGAATGTAATGCATTTACTCGCATAACGGTGCTGACACTTTGCAATAGTTCAACTGAGCTAAAAATGTTTTGTTGATGATTTTCATTTGTACTCAGTGTCTGAGGCTTCTTGTTTAAGTGTCCAGCAATAATCGGCCAGCATTGATGTATTCCAGTTGCCCTGATAATGTTTTTCCATGATTGCAATGTCCTGGTGACATGCACCATGCTCATCACTGACTGCACCAATATTTGCAGGGCAGAAGTCTAAATGCGAATGCAGAAAATGAATCTTTAGTGACATGTTGCACTTCACAGTTTTGTATGCTTGAAGCATGTTGTCAACCAGCTGCACATAGTTTGGTGTTTTGTAGTTGCCAAGAAAATTTTCAACAACATCCTTGAATGCCTTCATGCGATTTTTTCCGGCCCTACTAGAAATTCTTTGAACTGCCTGTCATTGATGACCTGTTTGATTTGTGGACCAGCAAAAATACCTTCCTTAACCTTGGCATCAGTTACTCTGGGAAACATCTATCTCAAAAATCGAAATCCTTCACCTTCCTTGCTCATCACTTTCAGAAAATTTTTCATCAGTCCGAGTTTTACGTGAAGGGGAGGCAAAAATATCTTTGTCGGGTCTACAAGTGGTTTATGTGCCACACTTTTCTGCCTTGGAACCAACTGCTTAAGGAGTGGCCAGTCCTCTTTAATGTAATGAGATTCTTTAGCACGGCCGTCACATTTGCAAATGAAACAACAGTACTTGGTGTATCCGAGCTGCATTCCTAGTAGCAGTGCGACTACTTTCAGATCACCACAGATGTTCCAGTTGTAGTTGCTGTTCTGTATGTGTTTTTTAACAAAAGTTCCATATTTCCGTAGGTTTCTTTCATGTGTACTGCATGGCCAATTGGTATTGAAGGGTGGACATTGCCGCTGTGTAACAACACAGCTTTCAGGCTTAACGCTGACGAATCAATAAAGATCCATTGTTGTGGGTCTTGCTGGCAACCCAAAGCAGTGAACAGCCATCAATGTCAGTGCAGAAACACAAATTATCAACCTGACCAAAGAATTGTGTCAAATCTTCTTGACAGCTGTGAAAGACAGAAATTTCCGTGCCTGGCGACAGCAGACCCCGCCCTTGAAATCCTGAACCCAGTAATTCTGCTTTTGCCTTTGACAAACCCAAGTCCCTGACCATATCATTTACCTCAGACTGATTTATCAGATGAGCCTCACTTGACGTAGATGGTTCAAAATCTGGATCAGTGTCGTTTTTCCATTCCTGTCTCGTACATCATGGCATCTTCATCTGCCTACTCTAGGCTCCATGTGTCTGGTGGCTTCAGTACTGGAAGGTTGTCGTCATGCGGCACAGGTCTCATGGCTGAAGGAGATTGGGGTATTCAGTGGATTTCTGGTTTTTAGCAGAGAACCCAGACACATTGGTCAAACAGAAGTAACAGTCTTTCACATGATCCTTCTGCTCTCGCCATATCATCGGGACAATGAACAGCATTGATTTCTGAGTACCTCTGAGCCAAGCTCTAAGTTTGACAGTGCATGTTGCGCAACAAATGTGAGGAGCCCAGGCTTACTCCTGATCATCAATTTTACAGCCAAAGTAGAGCTCATATGCTGTCTTAATACGTGCAGTCATGCTCTGTCTTTGAGGTTTAAGCATATATTCGCCACAAACGTAACAGAACGTATCACAGCTGTTGTGACATTGGCGAGACAATTTGCTATCATGAATCCTCCTGAAAATACAATTGCTTTATTATTGTGAGTACACACAATATGCTATGCGCATAGAGCATGTGCATCAACATGAATGCAAACTGATATAAATGCAATGCATAGAACGGTGTGTGCAAAATGCTTTTATAGCCTTTCTAAAACCTGTCCTCCCAGCATCTGCCCTGCCTAAGCCTTAGCATTCCAACTGCATGTTGTGTGGCCTGCATTAGGTGCAGTGTCACTGCATGCCCAGGCATGCTTGGACACAAGATAGAAAACTTTTCAGCTTACATTGTAGGCAACATTTTAATAGACTTAAATTGTGAATTGAAATAACAAATATAGGCGATTTCAAAAAACGGTATGTGATAGGGAAATTTCATGGTGATTTTCGTAGTCAGCAGGCCAAAATCCATAAGATACACCCAAAAGTATTCAGAAAGCAAAATCTTTGTTGTCCAGTGTTGTTTGTTCCAATATCTTTCAAACTTATCTATATCAAACAATATCTTATCAAACAATATCTATCAAACTTAGGCCTATTGGTATACAGTTACCTGTGTCGTCTTTGTTCCCTTTTATAAAGATAGATACTATGTTTGCCCCTCTCTGGGACATCATCTGTCCTCCATGAGTTCGCAAACATAACAGTTCCGAAGTTTCTTCAGCTAGTTCCGTAAGTACTCTTGGGTGAATTTTGTCAGGCACTGCTGACTTGAGTACCTCTGACTTATCTAAATATTCTGAAGGTTGTTCTTTCCCTATTCTAGCTTGTATTTCTTCCCCCTTGCTGTTAATATTAACTGTGACATTAAATACCTCAGCCTTCATAATGTTGTATGTTGTTAGCTCTTCTTTACACTAAGTAGTGACCGACAATTTTTTTTGTCTTTCTCTTGCCTTAATGTGTTTATAAGAACATCTTATTACTTTTCACACCCCTTGCTGGGTGCAAATCATTTTGTGCTTTAATTGATTTTGACCCTAGATGCAATTCTTTTGTATTCATCCTTAGCAATTTGTCCATATTTCCATTTTTTGTAGATTCCTTTTTGATTTTCAGGTCACTAACGAGCTCCTGATGAAGTTATTTTGACCTCTTACTAGTCTATGATAATATGATATAGTTTGTGATGTACAGCGGTTGATTTGAATATTTGCAAGAAATTGTTAATATGGCAATGACAGTGCCATGCATGTAACACATGTTAACAGTTAAAGGATGACACTTGCCACTGGTGGCTTTATAATTACTATGAGCCAAATCTGAAAATCTTTAGTGGGGCAAGACTCTCATTTAAATCACTGGGAGCGTTCCTTGAGTAGAGACTGAATAACAACTGAGTAATGACTGAAACTGTATAAAGGTATAGTAAAAGAAATATTCTAGATGATTATAGGGGTCAGAGTGTGACTCACTCCTCTAGGGGGTACAATGGGGTCACAATGGGGTAAGGAGCCTCCAATCTGTTGCACTACTATGCAAAGGTCAGTCACAAATACACATCCTGCATTATCCTGAGTGGTCAAAAAGCTACCTTTTAGTGACACTCAGGACAGCTACTGGATCCCCCTCTATACCAACAGGAGCAACATTACAGTTCATAGTTGTTCCTAAAAGTATCATTACAAAACAGTATATTGAACATTAAAATAAATTCTGCTATTTGTAAACACTAATTAATAAAATATTCAAATTAATTAAACTTCTTTTAAAAGCATGCCTGTTTCTGCCAAACACTACTCTCAGGGGCATGTTTTACCTGCACTCTGCTCAGAACTCCAGTTGACGTTAATGGGAGTTCTTCATGCAGAATGAGGATTGAATATGAAATGTAAAACATGCTGAAACATTGAAAAGAGGGCTTTGGCCTCAGTATTTTATCATTAAACTAGAGGATGGAGCAGATCAGACATAGTTGACTTTCCGCTGGAGCATTTATTCTAAAAAGGATTTTGGTTCTCCCAAAAATATATATATATATGCTAATTTCTAAATTCTTCTCAGATTTCTTCTTAGTCCCAAAACTAGGTAAGTTCATGGAGGACAGGTGCATCAATGGCTAGTAGCCAGGATAGGCAGGGATTGCAGTTTGCCAGAGGCTGGGAATAGCTGACGGGATAGATCACTTGGTGATTACCTGGTCTATTCATTCCTTCTGAAGCACCTGACATCGGAAGACAGGATACTGGGCTAGATGTACCATTGGTCTGACACAGTATGGTCGTTCTTATGTTCTGATATTCTTATTTATATATTAAGAAGCATCAGTGGAATGGAGAGTTAAATATCTCTATCACACAGTGTAGGAAGGCACTGCGGCCTCCCACGGGGTTGGGAGTCGAGGGAGGGCCACAGCCAATAGAACAGCGGTATAGTCAGCCAGACAAACCTGCCCGGCAACAGGCGGCGATTGGACCAGTCCGCCAGTCTGCCCGGCAACCCCTAGGACCGGCCCGGATAGGGCCATCTGGGACGCCCAACCAGCAGACAAGAGGCGGGGCTCCCACAGGAAGGGGCGGTATAAAAGCTAGGCCCCTGGGCTCAGTAAGGGGCAGACAGCCGTGGGTAGCAGACGTGCCACCCTGGGCTCCAGCCGGGGAAGAGAACATCTGCCGCCCCAGGCCGAAGCCCTGCCAGTCCCTGGATAAACCCCAGGACCGAGAGTGGGTAGGACCTCCGGGAGCTGGGGATTGGGACTGGCCGACGAGCCCCAAAGGGTGGCCGACCCCCCCTGAACCCCAAACCTGGCTGAAGGAACCAGACCAATCCCAATGGGTCAAACCACCCGAGGCCGGACCCGACCTGGAGGAGTTGCTGGACGCTGATCCCCCTGAAGCCAGACCAGACCTCGAGGAGCTGCCACAGGCGGCGACTCCCAGCGACCACCTCGACCTCGAGGAGCTGCCGGATGCCAACAATCTGCCCCCTTTGCCACCCACCAACGACGGACTGGTGAGCCAGCCGTGGGCCGTGTACCCCTCTGGTTTACCCGGGATCAGCTCGTGGGAGTACGGGGAGGAAGTGGCCCAGGGACAGCCAGACCCAATGGCTGGAGTAAGGGCCCAGGCCCAGCGGCATGTTGAGGCCGGAGCCCCGCCGCGCCAGTGGCAATCGCTGTGCCACTGGTAGGGCCCTGGGCTGGGACGCAGTGGAGACGGGTGGGCCTGCGTCCCCCTCCCCCTCTCCCTAGCTGCCGCGGAGGGTGAGCCCTCCAAACCCCAGCCAGACGGCTGGAAGACGTCCAGTGCCTGCCCTGCCCCAGGGACCGGGCGCCTAGACTGTTTCTTCGCTTGCCTGCCCTGCCCCAGGGACCGGGCGCATAGACTGTTTATTTGCTTGCTTGCCTGCCCTGCCCCGGGGACCGGGCGCATAGACTGTTTGTTCGCGTGCCTGCCCCTGCCATAGGGAGCGGGCGCATAGACTGTGTGTTGGCTTGCCTGCCCCTGCTAAGGGACCAGGCCGAAGGACTGTTTGCTTGCCCGCCCTGCCAGAGGGCCAGAGCGTATAGACTGGTCACCTGGCTAATTCCCCATTTGTTTATGGGAGGTGCCGAAGCCTTCCCCAGCGGCTGGGCCCCAGGAAGGGCCGCCGCGACCGGCGCGACACAACCGCCGTCGTACGCACAGTCTAAAAAATGTCCTATTTCCTATTTGGGCTGAGTATCTGTCCTGTCCTCAACAGATCTCATGGTCCACATATTCTCTTCTGAGAATTTGCCTGTATATCAAATTACTTTTGTTGTTGAGGGTTTGCTTCAGCTATAGAGCTGGTTGATGATCAGAATTTCCAGCCAGCAGAAATTTTGATATTTTGAAATTTGTTTTCATTCCACACTAGGATGAAAAGTCAGTGTATTGAATTTGTTCGAAGAATGGAAAGTTCTGAAAAAATTGATCGATATTTATTATTTAAAACAAAATATTTCAAAGGTCCCAAAACAAAACATTCCATTATGGTTTGTCAATCCAAACTGAATCCCTTCATTTCAATCAATTCAACATAAATATGTGTCTGTATGAGTTCCCATGCTGCTTCAAGAGAATTATGGTTCAGTTGACTCATGCAAAGCAGAGCAAAGACTGCAGTGCATAATGGGAGATGTAGTCTTGCCAGTTCATGCCATGGACGAGAATGGGGGCATGAGGTACCCAACTGCAGCATCTGTTAGGCACTGCGACAGCTAAGGATGACACAGAGTAGGTCCAGAGAACTCAAAATAAAATATTTAAGTTCATTTCAGAAGTTGAAATGTTCTAGTTCAGATCAATCTAACTAAATACTTCGTTTGGATTTTCTTGGTGGGTATTTTTTCTTAGCAAAATAAAAATTTTCCTATAGAAAACTTTAATTGTGTGGAAGTTGCATTTTCTTTCAAAAAACATTTCAACAAAAGATTCCAAATCAACTCTATTTAGCTCATATTATTTTTCACAGAAATACATTCCTGCTACTATACCAGTTGCTTTGGTGCAAAGTCTCTGGCCCTACCACACTAAAGTCTTGTAACCCATAAACAGAGCTGATGGGAAAATGAAAATTTCAAAGTTATTTTCATTTCAAGGTGTTCAAAACTTCCACTCTTTCATTTTTAATCCTTTTGAGAATTTTTAAAATATTTTTTCAAAATTTTATAACAAATGTTATCAAAATAGTTATCAACATTTTTCAGTTTCAGGAAGTGAAAAAGTTAATTGTTCCATGTTTTAAATACCAGCATCAGGAAAAGGCGCAGTTTTAACGAAAACCTAAGATTTCGTTTGTTTTTGTTTTTGAAAAATAGTTCATTTTTGCATGTCATTTTCTATAAGAAAACGTCTTGATGGAAAATTTTTCACCAGCTCTACTTGTGATAAATCTCAGTACAGAATTAAAATAAATGAGTATCCTGAGGAATATATTTAATTGAGTCTAGTGAAAATTAAGAAAAACAATTTTATGGCATACTCATGATCACTGTGGATCCTGGAATCCTTGAAGGTCACTTTTCTGAAGTACTGTTCAGGGTCATATCAGTAACTTTTCTTTAACTTACACATTTGTCTTTTTTATTTTTGACATCTGTACATATAAACTCAGCTCTCCTATCATTCTGTTCCACATGAAGAATTCTGATTATATTCAATGGAATTTCTGTGCATGGAATGGCTCCAGGACTGGCTCCTTATGCACTGAAATCTTCTGCTCATATCAGCCACTCTCTCCACTGAGCCAGATCTTCGATTAGCTAAAATAATTTCATATCCTCCACTGAATTCAGATCAAATGGGCTCAACTATTCATAAAATAGATTCAGGAAATAGTAGAGCATGTGTTTCCAAATATAAAGAAGCACACAATACAGAAGAAGTAGCAAGGATTTCATCTCTATGTGCTAAGGATCAGCACCACACCTATACACCACTTAAATCCCATTTAAACTCTAAAGGGATTACATGGTACATAGGCCTTATACTAACCTCTCCCTAGGGAGGAATTTCGTCCTTATGTTGTAGAACTCCAACACTTCTGTAGAAAACAGTGAGATGAAAAAGCTTGCAGGAACTGCCATAACCAGCTTGCTCCTTTGGCTCAGAATTCACATATCCAGCACCACAAGTAACTTCTTGCATTTGAAATGCCAATTATTATTTCTGGGTATGCAACTATATATTTGCTTTAGTGACTGTCCTAAAGAATAAACTCAAAGGAACATCAAATATTTTTCTATCTATATATGTATGTACGTATGTGTATGTGGTTCGGAATGTTTGCTTTCAGAGCTGATTATACTTCTACAGTGCACCATGCCTAATAAAGTAGAGAAAGATGGATTAAGTTCGGGTAAACACATTATTACATCTGAATGCAATTCGAATTTACAGTATGTTCAAAGTCTGTGTTCAAGCAATTTTAATTAATGGATTGATTCTAATTATTTGTGCTTGAGGCTCAATACTGTATGTTGAGTGAAAAGTAATTTCTACAAATTTGTTTAGTCTTTTTAGTTCTTACCAGATGGAAGATTTTTTTAACAATAAACAATGGATTTTTTGCCAAATTCCATAAAGATTTACACTTACATTGTGCAAATTAGAAAGAACTGAATTTAGTGATTCTTAAGGCTTTTTCCCAGTTCTATGATATGTCAACTAATATAACAATTGTTTTGATTATTAATATTTAAATCATCTAGGTGACAGAGACATAGACAAAGAATATAACTAACTAATAATAGTATATTTTTCTTGCAAATAAAAAACTGCATCATAAGAAATTATCCTCTGTATAATGAATTTCAAACAGTAAGGTGTGATTTTATGAAACTGTTTTGCAAGTGTTTTTATCAAAGAGATTTGCTTTTCATCATGTTGCAACTTGCGTTTCTTTTGTGTGTGTCTTTTTAAATAGCCAGTTCATGGAATATTGGTTTGAATGGGGATTTTATTGCTTGCTAGTTGTGTCAAGACTTCAACAACAAAGGATCATGTATGGCTAGGCTGCTTTAATGTACTCTAATACAAGGAAATGCCACCTACTTTAGGAGAGAGGGGCATTGTTTTATACAGTTTTATCCTGATTTTAGATATGCTGCTATGATAACACCTAAGTGCTATGATGCGGGTGCTTTTGAAATGCCTTAGATATGTAGCTTTTAACATAATTTTCAAAATCCAGTAGTACTCTGACCTTTACATGCTTCCTATTCATTTCTGGGTAGAAATGAAGATGTGGGTTTTAATCTACTACTGCCTAAAGCATTATATGATTTAGGACTAGATTATCTTTGAGTGCTCCCCGTTTTTTCACAGTTGAGATCAGGGCAGTACTTAAAGCTATTAACAAAAAATAGGAGGTTCTGTCATAACCCCAGCCAAATAAAATTTGCATGTACTTGATACAGATAATTCACAAGATATTTTATAAATATATCACAAAATTGCACAAAATCTTAGCTCATTAAGCTATTTACACTTCTGTATTGTTGTTGTGTTTAAATGAGGCAACAGGCCTCATACAAGTTGTTGAAACAAAATACATCCTGTGAGTTTGGAGGATAAGATATTTGTGGAGTTCAATGTGTTTTAGTGGAGTCGGGGTCTCTCTGGAGATAGGGATCTGAAGATGCAGTGAGTTTCACTAGAGTTGGAGTCTCTGGGCATATGGGGCTGAGGGTGCAGTGACATTCAGTGAAGCTGGGGGTATCTCTGGAGTTAGGGATGAAGTGACATTCATTGGGGCTAGGGGTCTATTTGGAAAAAGCTGTAAAATGACTGTGGAGTTGGGGATGTGCCTCAGGAGTTGGGGATGAAATGACAATGGATTGGGGATCTCTTTTGGGGGGTGAAAGTGCAGTGACAATGAGGTTAAAGGTATCTCTTTGGTTTAGGGTGTCTCTCTGGTGTTGGGGATGAAGTGATGGTTGGGGGGGTTGTGGTTCTCTCTGGGGCACAAAGAGACCCTAGGGTCCATTTCAAGAGTGTTCCCTCTGCTGTCCTGTCCCCACAACTCTCCACTTCTTTCCACACTGCTCGCCTTGCTCTGAGCCTGTTGCTATAAAGTGCTGGGTGGCTGATTCTGTACCCCCTTTGGCTTCTTTTGGCCACTTCCAGCCTTCTAGACTGTACCAGGCCAGATCCCTCCAGAGTTACTACATCAGCTTCTCCCCAAGCTCGAATCTGCTCCCCCTAGGATTGGCTGATAGGCCACTGCATGCGTGGTGCCTACCCATTGGGGAGTGGTGCCTTGTGAGCTGTATGTGGTAGTAGCACTGGTAGAAACTCTATGCCACTCAGCAATCCCATCGAGCTTAACAAAAATTTCCTGTGTCTGTGACATGCACACGCACATACACATTTAACATTGGATCTAGGTAATGGGATAGAAGGGTTTCAAAGGAGGCAACAGTGATCAAGGGCATAGAAAAAATCTTATGGAGACAGATTGAAAAAGCTGGGATTGTTTTACTCAGAACGGAGACAAAAAAGGGAGGACATGACAAAAGTAGATAAAATAATGAAAATTATAAAGAAGATACATCAGCAGTGTTAGAATTTTTAGTGTAACTGGACCTTTAACTCCCCCTCCATGTTCTTCTCTGTGCTTGGGTCTCTAGCATTCACCTCTCTGGACAGGGACCCAAGTTTTCTTCTTACCAGGGGTCCACTTGCACTTCATTGAAATTATTCTAAGCAGATCTGACAAACCACTCTTTAGTTTCTCTCCAAGGACAATGTCAATGATTTATCAGTGACCCAAACAGTTCTTTCAAAGCAGAATGTATTTATGTAAAAACATAAGCCTACAGAGAGAACATCTAAAACAATAAAAGGTTTAGACACATATTAAACATACCAAAAATAGACCATCACGGGGACATGGCAAGCTCAAGCCCTTCTAACCTCTCAACAGGGCTGGGTTCCCCTTTGGACTAAAGGTCAGTCCATTTGTTGAAACTGTCTCAGTCCAAGCTTGCCCTTTGTATCTCTAGCTCTTTCTTTGTGTCCTCTGGGAACGTCTTAAACCAGGATATGCAAGCTGTCACAAGGGCTGGTTCTTCACTGGAGCTGTTTACAGTCTCAGCCACTAATCATCTCCCACTGTGTTTAGTTCCAGGAGGTGCTGTAGTAACCTCCTTCCCGTGGAATAAAATATAAGTCCCTAAAGCTTTTGCATGCAGTTACAATATCTGTCAACAAGAGCTTCTGTTTTCCCTCTCTCATAAAAAAAGAACCAAAGAACATTCAGTGAAATTAAAAGGTGGCAGTTTCAAAACTAGTAAAAGGAAATACTTTTCCCCACTATATGTAATTAGAATGTGAAACATAAAGGTATCATGAAGCCAAGAATTTAGCAAGTTTCAAAACAGGATTGGACATTTATATGGATTAAAGTATCCAGATATGTAATAATTAACTCACAAACTTTTTGTAAGGGATATTAAACTCAGATTTCAGGTATTCAGACACTGTCTATAAGGGATTAGGAGCAAACCTAATACGGGAGGCAAATCTGTTTATGGGAGGCAGATTTGTTTACTACAGGATTTTTGCACCTTCCTCTGAAGAATTCAGTGCTGGCTGCAGTCTGAGACAGAAAAATGGACTATGTGGACTTCAGGTGTGCTCCTGTGTGGCAGTTTCTATGTTCTTATCAGATAAGGAACTCAAGCCAACAGTCCTAGATTTAAATTAGTAGTGCATTGCCACTGAGTTACCTTCTGCTCTGAAATTTGCTTCTCCGATTATATGAAACAACTATGTTTGTTGATCTTTTCTTTTAGGGCTTCACCTAGGGGAAGGGGCTGGGTGGGTGGTAGCTAATTATATTCACCCAGATAATTGGTATTAGGCATATATACATTTTAAGATAAATGCTGCCTACAGAAAAAAAAACAAGACTAATACACTTCTCAGATGAATCACCCTGAATTTACCATGTATTTGTATTTGTTCTAAATAAAAAATATTTTGGAATGAAGTATTTTAAAGTGACAAATTTATTAGCAATTACACAATTGTCATTATCCAATGCTAGTAAAAAATTGTTTGAAGTGCAGGGGTAAGAATACTTGATTCATCATTAGCCATTTTCTCAGTATTAAAAAAGAAATGGAGAAGGCCATGTAATTTTTTAGTAATGCCATATAATAATGCAACTGGAAAATTGATTACTTACAGGAAAGAGAATTTTTTTATTTAAGTCATCAAAATGTAATAAGTTTGTGAGACCACATTCTATTCTGACAGCAATAATAGGTGAATGATATTCTGAATGAAGGGAGTCACCATAAACAGTGGTTATTGCACATATAAACCTAGGATTTAACCTTTTTCTTTTTAAAGAGTAAGAGTTTTCCGCTGCAATGCCCTAACCCTGCTTTCAGAGCCTTTCAGGAAGCATTATAAGCTAGATTTCCAGAAGTGTTCAGTTTGTTGGGCAAGTCCAAACTGAACACAGTGTGTATAGTGACCCTGATGTCCAGAAGACCTGTATATGGTTGCAAGTTAATTAAAATAACATCCAAAGGAAGTATTAGGATGAGATTCCCTACCCCTGCTCTGGCCCCTTTACACCATATGAAAGAACTGAAATGAGGAGAAAAGGAGGACTTAAAACCTCACCTCATTTTAAAAGTCTAATAGGATAGGACATATATCTATTGCCTTGGGGTGATAATTCCACACTCTACTAGATTTCACTGTCCATATATTTCCCTCTTATATGCAGCTTACATTCTCTTTTTCTTAATTTAATCCATTTACTAATTATACTTCTCTGCTCCATATTAAATATTTCCTCTCCATCCATGGAGGAACAACATTCTATTCATATATACAAACTCTCATTTTGTTCCCTTGTATATGTTGCTTACGCAGTTAGGTCTTTTAATCTTTGTTCTTAAATGAATTACTCTAGGTCTCTGTTCATTTTTGTTGCTCTTCTCTGAACTCCCTGCTAATCTGTCAATAATCTTCTGATCATATAGTTCTGAGAATTTAACTCAATATTCCCAATTTACTGGGTGGCAGTTGCTAAAACTCATTTTTTCCCATTTCTGGAGGTAGAAGGTGAGGGTAAGGTGGTGCTGATCAGGGATAAGTTGTGGAGGAGGGCATTTTTTTCATTGTTTTTCTTTTGAGTTGTTTATTACAGTGAAAATAGTATGAGTCAAATCTTCAGCTGGTGTAATTTGGCATAGTTTTATTGCAGTCAATAGAGTGATGTTGATTTTACACTTGCTGAGTTTCTGGATCATAACATTAGCTTTTTATCCAGTCCTCTCACTCCTCCCCATTTCACCAGGAATGTTCCAAAATAATTGACAATGAATTAATGTGTTAATGAATTAACACACTAATTCCCACCATACTGGAATGCATATCATTCAGACCTCCTAATTACTGTGTTATCATCTTTTCCTAGTGTTCCCATACCAAATTTTTATTAACAGCGGTAGTGTCAGTTCTTCCCAGTTGCCCATCATTCTGCTCCATACTTTTCTCTTTAAAGACACATTGTAAAAGCAGCAACATGTAACCATTCTGGATGCATTTGTTTATATTCCTCTCATTTATTAGCAGGCCTTCTTTCTCTCTCTTTTTTTAAAAAAAATTCCTTTTTAATATTTGCTAATCTTATTCCTCTTACTACTTTTAGCTATCATTATTTTCGACTGCTTTTCGGCTGCCTTAATCTTTACCCTAGAGGTCATTAAGTGATTCTGTGTATTATTAGTTGATTCCCTTCCCTTATCCAGTTCTAGTAAAAGTCATTTTTTATCATGAGATTTTTGAGCAATCTCTCTGGAAAACACATTGCCTGCTTCCTGCATTTGTATCTCTTGAGCAACTGTAGTTTGTGTACCTTAATAATTGTCTCTCTTCATGCTCGTAGATTGTAAAAATATAATTTCACTACACAATATTCACTCCTTTTTATTAATACTTACACATTTGCTTCCTTCAAATCTAATGTGATTATATCCCTGTGTCTTATTGTATTGCTCACTATTTTGAATTCAGGTAATTCATAGTCACTAACAAATCAAATTTCCCTTTGTAATCAATTCTTCCCTGTTGGAAAGAAGTGGGTGCAGGATGACTTCCCCAGTTGGAGCTCAAGGCATATCTAATATTTATGATGATTTGCATATTTGATACTATAATATTTTGTGTATATAGATATATTACCAAGTGTTCTGTTATGCATATGGCAAAAAAAGAGACATTTGATAAAACCAAAGACTACTCATGCTGGAACACTATTTTAGTTCTCAGAATTCATAATTATAACATACAAGAACGACAAAACACAGAGAGACAAAGCAGATTGCTTCCTTAAACAGAGAGGCACAACTCAACCTTACTGTCTGTCTGCCTGCTGACGGCTGCTAGGACAAGCTTGCACGCTTCCATAGAGACCCCTAGTGTACAAACAGGACAAGGAAAAAGCCTCATTCTTAAAATGATAGCTGCAATCACAAAAAAGGGTCAATCTATGAATTCGCCAGGGTGCCAGTTAGATTTTTAAAGCTGAACTCAAACAAACTAGGTTTGACAATTGAATAAGTGTTCAATAATAGAATAACCCCTTTTTATTGAGTACAGCTCAATATTAGCTTACTAATTTTAAAGCTGGGTTCTTTTCAGCTCATCTTTTAATTTGAACAGTATTTTTTTTCTTATCAGGACATTTGCTTATTCTTAACCAACCCACAATTTATTAATTCACTCAGCACCACATTAGTATACAATCAACAGTTCACCACTCAGGTGTAGACACAACCAACGTTCTAAGTGTGAACACACACAATATAGTCTTGCAAGCAATTATCAGACTAAAGCTGAGGCTCAGCAGTTATATCAAGGAACAATGTAAATTACCAAGATTTCTTATTACAGTTACTTGTGATCATAAATTCTCAATTCCTAACATATTTATGACACCTCAAATGATGTGCTTGTGTTTAAGGCACTGAGCTTGTTTTGGCTCTTTGACTTTTTGTCTGGATAGGTCCAAAAAGGACAAGCTTAGAATATTAAAATTAATTGCCTGAAGTTATTGTTTTCAATCTCTTTTAGGCCAATGCTTTGATTTGTAAAGAACTTAAAAATCTAAAATATAGTTATTTAATGTCTCAATAGAGAGTGTAGACTCAGCAAGATAATCTTCAGTTATTTCTGTTAAGAAGAGAAAGGGAAATACAAACTGAAATGAAATCTTACCATTTCTTCATGTCCTGTTAATGCTGGGATGAGTTTCACATGGCTGGCCCAGGTATTGGTCACTTTTAGGAGTTTGCAGCTTCAGTCTCGCTGAGTCAACATTCTTGAGAACATGGTGGTTTTGCTTTTATATTCCCTATTTCCCGGCTCATTCCCTGGTTGCTATTGCTAAATGGGTGCTCAGTTTTTTAGCTTTTAGTTTCTCTGCTGCTTCCATTGATATCCAATAGATAAAATTGGTGTATAACAAATTCATTTAATCCTTTTCTTATCAGAGGCTTTTTTGTTTGATTTATTTCAAGGACTTCTACATTATTAACCTCCACTCTTAATTGGGATCCCCACTTTTAAGTGATTTCTCTTCATATTCCAAAGTTGTACTCAGGTTTATATCATCCAACATTTCTTCTTCATTGTGCCAGATAATTTCTATTACTTTTAGACTTAACAATTATTGAAAATGAAAACCAACAAAATCACTTATTTCTAAATTTGAAGGACATTCTCCAGATATTCTTTGATGGTACATATGTATTTCATATTATTTATAGAAGGATGTAGATCTGACTCACAAGACACACAAATGTGCATATTATAGTTTGGGGGAAAAGACAGATTATCCATGGTTTATTCCAAGGAAAACCATGTATAGTTTATAAATTGGGGAGAAAACGTGGCTGGGATTTATCCAACTTGACCTTCAGTTTTACAGTCGTCATTTCTAACTTGCTTAATTGGTAGCTTCCCCACCCATCTTTTAATCCACTCAACATGCAAAGAGCCACTTTGCATAAAATGGCAATGTGTAATTTGGATTTCTTTGTAGGTAGGTTGGGAGAGAGAAATAGGTTTTATCCATATGCTCATTATGAGAGCTTCTTGCCTAGGTGATTAACAATACTCTTATTTAGCCATTTTAGTTTCTATTCTGGGGAGAGGAACTCCCAACATTGGCTCATCTGGGTTCTTAGAGAGAGTGTCTCACATGATGTGAACCACTTTGTTATTGTCTTTATTTCTATTTTGTCTGAATTTGTCTGAATTTCTATTTTGGGATAAAAAGAGGTGGATAGCTGATCTAACTTTTGAGGGCCAGAAGGAATCAGTAGTCATTAATCATCCAATGCATATCTCTGCTATATATCCCTCACATAACTTGAAATTCCAACACAGTATACCCCATACTCAAAAGGCCAAAACAATACTAAGGAATTATTTTGTTAAATGCTGTACAAATACACATGAAGACACAGACCCTGGCCCTAAATGGTCACAATTTACTTTTACAAGTTAACACAGTATAGACAGTGATTTATATAAATATAATTATTAGTAAAGACATGTTTTTTTCCCTTACAGAGTTACAGAGTAGTTCTTGTGGCAATCCAGGAGTTCCACCAAAGGGTATCTTGTCTGGTACGAAATTTGATGTTGGTGATAAAATCCGATACAGCTGTGTAACTGGATACATTTTGGATGGCCACCCCCAGCTTACCTGTATAGCTAACTCAGCGAACACAGCATCATGGGATTTCCCAGTTCCTATCTGCAGAGGTAAGAAATGTTAAGATAATCTTTCTTTAGTATTTAATGAGCATTTATAACTTGAAGCAACTTACTATTTCTGTAAGACAAATCTAACAACTTCTGGATCGTGACTACAGAAAGGCCTTTCTGAATTTTTGTTCCCAGCACCTCCCAATTGTGCTTTCAATTCTGTATTTAAAACCTATTTCCCTCCCCCCCCCCTTTACAGGAGATGAAAATGAGAGAATTCTGAACTAAATACTTAGGGTCAGATTGACAACATGACTGATGTGGCCACATAGGGAAATAATCAGGAGAATCCAGGAGTGGGCTGGTGCTCAGTGGCATTGCTACTTCCCTAAGTGGCTGAGGTGGGTACGGGTGCTGAGCTAGCATGAGGGAAGAAGTAAACCATGCCCTATAAAAATATTCAGCAACTGGAATTGTGACCACGACCATTTACTTATGCAGGGTGAAGGCTGAACATTACATAGGGGATTAGTCAAAAATCTCAGTCTAGTTTTTAATATATAAATTCTACTTCACATTTGGAAAATTGTCATCAATTGAAAAGTACAGTTTCGAGAATAATTTTCAAATCTATATATTCTATATAAGAAGAAATTAGCTCATAACAAAAATAAACAATAAGACAGGATTGCACACTGGGTAAAAATAATTGTTTCATGAGAGAGTTTCCTGAAGAAGCTACTGATCGATTTATTTATTTATTTTTATCAGTCATTGGTACGCTACACTTACACTAACTAAGAATCATAATTTCTTCAGATCTGCTTCATCAAGTGTTTGGTCACACTCATTTGAAGATATTTGTGCCTCAAGTGCCAATGTTGCACCTAATGAAGTTAACGGGAGTTTTACTTTTGACTTCTATAAGAGCAATTTATCACATACATTATCAATTAGCTACCTCTACTAAATGAAGTTCAAAGTTAGAAAATGAAAAAATATTTAATTTCTGTCACCTTACTTGTCTGCTACTTTTACTTATGCAAACAGATCCATTGCTGAAATAATTAAAGTAAGCAGGATTTGGCTTTTGTTCTTAGCTATTTTTGTTGCAACATGAGAAATAGAATCATAGAATATTAGAGGTTATGAGTCCCCTGCTCAAAGCAGGACTATCCTCAGCTAAATTATCCCGGCGAGGGTGTTGTCAAGCCTCAGCTTAAAAATCTCTAAAGATGGAGATGCCACCACCTCCTAGTGAAAAACTTTTTCCTAATACCCAACCTAGACCTCCCCCACTGCAACTTGAGACCGTTGCTCCTTGTTCTGTCATCTGTCACCACTGAAAACAGCCTAACTCCATCCTCCCTGGAACCCCCTTTCAGGTAGTTAAAGGCAGCTATCAAATCCCCACTCATTCTTCTCTTCTGCAGATTAAACAGGCCTAGTTCTTTCAGCCTCTCCTCATAAGTCTTGTGCTCCAGTCCCCTAATGATTTTTGTTGCCCTCCGATGGACTATCACCAACTTGTCCACATCCTTTCTGTAGTGGGGGGCCCAAAACTGGACACAATACTCCAAGTGCGGCCTCACCAATGCCGAATAGAGGGGAATAATCACTTCCTGCGAACTGCTGGCAATACTCTTACTAATGCATCCATATATGCCATTAGCCTTCTTGGCAACCCGGGCACACTGCTGAATCATGTCCAGCTTCTTATCCACTGTAACCCCCATATCCTTTTCTGCAGAACTGCTGCCTAGCTCGTCGTTCCCCAGTCTGTAGCTGTGCATGGCATTCTTCTGTCGTAGGTGCAGGACTCTGCACTTGTCCTTGTTGAACCTCATCAGAATTCTTTTGGTCCAATCCTCCAATTTGTTTAGGTCCTTCTGTATCCTATCCCTCCCTTCCAGGGTATCTACCACTCCCCCTAGCTTACTGTAATCTGCAAACTTGCTGAGGGTGCAATCTATCCCCTCTTCCAGATCATTAATGAAGATGTTGAACAAAAACGGCCCCAGGACCGACCCCTGGGGCACTCCACTTGTGACTAGCTTCCAGCGAGACATGGAGCCATTGATTACTACTCGTTGAGCCCTTTGCTCTAGCCAATTCTCTATCCATTTTGTAGTCCATTCATCCAACCCATACTTTTTTAACTTGCTGATAAGAATACTGTCGGAGACCGTATCAAAAGCTTTGCTAAAGTCAAGGTATATCACGTCCATCGCTTTCCCCTCATCCACAGAGCCAGTCACCTCTACATAGAAAGCAATCAGGTTGGTCAGGCACGACTTTCCCCTGGTGAATCCATGTTGACTGGTCCTGATCACCTTCCTCTCTTCCAAGTGCCTTAAAATGGATTCCTTGAGGAGCTGCTCCATGACTTTTCCAGGGATTGAGGTGAGGCTGACCGGCCTATAGTTCCCTGGATCCTATTTCTTCCCTTTCTTGAAGATGGGCACTATATTTGCCTTTTTCCAGTCATCTGGGACCTCCCCCAGTTGCCACGAGCTTTGAAAGATAATAGCCAATGGCTCTGAAATCACATCAGCTAACTCCCTCAGCACCCTCAGGTGTATTGCATCTGGCCCCATGGACTTGTGTATGTCCAATCTTTCTAAATAGTCCTGGACCTATTCCTTCAGCACTGCAGATAGTTCACCTCCTCCCCATTCTGTGCCACCCAGTGCAGTAGTCTGTGCCGCCTATGTGCAGATTGTAATCTGATGGACATACACTGGAGGTCTCAAGCTGCCACCAGTAAAACATCATTGGAGCTCCTAACAAATATGGATGACTTTCTAGCACAAAGTATATTGCAACCACCTCAGGGTAATATTATATTAGACCTCATTCTGGTAGATAAAGATTAATTGATCACAGGCCTAAGAACAAATGACTTCCTGGGTGCAGAGGATTATGATTTAATTTAATTTATACCTAAAGAAAATATAAAGCCAGTCAGTACTCTGTTGCTTTAAAAAGACCCATTCCTAAAGCTATAAAGAATCAGGAGTGAAACTGAACAGGAGGAAAAAAGCTAAAGTCATGTCAACATTTAACATGGTAAGTGGGATGTCCTTGGTAACTACAGACTGGTCAATCATGGAAATCATGAAATGGCTGATGTGGGACACAATCATTAAAGAATTCATAGTTGACATAATTCCAGTTTAATTTTTTATATGGAAAATAGATGTTGAGACAAATTTGATATTGTTTTATGATGAGATCACAACTTGGGTTGATAAAAGTAATTTTCTTGACATAATATACTCAGACTTCTTTAAAGCATTTGACTCAGTCCCTCATTACATTCTGATAAATAAACCAGCACTATATTAAATCAATGTAGCTCATATTAAATGGATTAAAAACTGGTACCTGATAGATTACAAAAAAAAATATTTGTCATCCAATTGACTTTCTAGTGGGATCATGATCTCAGCCCGATACTATGAAATATCTTTATCAATGATCTAGAAGAAAATATAAAACCATTACTGATAAAATTTCCAGCTGTCATAAAAACTGATGGAGTGATAAATAACAATGAGGGAAGGTCACTTATAATGGCCAGCTTGGATCACTTGAGAAGATGGGCTCATTTGTAGATCTGATTAGAACATTTTCACTGAAGCTGAAATCTTTAGTGGAATCATATTGGTTTCCACAAAACTCTCATCAGGAAGCTTTTTAAGAGAATGAGATAATTTGTAGATAGATGGTTAGGCTAATGGTCTGGGGCGTGAAGATCAAAGTTCAAGCCCCAGCTCTATCTGGTTTGGAATGATTTGTGATAACAAAAAAAATAATGCTCCTCTAAATCAGGCAGAGCTGGGACTTGAACTTGGTTTTCTTACATTCCAAGCAAATACTGTAACCAGCAACCTCTCCCCCACACACCTTAAAACAATTCTATTTTAATTAAAATGTGCAAAAGATTCTATTTTTGTTGAACAAATTTTGAAACCTCAAAAGTTGCCACAAAATGCAATTGTCATCCTCCAGTCAGTTCTATTTATTTGAACAAAATGTGTTTCAACAAATGCAAGGTCAAACATCTAGAAAAAAAGAATGTAAGAATGTAAAAAAAGAAACTTACAATATGGGGGCAGTGTTCTGGAATGCAGTGACACTAAAAAGGTTTAGAGGTTATAATAGATAATCAGTTGAGATCCCTGTGCAATGTTGTAGCTAAACCACAAATGTAATCCTCAAATGTATAAGCAGGAGCATATCAGGTAGGAATAAGGTGATGGTAATACCTCTGTATATGTCATTGGTAAGACCATTATTGGAGTTCTGGTGTCCTTACTTCAAAAAATATATTAAAAAATTACAAAAAATATCCAGAGCAGAACTGCAAGAGTGATCTGAGGTCTGGAAAATATGCTTGTCAGTAAGAGACTAAAGAATCTCAATTTACGTAGTTTGTTTCAAACAAAAAAAGTTGAGGTGATTTGATGATGATCTACAAATACATACATAGGGAAGAGACTTCTGAAAACAGAAAGCTCATTAATATAGTAAAAAATAACAAGATCCAGTGGTTAGAAACTGAAGCTAGACAAATTCAGACTAGAAAAAGTGCACACAGTTTTAATAGTGAAGGTAATTAACCACTGAGACAACTAAATGTGCAATGTGATTGATTCTCTGTCACTTTAAGTCTTTAAATCAAGACTGTGTCTTTCTAAAAGATATCCTGTAGCTCAAATAGAAGTCATGGGCTTAATGCAGCGATTATTGGGCAAGGTTCTTTGACCTGGGTTGTGCAGGTCAGATCAGGTGATTATAATGGTTCCTGCTGGTCTTAAAATGTATGAATCTGTGTCCCAAAAAACAAATACTTAATCTTACATTCGATAGAATAGTCTTTGCTACATGTCGTTTAGCAGGATCCTCATCACTTTGTACAATTCTTTAATTATCCAATATGTAACTTTGCTGGAGGTTGCTCAGAGTGATTACCCTCTAATGAGCTTCTTGTTGCTTTCCTTGTTCTGTGACTTTCCTTGATTAAACCCTCCTCTTTAAGTGAGTTCCACTGATAAGTGTCTTATCACTCCCCAACAATGCCCTATATATTAAGAAGGCATTTGAAAGGAGTATTCCGCCTTGAGTGAGTGTATGTATCTATTGGAAGCCAAGGAGGAATTCCTTTCAATTCTGGGGAATTTCTGATGAATACCTGGTGGTGATCTCTTCCAGATAAATAAACTATTGTTGTTCTCTTTGATTTTGATTAGTTGGAGTGCAGAAAGTCAAAGTACTTTCCACTCCAGCAGTTACTGAATTTCATTGTCTAATTCACAATGATATTTGTACCATTATATAAATAGCTCAACCGAAAGCAGAAACAAAACAAACCAAACAAAATCCCTGCAGTCATTTTTAGCACACTGGGAATGTACTACATAATTTGTAGAATGTTTGGATTCCTGGGGAATAGATCCTAGTAAGAAGATGTTCTCTGGCTGTCATCATTCATAACAGGTAAATTCCAAGGATTTATGTTTTTAGGTCATTTCATTGAATAATCCTCCCACTGGGAGTGCAATCCTGTAATCCAATCCATGTGGGTGGGCCTTTTCATCTAGGCTGATCTCAGTTGATGTCAACAGGATTCCACCTTGGTACAAAGGTCTAACCATGAGATCCAAAATGCAGGATTGTGGCCTATGTTTTTTGGAATGACATCATTATATATTTTTAAATGCTGTATTTTGTTGCCAAATGTTTTCTGGAGATTCCAACAGCCTCCATCAGATTCCTCTGATTCAGCATTTTTTTTCCTGATTGTTTAGTTAGTTTCTGTTAGTCTCTTTTGGTTTCTGCTGGTAGCAGAATAGTCACTGCTTTATTTCAAAATCCAGTTGCCAACAGGAACCCCACAATAACCACTGAAAATTTTCACCTGAAATTTTCACTAGGCAGTCAGACATTCATTTAAAAAAAAAGTAATTTTTACTGGCTTTACTAAAAGTCCAAAAATATGTTAGCAAAACAATTTAGATTTATTGTGTTGTGAAGTGGTCAATTATACTGTGCACAATCCATGACCAGTTTTTAAATAAAGTCTTCTTCCTTGACATTAATTTTGATAATGATAGCTTTAATGGTGAAACATGACAGCAGTTATATCATATTGCCATGCATTTCTGAAAAAATGTAGAAATTGCAAGCTGCAACATATTACAGGAAAGTAGGAATAATTCATAGAATAATAAATAAGGTCAAAGTTATATATAATATTGTCATTCTGTAAAGATTAAATTAATTGAACAATTTGATAATCAGGGATAATATTCTGGCTTTTAAATTTTAAAACGTGGTTCTATTCCAGGATAAAAGAAGCAATTAGACTATGGAAACCTTTATTGTAATGCTGCTATATTTTGTTTAATTTGGAAATTAATTTCAATTGGGTAAAAAATGTAAAGGAAATAATTTTATTTTCATTCTCAGAGAGATTTTATAAAAATGTTTTCACCCAAAGGTGTTATGTCATTTAAAAAATCTCAGTTTGCACATGCTCAGTATAGATGTGTTCAGAGTTTGTCAGCTAAGTTCTAAAGGAGAGTGGTGGGACTTGGACAAAGAGCACAGAATTGGTCAGGGAAGACTAGAATGAGCAGCTGTGCATTGAAAGATACAGGAACAGGCTGTAGGGTACACAGGCAGAAGGAGTCAGGCTTGGGCAGAACAGGAGAATGGAAAAGATTCCTGAATCTCACCATTACTCTGCTATCTGCAAATATCTGTGAAATCCACTGGCAAAGTACTTGGTCCATCCAGCTTTAGTTCTTGTCCACTTGAAGAATAACAGCTTACTACTACTATCTCTGCATTTACTCAGTTAGCTCAAGTTGTGGAGGTCTACATGGTGGATGTAAGGTTCTAATGCTGCTGATGAAACGTGGTAGTCAGTATGATTCCACATCATGGAATTTCTGTTTCTACAGTTTGCCTCTAATAATTACACAAAAAATATATTTAATATGTTAAGTTTACAAAGAGAAGTACTCAAAAGTTAGGTGATGTCAGAATTAAGGTTACCCATGTTACCTATACCTATAATTCAACCTCTTTGTGCATATGCATTATGATACAGATCTTTGTGATCACGTGATATTTTTTCCCACAGGATCCCTGCCTCATTCAGTGCACTAGCTGGATGGAACATAAGGAATCAGGACTGTGCAGTTAATTATATGGTCATCTGTAAAATACTACCTCATTTTTTGCAGAGATTGGAAGGTGTGTAGTGTAGTGTGTAGAAGGCAAGGGACTGCAGGAAGAGGAAGGATATCCTTGCCTCTTCCAGGGTTCTGCTCAGTGTTACAAGCCTCAGGGACAGATTTTTAAAGGTATTGAGTCATCTAAAGATGCAAATAGGCACCTAATGGAATTCTCAGATACCTAAGAAGATTAGGCATCTAGCTCCCATTGAAATCAATGCCTACATTACTGTGAAAATAGGACTTAGCTATCTAAATGACTTAAGGCCATTAAGTGTGGAACAATGTCTAAATATCTTTAAAACTCTGGTTTTAAACTAAACTTTTCACAGGGCGTGTTCCTCATTTTATGGCTTCCTAACTTGAAAGGACCCAGCAATTACAGCTGCAAGTGAAGTCACTGGGATCTGTGTTTTGAACATGTAAATGCTATAAAATACTAACTGGTGGTCTGTCACACTGGATAAGGGAGTCTAATTTAGATGTAAGGGGAACCCTTGAATGAAATACAAATAGGGAATTTTTAGTTACATATATAAACATTCATCCATGTTCAAGAAGCATTGGAATATGAACAAGCAAAGAGTCAGTATCCAACTGAAATACACTGCTATGGATGCTGGCCCTTTGAAATACTCAAGCATCCAAGAAGCAATAGGGTCTTTATCTCATTCAGGTGAGATGGCTTGTTTGTTTATTTATTTAATCTGACATTGTGCGGCCTCCCAAGACTGTCCAACAGCAAAATTGTAGTATCAATCCTGCCCTATCATCAGATATGGCAATTTGGCTCATGAAAATGATATCGAAGGTTACAGGATGCTCATTAAATTCTCTCTACCATCTCAATGGGGAAGCAATTCTTCAGTCCAAAGAAGGTGTTCCAGAGCTAAACTTTTTAATTGAGCTGTCAGCCAACTGAGGAAGAGGGGTTATGTGTCCTGTGTTTACCTCCCAGCATGCAAAAATACTGTGAAACTGTGAAGATTGCAGGAAGTAGGATTGCTCGTCCCATTAAAAGCAAATCACTGATGGCTGAACAAAAGATTCCCTTTTGATCTGTGTAGGTATTGTCCTTTGCTCTTTACACACAAAAATAATCTGAAAAGACCATTTGAGCATAGTAGGATCCCAAACAACCATGCTTACTAATAAAGCTGGTTGGGAATTTTCTGGCAAAATATAGAACACAGTGAGCACCAAATATTTAAAAGGATACTAATCTATTTCCATATGCTATGGTAGGGAAATTATTTTGTTGTAGAAATTCCTGCAGGCTGTCCTTCTCAGGAAGAAAGGTGGAATGGATCCCACACAGAGGGAATTACAGAAGCATAGATGACTCACTGTAATAAGAACAACTTTGAGGAAGGCTTTTTGTCCTTCAGAAGCTACCTAACCCTTCTCTGATAGGAGAATCTTAGAATAGAAATACTAAGACAGCTTAGCAGAAGGTAGTGTACCTGTTATTTTTTTTTGGCGATCTTGAGAAGCTGACCTAAAGGCAGAACGCACATCACAATAATGGCTGAAGAGCATGATTACATCTGAATGTAAAAGACCTGGGAAAACAAGCTCAGGATAGGGATGATTTTCATCGTTTGGTTTGTGCTTTATGCAACTTTGGTGTGGGAAGAACAATGTTGAGGATGATTTAAATAGCAATAAGACTGAAAGCCAATTTGCCAAAATGTCTGCTGAGGTAATTTTTTAATAATGCTCAGTTTGCACACATCAGACATCCAGATCAACCATTTCAGTGCTCATGTGTCTAGAAGAGCTGACTGGAAAAGCTGAAAAGATGTTAAATGATCCATTCAACTTACTTATGGCCTCACTTTTTTCCATGTGCATTTCTTCACTTGCAGTGCAATTTGTAAGAGCAAATCTTGTACATCTGACTGCGTGTCATGGGGTAAGCCTACCCCATCCTACCCACCCCCTCACCCCCCGCCCCGATGGGGAGGTTTGGGAGGTGAGGAGAGAGCTGGTTGTCCCCCTAGGCGCAGCCTACCAGACTCCTCCCGGCCTCCCAGCCATCTGACTCAAGGCTCTGAGTCAGGGTGGCTGTCTCTAGGGCCCAGGTGGTGTGGCCTAGCAGCCAGAGTCAATAGTCACCCACTGGGTCAGAGGCTTAGTTGGCCTAGTGGCCGGAGTCAATAGTGGCCCTTGAATCAGGGCTGGGCAAGTAAATAGTCTGTAGCCTGGTCTCCTGCAGGGTGGGGCAAGCAAATAGTCTGTGCTACAGCAGGGGTTCACGCACCTCTGCAGTCTGAAGTTTAGGTAGGGGGGTTGCTATCACCCCAAGGGGAGTGTCAAGGGAGGCTAGAGGGAAGCTAGTCACCCACCTGTCTCCACTGCATTCCAGTCCAGTGCCCTGTTTGTGACCAGGGTGGTCACCACCTTGGCCAATAGGAATCCCACTGCAACACTCTGACCTGTCTTGGGCAGGAGATACCACTCACACCATCCCCCTGGGCCACTTCCTATTGTGCCTCCTGACGCGTCTAGTGGGTCTCACTGGGGCCTTCGGGTTCCTGGCATCAGTAGCTCCTTGGACATCTTGCTCTGAGCAGTTGGCTGTGGGCAGTGGGTTTCTATTCAGGTCTCTGGGGTCTCTGGTTCCCTCAGCTGGGGGCTAAAGTGAGTCCCTGCTTGGAGCCTCCACCAGGTGTTCTTCCTCCTCAGTGGTTAGCCTGGAATAAGCCGGCCTGCTCCCTTTTATACTGAGGCAGCAGTTGACCCATGCCCAGCACAGCCGGGGGGTGGGCAGGAATTCCACTGCCCACAGTGTGTGTTTAACTCTTTCCTGCTCAGTTTGGGGTAAGCCCACCCTGTCACACTGAGGTACAAATTTTGTGGGGGCAAAATGTGTGTTAGATTTTTTGATGCTTTGTCATAATTGCATTGATATATCTGGAAAGGTCATTAAAATAATCTCTCCAAATGGTTCTTAGAATCCTATAATTTTCCTTCCAACATGATTACCCCAAAATTGTGCTTTCACTCTTATTCTGTAAAGGATTTACATCCCATATACAGGCTAAAGCTATCTGCATGTGTGTAATGCAAAAATGTTCTAACAGGTGTCGAATTTGAATTAGAGCATTCAGCTCAGTATTAAATATTTTGCCATTTTCTGAATTCAGAAGCTGCTGGAGAGGAAAATTATGCTAACTATACATCACTGATAAAGTCCCAGGGGTAAAATAAATCAAATTAATTTTTGAATGATTGGAGTTTATAGGGCACGTATGAAGGCAGAGAGTAGGGAAAAAAGTGTCAGAGATGGTCTAAATTGGGCAGGATACTATGCTTTGCTAGAGGAAGCAAATGTGCTTATGTAAACCAATAATACACTGTGGTTACATAGCACATGAGGATCTCAAAGTATTTTGAATACAGAAAATCAATTAAACCTCCCAGCACTCCTGAGTGTTGATTACACGGTAATATATGCATTTTATAGAAGGATAAATTAAGACACAGATAGATAAATGATTTAGTGGCAGAGTGGTAAATAGAACCTATCTCTTCTGAGTTCCTATTCTATCCATAAGGCTACAATCCATACCTATAGGTTGGATTGTAACAGAGCCCTACATGGCCATTCAGGAGAGAAAGTGAGAGTAGGAGAAGTAAAATCTATCCTCATGCCCACTGCAGCATTAACACTATCCCAGCTCTACCTACCCACAGTGTGCTAGCCAGTGGAGCTGAGATGGCATGGGGATGGAAGGAAGCTGCACCAGCTGAAGGACTGCAGTAAATCACTTTCCTCCAGGAGTGAGCTGGATACAGAGAAGGAACAGACTCCAAGAACTACAATTGATCCCTAGGCTCAGCCACATGCCACCTCTTCATCAGGGCTGAATCTAATTCTCAATCAAGCCCTATGTGACTTGAATTTAAACCCATATTGGGTTGTTAAATTAAAAATTAAAAAGAAAGTGAAAACCACAAAAAAAATTGTCTGAAAGGAGGCAATGGGACTTACATATTTGATGACTGAGCCCTTTTTTTCATTTTACTGTTTTACAAATTCCAGTTGAGACATTTTAAAGCTAATAACGTAACACGATAGTCATGAATGGTTGAGGTTCTCACAGTTGTTAGATGAAGGAGCTCAGATGATGCTGTCTACTAATGGTAATGACAGTACCCCTCAAATTACACAAGAGAATGGTTTTTGTTTTGTGTTTTAGTTTGATGAAAAAGGGTTTCCGATATATTGAGATAACAGCATGGTGTAAGTGGGGGAAAAAGAATTTATTTTGTGATTTATATTTAAGATGAAAGATTTTAGTTGTCTCTGAAATGTGTAATTTTTAAACAAGAAAATGGAAATAAACTTGTGCCCCTATGAAATGCACCAACATTGTTTTCTATCATATCCTACCATATTTGCTTTTTCTCATTATCTCAGTGTCATTATCTCAGCACAATATTTGGTTCTCATTATCAGGATCATTTCACATAAATGCACAAGCCCTTTATGTGAACAAATATAGCTGATCATGATGAAAAGAAATAATCTGTGTGTTTGTGTGCCTCTGTCTCTCTCCAAAGAGATATAATGCCCAATCCTGAATTTACTCAAAACAGTTGCACATTGGAGAAACTCCACTGAATTCTCTGCAGTTACTGCTCCTTATCAGCATAGGCGTGGGATCAGAATCAGGAAGCATGGTTTTATAAAATATAAATATTTATTAATATACAGACTTAGACTAAACAGATATCATTAACAGACCCAGAAATAATAATATAATATGTATTTCTTAGCCATGGAAAGTTATCTGTTATATTTAAATATGATTTTAGGGCACTTTCATTGTTTATAATAAGTTGGACTAATGTTCCAGAGTTCCTCTTCTTACTCTTCACTTTTAAAGAAAATGTCTATGTAACTAAACTCTCTTCAAGGATATGATTAGCTGAATTTCAATTAACCATTGTGCGCTTCTGTCAAAACTCATGCATACCCCTCATGGAGCATTTCATAATTCAGATATATTTGGTTATTAGCTGACCTGCTGGAATTTGTATTAGTATAGCTCATAGGAGCTCCACTCTTGTACCCATTGTGCTAGGTGCTGTGCAGATATGGAACAAAAGATCATTCCTGCCCCAAAGAGCTTACAGTCTAAGTGTAAGACAAGGGACAACAGATACAAACAAACTGATGAGTAAAAGAACTTTTTTTCCCCCAAAATTACTTTAGGAAATAGCCTAATTCTTATGCACCACGTATGTATATTTTAAAAATCAGTCCCACTTAAAATAGTCAACTTAATTGTTACAGTTCATATTGGACTTAATAAACATAAGACCCCACCAGACCATAAATGTTAACCTTCCCTTCAATATCCAAACACTTAAAGAGATGTTTGAGACTAATTCCAAATGATCAGTGATATTTCCCTTTATATATACTTTGCTTTCTCTAGTACTAGGGCTGTTTGAGCCCTAGCCAGCCTGTGGAGCAGTATAGTAATCTGAAAAGGTTGTATTGTTCCGACTTGTTAATTGGAGATTTAATGTATTTGGGTGAGAATCCTCAACTGATCATGAGAATCCAGATTTCATCCAAGTCATTTTAAAGGAAAGGGTTTGGAGGAAAGGATTAACTGGGGGAGGTCCCTGATGACTGGAAAAAAGCAAATATAGTGAAATATATTGAAATATATCTTCAAGAAAGGGAAGAAAGAGGATTCAGGGAACTATAGGCTGGTCAGCCTCACCTCAATCCCTGGAAAAATCACAGAGCAGGTCCTCAAGGAATCCATTTTAAGGCACTTAAAAGAGAGGCAGGTGATCAGGAGCAGTCAACATGGATTCACCAAGGGAAAGTCATGCCTGACCAACCTGATTGCTTTCTATGAAGAGGTGACTGGTTCTGTTGGTGTGGGGAAAGCAGTGACGTGATATGCCTTAATTGTAGCAAAGCTTTTGATATGGTCTCCCACAGTATTCTTATCAGCAAGTTAAAGTATGGGTTGGATGAATGGACTATCAAATGGATAGAGAACTGGTTAGAGCAAACGGGTAGTGATCAATGACACTCTGTCTAGCTGGCAGCTGGTCACAGGTGGAGTGCCCCAGGGGTCGGTCCTGGAGCCGGTTTTGGTCAGCATCTTCATTAATGATCTGGAGGATGGGGCAGATTGCATCCTCAGCAAATTTGACACTAAGCTAGGGGAAGTGGTAGATACCTTGGAAGGGAGGGATAGGATACTGAAGGACCTAAACAAATTGGAGAATTGGGCCAAAAGAAATATGATGAGTTTCAACAAGGACAAGTGCAGAGTTAGGATTGAAGAATCCCACGCACAGCTACAGACTGGGGACCGATGAGCTAGGCAGCAGTTCTGCAGAAAAGGATCTGGGGTTACAGTCAATAAGGATCTAAATATAAGTCAGTAGTGTGGCCTGGTTGCCCAGAATACTAATAGCATATTGGGATGCATTGGTAGGAGCATTGCAAGCAGATCACAGGAAGTGATTATTCCCTTCTATTCTGCATTGGTGAGGCCGCATTTGGAGTACTGTGTCCAGTTTTGGGCCCCCCACTACAAAAAGGATGTGGACAAGTTGGAGAGAGTCCAGTGGAGGGCAACAAAAATGATAAGGGGGCTAGAGCACAAGACTTTTGAGGAGGCTGAAAGAACTAAGCCTGTTTAGTCTGCAGAGGAGAAGAATGATGGGGGGATTTGATAGCAGCCTTTAACTACCTAAAAGGGAGTTCCAGGGAGGATGGAGCTAGGCTGTTTTCAGTGGTGGCAGATGACAGAACAAGGAGCAACGGTCTCAAGTTGCAGTGGGTGTGGTCTAGGTTGGACATTAGGAAAAAGTTTTTCACTAGGAGGGTGGTGAAGCATTGGAATGGGTTACCTAGGGAGGTGGTGGCATCTCCATCTTTAGAGATTTTTAAGCTGCGGCTTGACAAAACCCTCGCCGGGATGATTTAGCTGAGGATAGTCCTGCTTTGGGCAGGGGGTTGGACTAGATGAGTTCCTGAGGTCCCTTCCAACTCTAATATTCTATGATTTCTACTTTGCAGTATGCAAAATTCTATGCCACATGACAAAGGGAGGACAGGAATTTCCAACAATATTGAAATGAGCTTTCTAACAACAACATCAAGGACCTTCTAAGAACTCACTCTGGTCTTCATCTTATAGACAACTATTGTCATAGTTCCATTGAAGTCAGCAAATTATCTGGCCCAAGTAAATATATCTGCAGTTCAGTGTGTTTGTATTGATTAGGGCAGTATCCTTCTCAGTGGTGGCATGGATAGTCCCTTAAACCAGACCACGCCACTTCTCCAAAGGGAATATGGGGAAATAGGCAAGAAATAGAAATAGAAATTACTCTAAATGATGGATGATATTACCTAATGGGCATAAAATAAATTTTCTTTGCTAATGCTCATAAAGGAAACACCATTAGATGGGTGCAATTAATACCGAAGGAACAGAAAGGGAAGAAGAACTTGAAATGGGCCATATTAGATCAAAAGTATCTACAAGTAGCCAGGAGATCAAAACTGGTAAGGAAGACCATGGTAGTGACCTTTAATTTCATTTATTTATTTATTTTTGTAAGGATATAGGCAGTGAAATAGAAAAGAGAAGCATAAAGCATTTATGCTTCAAATCATCCAGTCTGGAATTTCGCAAGATAGCAAAAATCTTGGCACTAGCTCTAAAGGTGCTCGGGATACTGAAACCACAGGATACTGTACTCAGGACTGGTAGCAAGGGGCAGTTACAAAAAACTGGGCACAGAGCATTAGGTCTGTCCTTTTTTAAAGTCTTCTTTAATAATCTGGAATGGGGAGTAAATAACACATTAATCATATTTGCAGATGATTTTGAACTACATATTGTTTACAAACACTATTGTGGCCAGAGATATAATAAAGTGAGATTTACACCTGAAAAATAGAAATGAATTAATCTGAAGCAAAGATATTGAATGGGAGTGAGGAACCTGGAGAACTTCAGTGCTGAAAAAAGTCATAGGATGATAATAGGTAACAATTTAAATTATTTGCCCTGATGATTAGCTCAACACCAATGCCACAACATGGTACTAGGGGGGGGTTGTGCTAATTCGTTGCTGGTCTTTCATACATGGTATAAAATAATGTTCTGACCAAGTGTGTATTCACACTTTTTAAAGAGTGGAGTGGTTAGATCTGCAGTTCTGGATCAATTCTAATTTGCAAAATTACATTCTTCTTATAGTACCTAATTATTTTCCTGCTGTTTCAAATGAATGTAGTATTTTATTTCACTTGCTACCCTTCTGTAGGCATAGATCATATTTCGTAAAGCACATTGAGATACTTTGAACTTGAAAGAACCATAGGTAAACCCCAGTTTTGTGAAGTATTTTATTAAACTGTTCAATCCAAAACACATTTGTGGCTGCCAGCCTTTCACTAGGTTATTATAATTTCTCCAGATTTTATTAAATCCTGGCCATAGAAAAGTTTTGAGTTTTTTGCAGTTCGTTCATAGAATTGGGGTTTCCCTGTATATAAGAATGCTACTTAGATTTTAAAGAGCACTTTGCAAACACAAGAATTTAAAATAACTAATTAAACCTGGAAGGCAGCAGTAGCAAAAAAAAATATTTCTTTGCAATGAAAACCCTTTAAAGCTTTTGAATTATTACCCTAAGAACACAGTTGATTGCTGCTGGAGAGAAAAGAAAAATTCCATTGCTGAAGTCCTGCTATGATGCTTTAACGTTCTTCAAGACTACATCTTTATTAAAACCAAGGAAAGAATTCCTCTATGGAAAATGAATCTTGTCTTTCAAGTTTTAATTCATCCCCCCTTTCAAAGTGAAATTTGAACTTTCTGATCGGTATTTGTAAGTTTGAGCCAATTCATCATGTTGTTGGATTATATGGTGGAGATCTTTTCTTTTTCCTGTCTTTAGAATAGTAGTGCAGTCAGGGGCCTCCAAATGAATTGTCTATGATTATGTCGGAACAAAGTGTCAGCAAAAAGTAGCTTACTCACAAGAACAGCTCATTGAGCTTATTCAGTGATCTTTCTTAACCTATTTGGGTCCATAATATTTTGATCCATGACCCTGGCTCATGTACTGGCAGTAAAGTCTCTGGATATTTTTTCCAATTCATTGGCTATTAAAAAACAAATAAAATAAAACCACCATAAGCAAAGCTGTACTTGGGGGTGTTGGCTACAAACTTCCTATAATATGGGAAAAAACATATTTCTACATTGCACTACACCAAAATATATAGCTAATGGAAATATGTGGTGCTCGTAGTATTGCCTTAGTATTTGCAGGTTAAGTCAACTGCCACAGCCAAGACTTTCAGCTGCCATTTTATAGATTAGTGATAATAGCCTGGATCCTGTTAGTTTACTCACACATTTAGTTTACTATGGTTATTTTCATCTCTGTTTCATATTTAAACATAACATTTTGGTTTTAAAATAATTTTTCAGATAGTATAATCTTACTGAAGTGTCATTGTTTACTAGTTGTTGAGTTGTTGTTCTCCTATATCAGAAACAATTTATTATTGTGTTCCAGGTAGATGGACAGACTTGCATCTTCTTGTGTTGCCTTTCGGTTTTAGTTCTAGTGGTAAGGCACAGATCCAAAGAAATGTTTCCAGAAGCAGTAGACAAATCTGGACAAACTTCCAGAACTCCTTTCTGTTCATTTTGTACAATCTATAAATCTTGTATAATATAGTGTGGTCACAAATTCTATTCCAAGTTCCAATTTTCTACATATACCGATAAAATGCAAACTACACATTTAAGCAACCCAAATTCCTGGGTCTCCTGTTTTTATGTGCATGACTGAAAGAACTAAAGAGAGAATATCCAGAGGTTGGGAGGTTCATGTCAAATCTAATGAAACCTCCAAAGTTTGGCTGCTTATTCCAACCATTTCTGTATATAAAATTGGACTAGAAGTCTGTTTTTGCAATATTTTTGGTGCTTCCTGCGTCTGATGAAGCTGGGAATACCATGAAAACAGCTTCTGCACTTCACACAACACTTCAGCACTGTTCTTCAGCATTTCTACCTCCAGACAAGCTTTCAAATCAAATTTAATACAACTTAAGAAAATCCTATTGAAACATTTGAAAAACATCAAAACAAACAACCCCTCCCCAATATAGATTTTCTTCTAATGTTGGGTGATGCTTAAAGTATTTTTTTTATTTTTATCCAAGCTAGTTGATCCACTCCTATTTAAAACACATAATTTGACAAAGCATCAAAGTCATACCCAATAATTTTCAGCATAGGTGTTATTAATGAAGGATACAAAATTTAGGCATTTATCTATACTGCTCTGTCCCTGTTGATTTCAGTAAGACCCTATGTGGGCACAGAGATCCACTTCCAAAGCAATCACTCCAAGACTAGAAGCTAAAATTATAAAGCTATTTCACAAGGTCTTTTTAAAAAATCTGAGAAGTGTCTCTAAATTAGCAAAGTTGGATTTTTCATTCATTGTGTCTCCCTGACTCCATATCACATGTGCTCAATTTACATATTTTTCTAGCCACCAGTCCTGTGTACTCAACCAAGACTCTGAAAGCCAGGCAACATTTTTTCCTTTTCATTTATGACCAGCAACAATAAAACTACTGAAGATGAAATTACATCTTCATTTACACCTGTCAACCCAGTGTCTTGAGAGGGCTTGCAAAGGTGTAATTGAGGCATCATTTGCAATATTGGCTAGTCCCTCACCTTATGACCTCTCATAGGGCTGTGTTCACTTCTCATGGTCAACCTTTATCATGGCCTACAAAGCCTCCATCATGGGGAACAATGCTTTATTCCCTTCCCCCTCTGATTTCCATATCTTTGAAGCTCTTCTACCTCTATATGAGTCATAGCAGATGCAACTGTTGAAACAGCAATTTTGCATTGTGGTCAGCTACTTAGAGCACTTAAAGGAAGAGAAAAAGAAAAGTTTGGATCAGTCAAAAACTTTACAGAGCAGGTAATCACATGCCTGCATATTCCAAGATCCATTTTACTGCTGATTTAGCCTGACAACTGTACTATAAACGGCTACCTTGTAATTATTTCTCAAAGCTGAATGATGAGATTTCTGATACTTAAATCCTATTATTAAGGAATATTGTCAAATCAGTCCTGCTGTTCTGGTTGCCAATACTCTTAAAAATGTCACATATGCTTTTATATTTTTCCAATAACTTCAGTACAGGATGAAATTATTTTTCTTTTATGGTTTGTATTTCACAGTGGTATGTTATTTAGTACTATAGGGTTGTTTTATTATTCAGGGAGCTGTACCCTCTATTTATTTGCTTGCTGTTCTGTTTTAGACATTTCATAGCTGTCATAAAATGAGATTTAAATTCAACCTATGAAGGTAGTGGATTCACAAAAGAGACGCACTTTGTTGGTTGTTCCAAAAAATTCAAACTCTAACCATAAAAGGTCTGTGAAACTTTAAATCATGTTAAAGCTCACCATTGTTTTATACTTAGGACACTCCAATGCATGAAAATGTAGATAAATGCCATTTTTATAATAGAACTTCGTATTTCCTAATGTTGTGCAGTGACTACACACCAAAGTGATAGGGCCTTAATACAGACATAAGATAGATATATTTTAACTTCCTTTCTCAGCTACTCTCAGCTAAGGAAAGCATAATTGATTTTTCCAGGTCAGAGCCTACAAGCTTCTTAGAAAGCTATATCCATGCAGGGAACATAATCTGACAGTTAAAGGTAAGGGAGAGAAAGTACTGCATAGCAGTGACTCTAATGAGCAGTATGATCCACAATTCCAGTCAGAAGAAAGTCCTGGCAGTGGCTTGCTTTAAAAGGAATGGAATGTGAATAAAAGCCTGTGGTAAAGCCCCAGAGTCATGGTTGTTTAATCCAGTGGTTCCTGACCTGTGAAGAGAGCCCCCTGCAGGAGAAGAGAAGGGGATGGAAATCAGCCTTTCATATACTGGTTTGGAAGGATTTGACTTTTATCAGTAAATGTTGATAAAAGTAGATTTCACTGTACAAACACAAACCAATGAAAAAAGGTTTCTATTGATGATAATAGAAATTTACAGATAGGCAAAGTAAGAAAAATGCTGCTTTGGAACTTATTAGAGTTCGATTTAAGGAATTTATTCTGTATATTTTGACATATGATATTGACAATTTGTGTTTTAATGGTTATAAAAGTTTAACTGTTTGACTCTAACGTTAACTGTCATTAAATAATTATTACCCCCTATAATTTCCCAAAACTATGAAAATTTAAATAGATAAAAATAGAAAAAATGTTTAAAAATAGACACTGATATTACCCACTGACATTATTTAAAAAAAAATCAATTTCTTCCAAACCTACTCATATATGTGTGATAGTTCATAGATAACAATTTGTTTAGTTTTTTCAATGTTTTCAGCACTGTTTGTGTTTCCTCCAATGGTTTCAAGGGAATGCAGATTAATTCACATCCTGTCCGAAAATGTTGCGCCATGATGGTTTCACATCAGAAATAGTTGCTTTTAGGTGTTATACAAAATAATTCCTTTTAGCCCTTCCATTAATTCATTCTGACATTATGATGAGATGTGATTAGTTGGGCCGGATTATAGGGACTAATCCTTGCCTGGATGTGCAAGGTTTGGGGGCAGTTGTACACATGGAGCCTTTTTCCACTTCCATAGTGTTACCCCCTTGCACTTTCCTAAACACAAGGACTTATCTCTTCTGTAGCCGCAAAGGGGGGAGGCAGAAAAGATACATGTACATGTCCCAGCCCATCTCCTCACCCTCAGACACAGAATATGGTGCATGCTACACCATCCTAAAGGATGCCTCCTGGTTCTCCAGCAGTGACAGTGTAGCTTGGCATTGCCCCTGCTATATGTGCAAGGATAATCAGATAATACATGCTATAGAACGCAAAGCCTCTGAAGATGCTAATAGAAGTGCAAAGATTCCATAGACAGATATTTGTGGGATGTGAATTAATTCACATTTCTGCAACTCCATTTTTGCTGCATGTTGCAGTGAGGTATAGTACCCAATCTACAGATGATTCTCAGTCAGTTTTGCTTGATAGGCTCTGCACAATCTGAGTCCAAACAACTGATTGTTGCTCTATAGTCTTTTTATAACTTAATCTCCTGGACCTCAGTATATAAAATTGATTGATATTTAAGTCTAAAGTTTTCAATATACAATTGAAGACAATTTTTCTTATAAAAAAAGAACTAGATAAATCAGGGAGGATAGGTCCATGAATGACTATTAGCCAAATGGGAAAGGATTGCTTTTTGCCAGAAGCTGGGCATGGGCAACAGGATGGATTACTTGACAATTACCTGTTTTGTTCTTTCCCTTTAAAGCACCTGACATTATCCTGTCTTCCAACAGTAGCCACTGGCTAGATGGACCACAGGTTTGATCCAGTACAGCCCTCTAATGGTGGTCCTCTCCTGAAGCATTTCCAATCTCTGACTATTTTGATTATTCTCCTCCATTTTCTCCAATGACACAGGAGAGGGTTCTAAGGTTGCTAACTGTCCTAGATAGTAAAAGCTTTTGGCTTGATAAATTCATAAAATACTTAACATCTATTTAATGAGATTTTAGGATTGTTACTCTGTGTGCCACTCTGCAGCCTAGAATATCTGCTGGAGTCAGCGGGAAATGATGTTAACATGCGAACATGGCGAAGAGCTCTTTGTTCAGAATATCATCAGGTTCAAGCACCACTGGGATTCACAGTCTGTAATCATCCAGTTTTTAAATTCTCAACCATTTTGACTAGAAAATTACACCTGTGCCATGGACAGCTACAGTAAGGCATGTATCTATGTCATGCTAAGTTTCTTAGACCACTGTAATTTCAGAGATTACTCAACCACACACCACAAGTATGTTACAGCTAATTTGTGCGCAACAATTTCATTGGTTGTATGAGGACACTATACAGAATATGGATCACTTGGCCTAACCGTCACACCCACACTGTCAGACCCTGAACCTTTCCATCGAGGCCTCCAGGCTTCCAAACTAAAAAATACAAATAAAAAAAATCCTCTCTAGCTTATTTTTTTCATAAACAACTGAAAGTTGCTTCTTGCCAGATCTTATAACAGTTCCCACCTTCTCATAACACCTTTCCCATTGTTTGTTTGTTTGTTTGTGTGTACTACAGTATACTTAGAAGCCCTACTCATTGACCAGTGCCTCATTCTGCTAGGCATTGTACATAAGGATGGTCAATTTTGAAATATGCAGGTGCCTTAATTAGGCACCTAAATTCAGACTCGGCTGCTTAACTTTTTGTAGATGAGTTCAAAATGTTTGGCCTTAATCTCTATTATTCATTACTTCTAAATTTAACAATTGTCCATGGAAAAATTTAGGATTTAATATTTGTATCATAACAGCAGTTGGAGACCCCTGTCATGATCATGGCCCCATTGTATTAGTACTATATCAACACAGCTGAAGGCACATACCTTATTGTGAAGAGCTGACTATCTATAAATATTTAGAGAAGAAAAAGCAGTTCTTTGGAAACTGCCCTTTGGTGATCATGGTTACCAGCATTGACATTTATAGGTGGTTGCCTTCAGTAAGTTCTGACCTTCAAACATTTCATCACTGTAACCCACTGCTCAGTGTGTGTTAGACATCCCCTTCTTTGCACAATCCACAGAAGATGAGAGTCTATTGAAACTACCATCTGTAGTGTTAATCCTTTATCTCAGTCTGTAAAGACTTCTGTTTTTATCTTTGTAGGGCCCCACTTCACTACCTGGTCACAAATAAGAAGGTTGTCATCATGTCATTATTTAGTTGTGCTATTATGATTGAAGGAAGAGTCCTGTGGTCAGGAAAGGGGATTATTTTAACATTTTATATTAATGGAATCTACAGGTGCTCAGCGCCTGTAATATCAGGCCACCTATGTACCTGAATGTGAATTTTGCTGCTTCCTTTAGCCACACATATTAGAAAATGTTGGTGTGATGATGATGTGCTACAAACTAATTGGCCTGCAACTTTGTAAGTTTAGCTCCAATGTTACAAAGACTTATGTACATACTTAATTTTGAGCAAGTGAGTATTCCCGATGAACAAGTTTTTGTAGAGTCAGGGCCTTGGTAGATTTGAAATATATATACAAATGAGAAGCTTACCTTTAATAGATCTGGGTTTAACAGATGGATTACACATAAACCATGATTTAAACACAATTTACAAAGAGCTTAAAAAAATCTTTTCTATGAGTTACTGTTTTTCATTTTATCTCAGAACAAAATGGATTTTCAATAGCTTGGAGCCTAAAAACTGTAATCAGAAGGCATTTTTGCAATCCTTTTCTACATTGTCAAGCATAATTGTTTTCAGGTACAATATTGAATGTTAAATGAGACTCTTATCTGGTAAAGTAGTAAAACAATTTAAAGGCTTTTAAAGGGAAAACTATTTATTGAGAGCCAACTCCTGACTTTTCTTCTTAACCCTTTTCCTTTCCACACTGGGCCATTATCTCCTTGCTGCCACTCTCCTAGCACCACTGGGGCAGAGTGAACAGGCAAACGGCAACCGTCAGTCTGAGTCCCACTTTCTTCCCAGCTGTTACAGAGCATTGTTTCCTTCATGTGCACCAGCATAAAGCTCTCCCACAATGCCTTCTCCCTCCTCCCCCCTTCCATGGCATATCTAGGTTTGTGTATGGGTAGGGTTTTGTGGCCTGCCTTGTGCAGGAGGTCAGACTAGATGATCATGTTGGTCCCTTCTGACCTATGAGTCTATGAGTCTATGTAAATGTTTGAACACAGTTTTTGGAATCACATGAATCAAGCATATACATACAGATTTTTCTCTTTTTATAATCAATATTTAGAGTGTGTGTGTGTGTGTGTGTGTGTGTGTGTGTAACCCCAAATGAATATTTGAATAATACACTTAACTAGGGAAGACTATCATTTTAGTTCAGGTGTGTGTGTGTGTGTGTGTGTGTGGTGAGAATAAGTTATGGTCTACCTCCCTCCCACTCCATTGTCATAGCTAGCACCGTTCATGGTGTATGTTGTTCCCAGTGGGATTATTGCTGACATTGGAGCATGAGAGCAAAGGATGAAGGCTCCAAGTGCTTTTTTGTAACCCTTTTGTCTTGCACCATAAATGTTTGTCAAAAATACCTTTAAGTATACATGAGCTATTAAGCAGTTATTCAGTAACTAAGGCTTTGTCTACACTTGCCTTCGAGATTCAGCGGCAGTCGACAGGAGTTACTCAAGCTATGCAAAAAACTTGTGTAACTCCCTATGATTTCTGTGCTTCTGTTCTGCTTACCGTCTTCACTGAGCTGCTTCACTGAGCTGCAAACCACGTTCCCATCGATGCAGTGCTACGCCACTTGAGAAGGTGATCTTAATATGTCGATTTCTGGGCTGACAAAGTGGGTCTTTACTGACTGCTCAGTCGATCCAGAGAAATCGGTCTGATGGCGGTGAATATGCCGCCGTCAGTGAAGACATAGCTTAAGGCTAGCTACTTATAAGCTAAAATCAATTTAAGGGAAAACCTGCCTGTATACTGCAGATACACTGAGGGTGAGAGAAAGGGCTCACAGGAATGCCTTTTCCCTTTCCCTGGCGCATCTGTGCTGCATCCTGAACAGGATTTCAGCCTAGTGCTCTTCTGAGGTGCTGTTCCTTTTGAGCCAGGGCACAAAAGCCCCAAAGGCACATAGTCTGCAGCTGGGAATGCTGCCCTGCAAACCTGCTGCCTTCAGCTGTAGATGCTAGAAGTGCACATTATTCCATTTTTAGGCCTTGCAACTCCCATTGAAGTAGTGAAATGGTTTGAATAAGGAGCTGACAGGGTTCGCTGATGGGCAGGAAGATTTTTATGCTGGGTTTGATGGCACAATGTAGGTATCTGGGAGACCAGAGAGGTAGTGGTTACATGAATCAAGACAGGAAGTTTAGCAGTTCTACATGGAAAGAAAAGATCTGAGTTTTAAACCAAGGAGAAAATGTAGCCCTATCTGGACACTGCCAGGATGTAAGGGACATTATTGGAAGAGTCGTCAAAGATGATCTCAGAATACAGGCCAGCACAATGGGAAAAATGGTCATGTCATGAAGAGTAATAGAGATTGAAGGGCTGGGAAGTGGAGAGCGTTTTGGAGATGCATCAGTAATTCCTTTTTGTCCATATTGAGTTTTGTCAGTGAGACTTCTATGAAGAAGTATCATAGAAGCAGTGTGACTGGAGGGACTGAGTTAAAGAAGCCATGTCAGGAATGCAGAGGTAGATCTGTGAATTGTCATCAAACACTGTAAAAGACCAAGGAGAGTAATATGTATTTAAAAAAAATGGAGGATGTAATGAAAGGTATCAAACTAGCAGAGAGCTCCAGAGGGATGAGGATCAAGTATAGTCCCTGAGATTTTGCCAGTAAGTACTCATTAGAGTAGTCATTAGATAGTGGTTTTAGTGGAGCATGGTGGTTGGAAGTTACATTGTGTTGGAGAGGTGAAGGATACAACTGGAAAAGGAGAAGTTTGGTAAAGGGTTGCAAAGAACTCTTGTTCAGTTTGAGGTGATGGTAAGAGGCATAAATTGGGTCATTAATTGGACAGGCACATGGGATCAAGACTTCTGAGGGTGGGCCAGAGTAGAGAATATTTTCACTTTGAGGGGAAGGAGCCAGTGCAAGAGGCTGAGGATGGGGGAGAGGAAAGTCAGCAACTGAGATTGGGAGGTGGTGGAACTTACAGGTGGGGGACTTGAGCCAGTGCTTGGGGAAGGAATGAAAGTGTATTACACACAGGTTTGGCTTCTTCCCCCTTCTAATGCCTTATAAGATACCTCTACCCTGCTGCTGTGATGTGCTTCCCAGCTCGAGTAGGCAGACATGCACTAGCTCCGTTTGAGCTAGCATGCTAAGGCAGTGTTACCAGAAGTAGCACAGGGGGGAGCTTGGGCTTGCAGCCTGAACACAGACCACCCCAGACTCCATGGACATATATGCAGACTGCTAGCCTGCTGCTTCCCATACTACCCTTATGCTATGTGTAATACGCCACCACATCTGTCTACCGGAGCTTGGAAGTATGATCCCAGACATAGAATGTACCCTTATTAGTCTAAAACGGGATTCACTTCATCTGTTGTAGCCCTGCCCTCTACTGCCCCTTCCTTTTTACAATACAGCTGCCCCAGGCACAGGCAAACTATACTTTAACACTTCTTTCAGACACGTTTTCCAGGCTGGAAAGACAGGATTTTAAACAGCAAATTGAGACAATTCCTAAGAAGGTGTAAGGAAAGACCCTGCAGTTATGTGATATCTACCCTTCCATCAGACAGGTGCCCCCATCATACTAAAAGTCTCCATGACAGTTACAAGACCTCTGCTTATGCTTCAATACGTATTAGCTGACAGACTTATGGTTCACTCCCTTCCAAGACTTGCCCATTTTAGCAGTCTTCTGGCAAAGTAGACTTGCCAAATCCACCCAGGAGCCACCCACTCTTGGCTCACAAGGGAATGCTGCTTTACAAGAAAAAGGTCTCACTGAACTTTAACAATACTAGCCAAACCTGATGCTAGCCACCAGATCTTATTTTATCTTAGTGAACGAAAGAAAACTGTAGCTGGCCTGGGCATCAGCTCCTGGAACAGTATTGCAGGTTGTGCTGGGGGTGCAGCGTGTTCCCTCTTTTATTCCAACACATCTGATCTCATAAAACTCCAATTCCCAGTTGTTAAAACTCTCATAGGCTCCGTACATTTTTTTGGTAATCTCATAGGCTCCGTACATTTTTAGTACACATTGGTAAGACTATAGGGTCATACGTGTGGGATAACCCGGCAAAGCATAGTCACTTATCTGTAGATGACTAAGCAGTCCCTTCATGCTGACTCCATCTGTTACGTAGTATTTATGCATTTGACCTTTAAGGATCCAAATTCCAATTACCTGTGGATTAACTTCATCCTAAATTCACGTCTAATGTGGCTTCTGTCACATCAACTGCCATCTTGATTGATGGTGTCCTGTAATGATCAGGTTAATGACCAAATAGTAATCCCTTACTCTAAATTGGTGCCTTACTGTTATTACTATGTATTACTTGTATAATGTCAACAGTGTGATTGTGTTTTATAAACACTGGTGATTTTGCCAAGTGATATAGAAGAGCTGCAATGAAAAGAAAGGAGACTTGTTTAATCAGGCTTCTGAACACAGGTCCTGTAGTTCTTCCTTAACTCTGTAGCTCTCAAACTGACTTAATGCAATCAGTGCTACTTACTGTTACTACATAGAGTCCCCTAATTTATGGTGTGGACTAAGCAGTCATGGAACAGACCGCTTGTTATATTGCACCAGACAGGTATGAAGGGAAAGTCCCTGCCAAAGATGTTACAATCTCAACAGACTGGAAGCAAACAAGGGAGATGAGAGGGAACTAATAAAATGCAAAGTTATGTAATGAGAAAGTTAAGCATGCATCAAATGAGTTCTATCATTTGTTGAGTATGTGCACATTGGTTTTAGTAGACTGAGGGACAAGATATGGGTTTCAAAAAGGCAAATGGAGGCTTGTCATATCAAGTCACGGAATGTGTTCCAGATATGTGGGACAGTGTGGAATGTGTGTAAATATAAGTTGTAGCTGGATATAAAGGGAAATACTAATATCTAACTAGGGCAGAGAATGGAGCATCAGTGAGGGCAGGTATTAGAAAGAGATAAGAATAGAGAGGTACTTGGTGGGAGTGAAGTGGAATAAGACCTTGAAGGTGAAAACAAGGAACTTAAATTTAATACAGGTAATAATGGGTAACCAAAGAGATTGGAGAAGGGGTTGTACATGTTCAGAGAAGCGGGTAGGCAGTCGATTTTAGTGGCACCATTTTGGCCAGTGTAGTGAGTGGGTGTTGCCTCCCTTTGAGACTGACAGGCTAAGCCTGTGAGGGCAGAGGCAGAGACTGCCTGTCTGCCCACCCGGAAGTGAGGGGTTGGGACAGGAAGTATAAAAGAGAAGCCCAGGAGCTCAGTCAGGCCCTAGCTCCTGGAGAGGAAGGATATGCCTCTCCATGCTCCAGAGCTGCCTGCAGCCTGGTACCCAGGCGAGCAGGCTGGGACTTGGTCCCTGGGTAAGTGGACCAGGACCAGGGCCTGGCCACTGGTGACTGACCAACAGTTGGCCTGGTACCCCAGGGTACCCCCGGAGTTGGACACCCCACCGGACTCAGGGTCCCAGAAAGGCCAGGACTTAGAGGAGCTGCCAGATGCCTATGAGGAGGAGGTGGCCATACTAGGGCCCAACCTGGAGGAGCTGCCTCTGGCCTTGCCAGAGGATGATAAGGCGCAGGCCCTGACCGGGCCAGACCTGGAGGAACTGCCCCCTGCCGACCTCCCTGACGAGTGGCCGGACCTGACACCCCCCGACAAGATTGAGGGCTGCCTTTGGCCAGCTACCCTGAGGAGTCACTGGATTTACCACTCGCTGACAAGATTGAGGGGCCCTGCAACTTGCCCTGGTCAGGTACCCTAATGAGGCTGAGTGGACAACGGTACAGCAGGTACCCATGGGAAAGGGGGTAGGAAGTAGCCCAGGGGAGTGGTTGCCCAGTCTGGAGATTGATGGACTGGACAGTGAGTCAGCGTGCTGCGGCTGGGACCCCGCTGACTCCGTGGCATACCCCTCTGCCATGGACAGGGACCTGGATTGGGACGCAGTGGAGTCAGGTGGGCCTGCATCCCGCTCCCCCTTCTCTGATTCTCCTGAGTGCCTTTGAATGGTGTGCTGCCCCGCCAGGGGCTGTTGAGACTGTTTGCTGCCCCACCAGGGGCCGTTGAGACTGTGTATTGCCCATTTTGGGTCTTGGGGGTACTGCCTTAGGGCCACCCCGTCTCAGCCCAGAGACTGTTCCCTTAACCCGGGCTGAGCCAACCCTGTCGGAGCAGGGTAGGGAGTGGGTGTGGCCTCCCTCCGAGACTGATAGGGAGGGATGGCCAACTCCTCTACACCGGTGAAATAATTCACTTTGCCCACCACCCTAATCATGTATATAACTCCTTTACAAATCCTCCTGGTCACAGGGAACTGCAATGAGCAGCACTGTTTAGCTAGTTTTCATGATCTCTTAGTCACAAACACACAGTCTGTTTCTTTTCCACAACATACACCTTTAATCCCCTGTTTCTAGACAGCACAGACTAGGCCAGCACACATACACAACAGGCAGTTCCTTCCACACAGTTTCTCTCCTCCATCCAGGTCACCTTCTGAGCTTCCTTTTGATTTCTGCTCCTCCTAATTATAGTCTCCAAGGGTATGTCTACACTTCAGTTAGACACCTGCCACTGGCGTATGCCAGATGACTCGGGCTCTTGGGGCTCTGGCCAAGGAGCTGTTCAATTGCAGTGTAGACACCGCCAGTTATTGAGCTAATTGTCTCATTAGCTCCGCGGTTACCACCCAGTGTCAGTACTCTCCACTAGGAGCAGGCTCATAGGCTCCAATTAAGCCTATAGCTTTCTCTGTGCTTCAGAAACTTCAATGACCAAGGTGCTACAACTAGCATTCAGTCACATTCTTACGTGCCCCTCTCATGAAGGGAAACAGACCAAGCCCTGCGAGGTTACACTGGAGATATGCTCTTAGAGACTTCACCAGTCATCCAAAAATATGGCACAATGTGTCAGGAATCAGGACCTGCAGGAAAGCACATCTCCAGGTGACCTCATGAGCATAACTGGCCAGTAGCAGGCTCCCTGATCGCTGCATTGCCTGACTGGTAGAAAGAGCCAACAGACTGGCTCTTAAGCCCTGCAGCAGGCTCTCTTTGGTGATTTCTCAAAGCTTTTGCCCAGGCTTATGATGGTTTCTGTGCCTGTTTGTTCCCAGTGTTGGGAATTGTGCTCTGACCCTTGGATCTGGCCTTTGAATCTGGGCTCCAATTGGTAGTAACTGATTCCTGCTCTAACTATGAGTATGACTGCCCACATCAGTCTCTGACTGTGGGAACCAAGGGGAACTGATTTTTTTTTGAAAACTGGAGGTTTAACTGTGTATCCCCCGTACAGTGTCCCTGGTGATGCTAATCATGATGATATTTTTCAGCGCTCTCAGCATTCTGCAGTAGCCTAAATGTTATACAGACATTAATTAAGACTGGCCTTTCAGCCATACTTAGGAGACCATCTGCTTTTTTTCAAAAGAAGGACAAGAAGTAAGTTTCTGCTCATTTTCCTTGTGGAGATAGCCTTGAACATGTATGAAATATTAACCGATTTACAGATTGCCTTAACTGAAAAGAACAAGCACCACTGCAGCAAAAATATGGAGGAATCTAATAATCTCACTTTTTCTTTGTCTCTCTCTCATAAAACACATACATTCACTCTGTATGTAAAACAGGTCAGTAAAGTTTGGGGTGTATCATCTAAAGAATTATCAGGCCAGACCAGATCAGCCATCCTTCTAATCTGTCTCTGACAGGGTACCGGATATGTCAGAAGTTCATCCCATAATGGATATAACTTTCCTATTCCTAGGCAGCTAGTGATTGGTGTATGCTATTAAGCATTAAAGTTTATTTATAACCCATATCATGTAACTGTGGATGTTGTTGTTCATATAAATGTCTAATAATTATTTGAATCCGACAAAGGAATCCTGGCCTTAGTGCTATCTTGTGTCAATGAGTTCAGTGAGTTCTGCAGATAAGTTATGCCTGTCAACCCCTAACCTGAGGTTTGAAGAGCTGGATGGAAACTGGCACTCCACTCTCCTCAGAACTGCTCATCACCCATTCTTTCTTAGCCCCTTCCTTCTTCCCATCCCAGGGACACTGGCTGTCCCACCCAAATGGCTAGTCTGTGGAGGCCTGAAAGGGAAAGTGTATGGATGTAATGTACTGAGGAAGAAGGTGGGAAAAGGGCTAGAGAATATTTAATTGATGGTTGGATAGTGATAAAAATATAGAATTAATAGATTTTGGAAGTTGAGAATATAGAATGAATAGACTTTTCAGGACAGAAGATAATTTTTCCTAGAGAATATCACATTTGTCAGTGATCTGGAGAAAACGTATGAGACGTATCACCAATTTGTGGGTGAAGTGGCAGACTGCGAACACTAGTGCTCTGTGATTGTCGAATGCCAATCCTTTGACTGGTAGTATTTCAAAACATCATATTGGGCCTGGGAAAGGAGAAATTTCTGTGGAGGCAAGCGCTCGCATTAGTGTTATGCTTCATTCCAACTACTGAATAAGGGAGTGCTAAAGATAAACTGCTGGTGTCTGAGTTTAACATTAGTCTCAGATACCACCACAGATTTCATGTTGCAAAATTAACATTTCAGCTGCTACGTGAAAACTAAAGGAAACAGCAGCCACCAAAAAATGAAGATAAATGAACTGATTGACTGCCTGCTAGAAACAGCTGTAACTTAAACAGACTACAAGCAGCTTTTGTGGTTTCATAAGCAGCTACCCAGGAGCTGCAGATCTCACTGCAATTTATTTCATGACAAAAAGCGAAATCTATCCAAATTGACCAGATCTATTTCAGAAAAATAGTTGCCAGCAAAGCGTGATCTTGCATTACAGCGTATACCCAAAGGTATTTGTGGATTCCAGAGGTGAGGAGCAATGGTCCACACTGGGGAAGTTTGAAAAAATTGCTAGAGGAGGTAGCAGAGGTAAAGTGGGGAAACCTGGGATTTATTAAGGGAAAGGAAGGAAGATGCTTAGCTGGAGAGAAGGGCTTTAACAGCTATTTCCTGTTGTGTTAATATTGCCATCTCAAGGAAACTACCACCATGGCACCTTCTCAAGCTCACGCTCAGGTCAAGTGTAGTTTGAGGTTTGATGCAAGTATTTTGCACTCATTCGTTTTGAGGTGCATCTACACTGCACACTTCTTATGGCATTATGTAGAGCACATATTCTGCATGCCTTCCTACCATGGGTATAAACAGCAGTGTAGACGGTGAGGCACTGCTTAGATGAATAAGGACACTCCTGAACCCTTAGGATATGTATCCTACACCTGCAGAGCTACATATCCAAGCAGAGCCTCCCCACCATGGCATCCCCCCGCTGTTTTTAACTTGTGGATTCAAGACACCTTTCTGACAGATAAACAACGTGGGTGAGATAATATCTTTTATTGGACCAACTTCTGTTGGTGAGAGAGACAAGCTTTCAAGCTTGGACAGAGCTCTTCTTCAGGTCTGCAGAGAGGTTTTTAAAAGTTAGGCATTTTCCAGTTAAAAAACTTTTTGGAAGACTTCTGACCAGAGCTAGTCATCAGTTCTTGCATTGGAAACAAAAGACATAACCAAGATCTTTTGCAGTTTCCAGCTTGCCTAATGTTCCTTGAATTAGGATTGTTTTCTACCTTTGCATTGTGTATAATGATTTTTGTGTTAGAAATTAATTATGATCTAAGTGGTATGTAGTTATGAAATAGCTGTAACCCATACTAACAATACGGCTCTTTGTCCCCACTCAAGTGTACGTGTAGAAGCTATTGGTTTTTATGAAACACATGATATATGTTCCTCCTCTGATATGTTAATTGTATTTTTACTGAAGGGTGCTACTTTTCAAAAACTAGAAATACGTTTTACTAGATAATTCAAAAGGACTGAATTGCGCTATTTGATTATCAGCTCCCTCGTATATTTTTATCATGTGTATGGGAAATGTTTCCTTAGCAACAGTAACCACATAAAGGCTTTTAAATGAACTCCAATCCCACTCTTGTTTCTTATTTTTACTAGTTTGCAACAAACACTAATGTCTGGTTTAAAATGATATAGTAAATGGAAGCATTCATTATTCCAAATGAATAGGAAAGTTTTGCTTTGCATGCTAAACTGCTTGCATTCCATGGGCCAGATTTTTCATATCCTTTGCTATAGTCCTGTCTTTACTCATGTATACATTAGTGAAAAGGTGGCACTCTGTTTACAATTTTTTTCACATTAATTGAAAACTAATTAGCATGTCAGTTAAATACAAAAATCAAAACAAGTAAAGAAAAAACAAGGAGCTAATTTCTGCTCTCATTTATCTAGCTATTACTGCACAGTAACTCAATTGAAATCAGTGTCATTTATACAATTTCACAGCAGTGTAAATGAAATCAGAATCTGTCTTTTTCTTTTTTAATGTCAGATTAATTACTGAAATTATTCCCAATACAGATCCCTTCCCTTGCAGAAATGGGATTTGATATATCATTTATCAGTAACATGAAGAACAGTAAATTATTTCCCTTGAATGTTGTACTTCATGGCAGAAATTATACAATGTTGTTTGGAACACTGTTAAATGTTGGTTAAAACTGCAGGATTGGTTGGTTGATTGATTTGAATAATGTATTGGTATCTGGCAGGCTTTCCAGGTATCGTTTCCCTTTATAACTGGACATTTTCTAAACTGATTTGGACAATTCTAACAGTTATGGTCTCACGGTAGGATGACTAAGTCTCAATGCAAGCAAAAATTGTGGGCATTTCATCTTATGCCATATGACTTCAAGAAAACATTGTAGGATGTTTGTTATGAATGAGAATGACCTTCAGCAGATAAAAGAACTAGTGATCTGCATCCTCTTGCAGACATGCTTCCGATAGAATTTTGTACTTCAGGGCAACCTCATGTCAGATGAACATACCAGATAACTTTTGTTATTTCCTTTCTTCTGCATTTTATAGGGAAAACCCCTATATAGTCCACAGCAAATTCTGCAGCAAGCTCCCTTTATCATATGGCACACTTCTCTAAAATCTGCTGCAGTCTCATGCATTTTTTTTATTTAAGGAGGTTGAGTAATAAAATATAACACAGATAACACTATCTGGTCAGTAATCTTTGCATTATTTACTATCATATCAAACAGATTATTTTATGCTGCACTCACACTTTTAGTTTTCAATATGCAATAGCTTTTAATACAATTCATAAACAAGAAGACTGTGTTAAAAAAGAATTGAGCTGAAAATGTGTTTCAGAGGAGTTTAGCCAAAAACATTATTACACTTTCGTTAAGACAATGAAACCTTTTAAAAAACACAGTCTTTGGGAAGTGTGGATATAACAGATACCCACTGCCATGTAGTCCTTCATCCCGCATTACCCTGCCCATTCAAGCTTAGTGTTGCTTAGCAAAGTTTGCAAAAAATACTATGTTCAGAAAGGAGAAAATAAGAACTGACTAGGAGATTTTTGGAAATAGATCCCTTTGAATAAGTAGTGGGATTTTCTGATCCCCTTGTATTTTGTCACATGACCACAGGGCTGAGTAAAGGTTGTATCTATTTATGAATCTGCCTCCAGATAGTACGCAAGGTAGGATGTGAGAGATTTCTGGCTTTGGATCCTGGTTGAATTGTGGAGAATTTGGTCTTATTCGAATATGGAAAACTATGTAATAAGATCACTTCCTCCATAGTCACATACAGAATGAATATTGATTCCTATGTTTGTTTCAGTGTTAAATAATTGTACAGTACTAAATATATTGAATATTTATTCAACTACACCATCATGCAAAGCAAGAGACCCCACATTCCTATTTAGATTTTTATTTCCAAACCCTAAACAAGTATGAGTTTGAGTGTAATAAGGGACAAACTTTGGATCTGTTCTTTTAAATGCTGTCTAATCTTCAGGTGGATTTCTATCACTGAATTTTCTATCCTTTGTTAAAGAATCTATTTATCAATCTTCATTCCTGAACAAATTGTGAATGTTAGAGCTGAAGAAAATGTTAGAATATAAATAAACAAAAATGAAAAGGATAAAGGTTAAAGAATCTCACATTCTAGGCTGGGTCTATACTGACGGCGGCAAATTTGCCGCCATCAGTTCGATTGCTCTGGATCGATGTAGGAAAACCACCCTGGTAAGTGGCGTAGCACTGCATTGAAAGGAACGCTGTTCCCTTCAGCACAGCACAGTGTGGACGGCATGTGGAAGAGACGCAGCGACGTCAACAGGAGATATGCAAGTGATTTTCGACAGGAGATATGCAAGTGATTTACGTCACTTGTGTATCTCCCGTCTACTGCCACAGAATCTGGAAGGTAAGGGTAGACCAAGCCTTATAAAAATTAGCCCTAGCAGACACAACATCTTTTGAAGAAAGAGTTTGCAAAGGAATTTTGGGAAAAGAAGAGGAAGAGACCATAAAGAGTAACGGCAAAATTAAGATGTGACATAAAAGTGAAGAATAAAATACAAATTGGTAGGTGCATGTAAATTATATGCTAAGGATTCAATATTGTTCTCAATAAAGACAATGGGAATCAGAGAGAGCAGGCTGTGAGGGGACAGAAGGGTCAGGCGGGGGGGGGATAAAGAGCACATTGTTTACACTCTCCTGTTATTACAAACTGGCTGCCATGATGCGTGATTTACATCACCTTATTAACTTGTAACTTACACTGTCATTTATGTAATCAGTTAATTTGGCCTATATAAAAAGCCTTGACTTAAACTAATTGATTGTTTCCTAGGTTGCAGTACTTGCATTGGAACAGATTCCCACTGGGCTCTGAAGCATGCGTACCTGATTGAGATGAATGATGGGAATGATAAGAGAAAGTTCACATTTTGCAGCTGCTAATGTTTAGCTAAAGACAGTATTTTGAAGGGCTGGGTTAACGGGCAACCACAAATACATCATTAAGTCTATCTTTGTAATGGAAATGGAAATGTATTCTCTTTAATAGCAACCTCATCTCCAATTAAGGGAATTAGGTAAAATAGCCAAGAGTTGCAGGGAGATTGAAGAATGTACCTCCCCTCCGGTGACTTTCTTCTTCTCTAAAATATGCCATCCTGCATATTTGTGTGATAAATCTTCCCCTTGCCTGTTATGTTAACCACTCACGAAAACATCTTGCTGCTATTGTTGTTATTATTAGCACTGAAGACATTTTAAGATTTGTAAGGCACAAAACTAACCAAAGAATTCACAGTCCTCAGTCAGACAGAGATCAGGTAAACCTATAATTAATGGTGAATGAGGGTTCTTGGTGGCATCTTGAGTTAGATAGCATATATCAGGTACACTACTCACAGGCAGAATGGTGAGTCTTCAGGAGAGACTTAAATATGGAGATAGTAGGAGCCTTGTAATTCTAGGATGGGAACAGCATACCATGGATCGGAGCAGCATGACAGCTGGCACAGAGATATTTATGCAAGATGTTGACAAATGGGCAGACAAGTTTGACACTTGACAGAGCAAAGAAGGGGAGGGAAACCACATGAAACAAGATAAGGCAAGAGAATTTCTAATAACGTAATATTGGAGGAAGTTGTGAGGAAGAGGAAAGCTGGGGAGATAGAAAAATAAAAATGGGAGGAATTTCATTCATATTAATAGATTTCAAGGCTAGAGAGGGTTGTTGTGATCATCTGGTCTGTATCATCTACTTCCTGTATAATGGGAGGCCACAGAACTTCCCCAACATAATTCCCAGGGCATATCTTTTTCAGAAACATCCAATTTTGATTTTAAAATGATCAGTGATGGAGAATCCAGCATGACTCTTGGGAAATTATTCCAATGGTTAATTATGCTTACAGTTACAAATATATGTCGTCTTTCCTGTCTGAATTTGCCTAACTTCAGCTTCCTACCATTGCATCATGTCAAACATAAAATAATTAACAAAGTCAAATGTATTTTTCTTCAGAATGAAGGGAAATTCTTTCAGAGCATGTGCTGTTCTCTAGCTAACCACCACTGTACCTTTTAAAAAAATGTAGTGTATTTGAGATTTTTGCTATAGTATTGTTGAATCTGATTGTTCACAATACAAAAACTCTTAATACTGCTGTAGTTAATTAAGCCTCATATTTCAGCATGTTGTACTTCCTCTGAATGACACTTTGTAAATGTCTTCTTATACTCCACATTCTACTAAGTACAATATGTTTAATTTATATCGCAATTAATTTCTACTGCTCTTGAATGACTTTATCCTTCAGGTAATCTCTGTATCATCTTGCAGAAAACATGTTTTTCTTTCCATCCTCCATATTTTTACAAGACATATGCACCAGATTTTTTAATCTAAAACTTTTGTTTTACAGCCATTATGGCTGTCACATTGTCTGGAGTGACTTTGGGCACAGTCCTGGATATACTTAATTATTCAAGTAGTTCCACTGACCTCAGTATAGCTATTCACAAGACTAGAATTTGAAGTACTGAGCTCTAAGTAACCAAATGCAGTCTATGTTCCCATGTGATATTATGTATGTGTGTGTCTGTATTTCTGTACAGATAGGAATATAAACTAATTCTATACAGTATATTACTTGAAGCCACTGGGGCTACTCAGGTGGATAAAATAATTCATATGAATAAAGATAGATAAGATTAGATGCCTGTATATTAATATGTATGATTGTGACACCAGCAGTTAGATTTCTGAAACTTTTCTTCTCACTTTTTCTACAAATATATTCATTTACCAGTGGGATATATTTGTATTTACCCAAGAATGTACTATGCATTTATTTTTATAATCACATTGCAACACTTGGGTAAATCAATGAGTATAATATTATCTGGAATCATGACTTTAAAATATGACAATATGTGGCATGGCATGAAAAATCTGCAACAAAATCTTCAAGTTTGTAATCAAATAATTTTGGATCCTTGCTCATAATGCACAAGTTATTTAACTATAGTTTATTAAAGAACCAGATTCAGCTTACTTTACATAAGTTCTTCCATTGATTTGCAAGGTAAACTTGGCCCCCTCAATCTAATATTCCTAAAACATTGAGGATGGAATTTTTAAAGTGCTCAGGATTGGCGCAACTGTGCTTTGCTATTTCTTTCCTATTGACTTCAGTGGCAGCAGAATTACGCCAACTGTGAGTGCTTTTGAAAAATTCAGCTTGGGTCCAGAGCACATTTTGTTCCTGTTGAAGGAACTGTTGACTTCTCTCTACACAACAGACTTTTTTTATACCAATAGCATTTCCAGTAAGATAAAAATTATATTAATATGGAATTTCTGGGACAGTGAAAATATTGAATTTATTTTATCTGGGGTCTAATATTATTCACCTTATTGGATTCTAATAATAATAATCAACAAGTATTTTTGAAAATAACAAACATTGGCCAATACTAGCCCCTTGACAATTTATAGAGACTTTTCAGCAAAATAATATCTTCATTCACTTATCCTTTTTCAGGCTTTTAGTCTCCATTATTCACTAACAGCAGTTGTCTCCCTATAGCTGCCAACTTCATGTTGACATAGTAAACATATCAAAAATTATTTGTTCTCTATTTCCAATAGAATTTAAACATATTCTTCAGTTGATTATGATAAATTACTGTGTAGCTCATTTGGACATTTTTGGTTACATTAAACAGTTTTATAATTATAATAATTAGTTTCCATCTTTATTTTAAAGAACAGCTAAATGTGAACTAATTATTTAAATTCTTACAGCTAGTACTTTGTCTGTATTGTATGGAAAATAACTCCACAACAACAGCGGTTGGCTTCATTTCCTAACCAAGATCAAACTTTACAGTCACTTATATGTAGCCTGATTTCACCTAGGTCCAAGATTGCTACCTTTGAGCACAAAAGTAGCCCCATTAAAGCCACCTTCTAGGTGAAATCACTGAAGCATACAGTATCACTGAAAAACAAGATTGAATGGGAGGAAGAAGTAGGTAGAAAGCAGAGCTAGTCATATGTAGGGGAGGGAGGGCTCCCAATGAAAAATTTCAACAAAAATGATTTTTTCATTATCATTTTTCTTCACTTATTTGTGTTTTTAAAAAAATGAAAACCATAATGTCTTATTTTTTAATAAAACATGACAAATTTTAGACAAAAATAAATAGAATGTTTTTCCATGAAACTATGCATTTTGCCAAAAGTTGGTTTTCATTCAACAACACACACAAAAATCAGAAAATTTTCACCATCTCTATTAGAGAGGTAAAATGTGGAAAAAGAGAGTGTATTAGTGACTAGGTAAACAAAATAGAACAATGAAGTAGAAGGAAAATACTTGCAAGAAATTTTTAAAGGAATTATAAAAATATAGAGGGATATTGTGAATCAGAAGTATTACAATGGAGCACCATTTCTTCCACATTTAAGGTTCAGCAGCACTTGCTCTTTAAAGTTTGAGTTTTCTAAGTGCTCTAAAATCTCCAGGCTTACTCAAATTATCTTGATTTTTTTTGTGCTTCTGGGGCTGCTCGGTAGAATTTGTGGTCCAAATTTGGTGTAATTTGGGCAAGGAGTTCCTCAGATACAGCCCTCCTTTCCCCCTCCCCTCCAAAGACATTTTCAAAATCAACAGATTTTGATCGTTTTTTCTCCCACACACTATGCTCAAACTATGGCTCTACTTGCTCCCAATTAATCTCTTTCTCTCAATATTTATCCCACATAGTGCGTGGTACCCACTGTGTCTTTGGGGAAGCAATGTTGACAAAGTTATTAAAGGAAGAGTTTAGCTCTGTAGAATGGTACCTGCTGCAGCTCTCAAGAAAAAAAGATTGAAATGTGCCAGGGCAGCAAACCTAGGCACGAGATCTTACATAGGCAGCCCACTGTCACGGTAACTGGATGGCTCAAGGGAACATGCTGTGGCTAGGCATTGTAAGTTCAAACTTATCCTTGGCAAAACTCTGAGAATGATCTGTAGGCCCACCTCAGTTCAGAGTTGTTTCTTCTTTTTACCTTTGAAAAATTTGTCCTGTTAATTTGAACAGCTAATTTTGAAGGGTTCTTACTATTTTCTGAAAGAAAATAAATTTAGCATGCTCTAGACAGATATAAAAGAATGATTTCTGGGCATGATGCTATCTTTCCATCTTGGGGCAGAGAGTGTTGTAAGAGATTGCCAGCACTGATTCATCAGTTACCCCAGAATGATAAAGATGGTCATCTCTGTATTTCAGTACAGTGTCCCCTTGAACCTTCCAAACTCACTTCATCTGGTAACACAGCTTCAATTCAAATTTAAGTTCTAACGTTGAATGGATTAATTGATTTTTCTATTACATGGTACCTGCAGTTGTATTATGATGAAGAACTGCTCTCTCACAAACTGGTTTCATGTAGAGTAACAAAAATGCATTTCAGGGGCCAGACTGAATAAACCATCTATTGTTGTTATAATGGGTATCACAGCCACAACAACAAAAATACTGCCACAGCATACATGCTTGGCTTGAAGAGACCTACCAAAGATTTTATTTTGCTTTCATTGTTATATAGAAAATGTTTAAAATAACTGGTTATACTTTGTCATAACGAGATACTGAAACTTTTGTTTCTCTTATAATATTCTGCTGTAGTAATCTTTTCTTTTCAAATTCTGAATTTTCCATTTTGAATCTGGCTGTGAACTGTTCAAACGTAAGTAGACTCTAACTTTTGAGAGAAGAAAAAAGAGCTGATTGAACAATCACTACAATTTGACTGAGAAAGTCTATAGTGAAGAGATCAATTCCTGCTTTTTTTAGGTGGGAAGCAGTAATCAGGAATCAATCTGAGGGGCTGAATTTTAAACTCCCTGCATAGTTAAGATACTACAGAAATAAAAGTAGGAAGCATTTTGTTATCGTGAGCTATTTTATATGGAAATAAAAGTGAAGTTTCTTTTGCAGTAATACTTGATTAGATTAGGGATTAGAGACAACAGATGAGCAGCAGGACTCTTGCTTTCTGATTAGCACATTTTTATTAGGGAATGTGTGGTGGTGTTTTGAAGTATTATATACCTGAACCTACAGAACTGTACATTTTAGAATGCTGTTTTTGTGAAAATTTGCTTTATTTCAGTTCCTAAAAGTTTACTGTTGTTTTAAATTCTGTATTCCTGTTAATGCCTAATTATCATGGTATTTAATGACTCAGCAAATTCATAATGAGGCATAAAGTAGGGCCTTTTCCCTCTGTGTCACCATTTTCAATCCAGTCTAGGTTGGTAATAAGGGCTGGCTGTAGTGATCTATGTAAAATGTAGTCTGAATCCTCAGTGCCTGGTTCTCTGTGGCTTGGATTGTGCATAATTATTGACATTTGTGCAAGGTGGGCATAAAACGTTGCCCAATCAGAATTTTTTACTCACAAACATTGGTGGCAGCATCTTATTCCCTCTCTGCCCAATTCTCTGACCAATCAAGGCTACACAAGGTCCATTGCAGTGAAGAATCAAGTCTTTATTAAGTCTTTGGAATAGGTGGTCTGTCTTGAGTGGAATTTTAGTGTCCCATTTACAGCAGCCATTGGTATTGTCTATATCCTGCATGAATGTTCAAAGTTAAAGACCATTGAGATGTACCAATGCCAATTAAAATACATCACAATCCTGCCCCAGGCAGACCACTGGCTAAAATGGATAGTTAAGGACTCCAAGAGCCATCATGCACTTTGGGCCTGAATAAAAGAAATGGCAGGGTTAACCATGGGATGGAAATGAAAGAGAATGAAACACAGGGATATGTTTTTCTCTGACCTTTCTCTGGACCCTTTTCTAGGACTAGCACAATTTTTCCATTAAACAGAGTGCAGAAGGAAGCAGGAACACTAGTCATCACCATTTCTAATGGTAATTTCATGACCCATGAACGGCAAATTGAATAGTCTGGCTCTGGTGCTTTTGTAGTTAAGTGTTTCGGAGTCTAGAAATAACAGGTGTCTGCCATTCCAAGTGTGAAAACAAATATCAGCCAGAGTGCGATTCAGAAGCATATTCTAACATATTGATTTATTCCGATATGGTGCAATTTCACTGGTTTTCCTTCCTTTTTGCTCTGATTCATTTCCATCCATAAATTCCACCCAAACAGCCTTATTTTATCCTCCAGAATAAAATCAAAATCATTGAAACTTGATGGAAGAACAAATTTCATATATATTTTCAACTACTTTTTTCTGTTTCTGGTTCATCTCCCCAAATGATATAAACCTTCTAGATGGAAAGTTTTTTTTTTAAATAAACGTTAAATTACAGCAATATAACAAAATACCATCTGCTTCTTTAGTATACATTGGCTCACTGCAGTATCTTTCCCATCTATAAACCCTTTTCTCAAAGCACATCAGTACTTTCCATCACAGTAGAACTCTCGTAAATCACCACAATTCAAAGAAGGATAGTAAAAATAAATCTAAAAATAATTTTCGTATGTATCTTCTGGCTAGCTGTAAAACTTTCCTTACCCACGCAAAATTCTCCCAAATGACTAATATTTCTTGGAGAAGATCCTTAAAACAAAACAATGTTTTATGAGGTGTGACATTTTATTCAAAGCATGAAGGTGTCAACATTGTTTATTATTGGTCTTTATTTTCGTTAATAATGAACAATTAATTGTCTGAAGCAATGGCTACAACTCAACACAAATACTATTAATAACAAAGGGGAAGGAACAGAAGCCAGAATAAGGAAATAATAGTTTCAAGAATATTTAGATAGGTTAGATGTATTAAAGTCAACAGCCCTGATGAAGTTCACTCTCAGATACATAAGGAACTAACTGAGGTAATTTCAGAACCATCAGTAATCATCTTCAATAATTTGGTGCACACAAGATCAAGAAGGGGACCTGTGCAACCCCTTGAACTCAAGGGGAGAAATTGAATCAGCAGAGCCTGGGACAGACTTGTAGCTATGCCTAACAGAAAGCTCAGAGAGAAGGACTATGCTCAGTGGAAGACTGGAGTGGAAAAGACTTTACTTTGGGTTGATTTTACTTTGATTTTATTTAGGTTAATAAACCAGTCCCCAGCAAGGGGGTTTGTTATTGGACATAAGCAACTGTGGAATATTCCTGGGAATCTATGAAGGGGAAATTGAGGCAGAGAAATGCAGAGCTATGCTTGTCTAGCAGGAGGTGCTTGAGGCTGGATCTACAGTGACGGCAGCAAATTTGCCGCCATCACATCGATTGCTCTGGATCGACTGAGCGTTCTGTATAGAGGCACTCAGTCGACAGGAAGCGATGCAGAAAAAACACCCCTGTAAGCGGAGTAGCGCTGTGTCGAAGTATGGACGCTGCGCGGAGGAGATGCTGCAAAGTCGACGGGAGATACGCAAGTGATTTACGTCACTTGTGTATCTCCTGTTGACTGCCGCCGAATCACCAAGCTAAGTGTAGATCGGGCCTGAGAGGTAGATGGCTCTTTACAGGTAGGAAGCAGTAGACATGACAGGTTTATGACATAGTCCCACATGACATTCTCATAAGCAAACTAGAGAAATATGGTCTGGATGAAATTACAATAAGGTGGCTTGAAAACTGAAAATTGAAAAGACAATTTTCTCAAAGCAGTTATCAATGGCAAACTGGGAGGACATATTTAATGTAATCTTGGATCTGGTATTCTTCAGCATTTTCATTGAGTTGGAAAATGGAGTGGAAAGTAAGCTTATGGTATTTGTTAATGGTACCAAGCTGCGAGAGGCTGCAAGCACTTTGGAGGACAGGTTTAGAATTCAGCACGACCTTAAGAAATTGGAGAATTGTTCTCAAATCAACAAGATGAAATTCAACAAAGACGATCAAATGCACAACTTCAAAATAGGGAATAACTGGTCCGGCAGCAGTAGTGCATAAAACTATCTGAGGATTATAGTGGATGTGATGCAAATGCAAAAAATACAAATTTCATTCTGCAGTGCATCAACAGCAGGGTCATATGTAAGACATGGGACGTAACTGTTCTGCTTTACTCAGTATTGGTAAGGCCTCAGCTGGAATGTTGTGTCCAGTTGTGAGCACTGCATTTTAAGGAAGGAGCAAACAATTTGGAGAGAGTCCGGGGGATAGCAACAAAAATGATTAAAGGTTTAGAAAATCTGACCTATGAGGAAAAGTCAAATAAACAGGGCATGTTTAGTTTTCAGAAAAGAAGTCAGAGTGGGGGCTGAGTATAGCGAGTATACTGATGGTATTCTTCTTCTGTCTCCTCCTGATGTCTTTGAGAATGGCCAGCTGGTCCTTATGCCACAGGCTGTCCTCAGGAAGAAGCCAGGTGGACACTCTACTCATGTGGAGTCTATGGAAGTGTAAGATTGGTGTTGCTTGTAGGACAGCTACCATCCCTATTCCTAGAAATGTTTTTCAGAAAAAGTTGCCTACCCAAGATTCAACATCACGTCTGAGACAGTTATTTCCAGGCCCCATAAACTCCATTATGCCTTCATTATAAGAGAATTCTTCCATAATAGGAGACATCTGAGGTTTACCAGGCCCAGTCTGAGCAGTAGAAGAGCTGGAGAATCCTTTCCAGCTCTTGCTGCTACTGAATGGGGATTAAAGATGCAACCAGTTTCCATGAAGCACTTTCAAAGGATGGATAGGGAAGTGGACCCTGTATCCAGGTCCTCTAAAACAGAGGTTCAGTAGCTGATCTTTGAACTATTTGTGGAAGATCCAGATAAGGATTAGAGATTGATGGGTGATTCCCTCTACTCTGGGACCTGAAATTGTGGTACATATATGAACATGTGTATTGGGTAAACACTGATCAAGTTTGGTAGAATTGCAAATCTATGAAAACTGTTCACAGCTGTGAAAAATCCAAAAAGCAGAATATTGTCACTGCCCTGGTTGTGTCCAAAGACCGGCTGAAATTTGAAGAACTTATTTTTTTGCGGGGCGTGGGGAGAAATAATTGGGCCCTAAATGCTTTCCCAATTGTATTAATAGAATCATAGAAGATTAGGGTTGGAAGGGACCTCAGGAGATCATATAGTCCAACCCCTTCCTCAAAGCAGGACTAACCTTGACTAAATCAAACCACCCAGGGCTTTGTCAAGCCGGGCCTTAAAAACCTCTAAGGATGGAGATTCCACCACATCATTAGGTAAACCATTCCAGTGCTTCACCACCCACCTAGTGAAAAAGCTTTTCCTAGTATCCAACCTAGATCTCCCCCACTGCAACTTGAGACTACTGCTCCTTGTACTGTCATCTGCCACGACTGAAATTAGCCTAGCTCCATTCTCTTTGGAGCCCCTATCAGGTAGTTGATGGCTGTTATCAAATCCCCCCCACTCTTCTCTGCATACTAAATAAGCCTTGTTCCCTCAGCCTCTCCTCATAAGTCACGTGCCCCAGCTCCCAAGTCATTTTTGTTGCCCTCTGCTGGACTTTCTCCATTTTGTCCACATTTTTCCTGTATTGGGGGCCCCAAAACTGGACACAATACCCAGATGTGGCCTCACCTCTTCCAAATACAAAAGAATAGTAACTTCCCTCAATCTGCTGGGAATGCTCCTACTAATGCAGCCCAATATGCCATTAGCCTCCTTGGCAACAAAGGCACACTTTGATTCATATCCACCTTGTCCACTGTATCTCTCAGACCCTTTTCTGCAGAACTGCTGCTTAGCGAGTTGGTCTCTAGTCTATACAGTGCATGGGATTCTTCCATCCTGCACTTGTCCTTGTTGAACCTAATCAGATTTCTTTTGGCCCAATCCTCCAGCTTGTCTAGGTCACTCTGTATCCTATCACTACTCTCCAGTGTAGCTACCATTCCCCAGCTTTGAGTCATTTGTGAATTTGCTGAGAGTGCAATCCCATCATCCAGGTCATTAATAAAGAAGTTGAATAAAACCGTCCCCAAAACTGATGCCTGGGGCACTCTGCTTGATACTGGCTTCTAACCAGACAACAAGCCATTGATCGCTATCCGTTGAGCCCAATGATCTAGCCAGCTTTCTATCCCTTTTATAGTCCATTCATGAAGCCCACACTTCTTTAACTTGCTGGCAAGAAAATTGTGGGAGACTACATCAAAAGCTTTTCTAAAGTCAAGGTATTGTTCCAGTCAAGTCAATTCTGAGTTTCACAAGAACAAAGTGAGAAGCACATTTCCATATTTCAAGTATTTTCTGTCACTTAAAGAGGTAAGCTATTAAAAAAAAAAAGGGCAAAGCGCTGCTAGATGGAGACCCTTTAGTCTTATCTCTAGCCAAGTGTGAATTTTTAGAGAGAAATTACAAACTTCTGAAAAAACTGTATTTACAATGAAATTGCTGGTATAACTTTACCTAGAGCTGTGTGCATGGTGACTCTGTAACATACAGACAATAATGCTTACTGTCACATGCCAAGGAAGTTACTGCTTGCTCATTTTCTTTACTCTGGACTTCATTTTTTAAATGTGATTGCTGATTGCAAATTTTATTTAGCTAACACTGATAGAATGTTAGAACAAAACACTTTTACTGTCAGAATCTTGAATACAGCTAAAGGGTAATAGTCTTGGGAAAATATCAAAAAGTATAATCTACATAATTATATCCCATCTCCATTTTATTACATTTCATCAAATAATCATGAATTATTTCCTAAAAGTAAAACAAAATAGCTTTCATTTAAAAATATCTGAAAATACTTAAAATTGGGTTTCATGTTACACAGATGTATTTTGTAGGCATAAGTGGTTAGTTTATATTTTAATTTATGCTAAATATCAGGCACTGGGGAAAAGAGCATCACATTGTTCAGGGGCAGGTTTGACTTTGATCTGTTTAATTTATTTATTATGTTCTCTTTTGTTGTCTAGCCGAAACTTCTGGCACTTTAAGAGTAGATTGACAGGTGAATTAGCAACACCTCTCACAGAAATAAAAATACTTTAGGTTTCTTTTGGTGGGAGGCTGGTGGAAGGGTGGGTATGCACTATAATTATGCGTTGTGGCTTCTAAAGTTTCTTTTAAATATAGTTTTATTCGCTTGTGTGTACGTGTGCGTGCGCGTGCGCGCCTGCGAATATTATAATTTCTATTGGATTGAGTGGCTTAATTCATTGACTTCAGCCGAGGAGTTCACATTGTGGCTCAGGGGTATGTGCTATATAGCTGGCCAATTATGGGCTAGCTGTTCTCCGGTCTCATCCCTCACTATAAATTATAGTAGCCTGATGGGTGCTTTGAGTTGCAGAAGCTGACAGTGGCTTCGAAAGCTCACTGCAACAGCCATGGACCACTTGTGTATGTGCAAGTCCCAGTCAGACCCTCTATGCCTGCAGCAGAGGGGTATCACCTATGAGCCACATTATGCCAATTCTCTGTTATTTCCTCTTCTACTAGGATGATCCTGCTCTGTCATATACGGAGATGCTTTACAGCAGTGGTGCACTATAAAATAGCTGCAATGCACTGCAAATCTGCCCTTGTATATGTCAAACTAAAAATAGAGTTTACTGGAAATGCTCATATACACACACTCAGGGTATCTGTCTACCCAGTATTTCCAATGCTATTGATATGTACCTTCCTTTGTATAGTCCTTTCTGATCGTCAGATGAAAAGCATTGTATAAGACTCAAGTGCAACTATTGTATGTAGAGCTCAAGAGTAATATTTAAAATGAATACCTAGCAAATGCTTAAGAGGCAACAGAAGAACACAGTCCTTTAAGATTACTTTGCTGACTTTTCTATAATAAAATACTGTTTCTAAAAATAGGAAGAATAAGAGGTGTGAGACTGGTGCTAACCTGAGCACTAAGTACACTGAGCAGATAGTGGCCAACTAACCTCCCGCACACTGCGTAACTGAGATCAGTATTGTGAAGGAGTTCATGATGACTCATTCAAATACCCTCAGCCTTCCTTGATGGGTTCTGTTTGCTAATGTGGCAGTTGTCAGGGTTGCCTAGGTATGGTTGCTCACACAACAACTTCTTTACATGTCTTATTTTTTAAATAAACCAAACTCTTTCCTTGCTCTCTATATAGCTGTTTGAAAGTCCAGATTACAGTCAAACAGGATAGAAGTTTGCTGTTGCTCATCATCTTAGTTTTACTTTTAACAAGGCAAAAGCGAGTTATGCAGTTAATTTTAACTGTTCAGTGTAGTGTAATACCTAGGTAGATTTGATGGCATGATGCACTATGTGTGCTGAATTAAGCACTGATTTACTTCCATGCAATTTCACTTAATTCCTATTGAATTCAATGAGCTTGCATGAGGACTAAATCAGTGCTAAATTTGACTTTCTCTGATCACTGCTGCTCTTGAAACTTCCAACTTGATGTTTATGTAGTATCAGAATGAGTATCAATGACACCCACTGATTAACAGAGAACTAAACTGAATAGTAATGAAAAAGGAAACTAGAGCTGAGAAATATATTCAGAAAATATTAAGTAAACGGAAGGAGCAGCTCTGGGCAGGGAGTGAAGATGGTCAATGTGACAGAAATGGCAATCTCCTACAATATCTTTGGGAGATGTTACTGAATGAAATTCAGCTATGTTTGGAGTCCATTGTATTAAATGCCAAAGGTATGTATTATTGTGGGCCTGGGTGGTCAAAGAATTATATCAAACAATGTGGCAGACAAGAATAACCTTTTGGGACAATATGTGTGAAGGGGATTTCCTGGGAAACGTCTTGGGGGAGGTGAATATAAATTCTCCTTGCCCCATCTCTGGTTATGTAAAAACCCAGCCCCCTGCAGCTACTCCCTGAAGAGAGTGTGGCTGCTGATCACCTGTTCTCGGGGTCTCAAAATCAAAGACCCAAACTAGATCAAGGAGGAACTCAGATTAATGGGGATGCGTTTTCTGAAGAAACCCTTGGTGTAGCTTGAAGGACTGATCACCTGTCAGAGTCATTGGTGGAATTGGGAGTGATCTCTGATAAGCTTACTAGCATCCAAGTAGGTTCTTTTATTGTTGATTATGTGTTTTTACCTTAAGAATAAATGTGCTTGATTAGAAAGGGCTGTGTGGTTACTTCTAACTGTGGACAATTACATGGTTTACTGTCTTTGAGGAGAAAGCAAAGCAAGGCCTGCTTAGGCAGCCTCTTATGGTGGGGAACTCACAGTATAGCCAGGGAACTGTGCAGGATGGGAAAAACCCCAGTCTGGAAGGAGAGAGATGTGAGTCTCCATCCAAGAGAGGTGATGACTGGGCAGCAGGAAGCTTAAAACTGGGTGCCCCTGCTGGACCACAGGGAATACAGGTACAATTACCCTGATCTGTGAAATAAACTTTAAAAAATAATAAACAAAAAGAGCATTTCAGGGCAGGGAGTGATCTGGTCACCAATTAAGGGAATTGGAAAACACAGTTAAGAGTTTCAGCTAATAATTTTCACTAGACATGACTCAACAGTTTATTCCTGTGAGTTAGCCAGAAAAAAACCAGATAAGCTACCAATGACTCGTAGAAAGAAAACAGCTAAAATGTGGTGCTGTAGAGGTAATAAGCAGGTAATTTGTTTGTAATACAACCCACATATATAATCAAATAAATTTTAATTTGATTCTAAATAAGCTCAAAAGCCTCTTGGTGCCAAGTTCCACCTGTCTTGTCACTTAGAAAAGTCACTCTTTTGGCATATGTTTAAGATCATAAAAGTATGTCTGCAAAAATGGCATCCTGGCAATCTGTACATTTTTCCTGTCTATAACTTTTGCATCTCATTTGCCAAATTTTTACATCTAACAGGTTTTGCTAACTTCTGACACAACGTGGTTTTGGGTTGTTTTGGTTTGGTTTTTTTGTTTTATAATATATAGAGAGAGTGGAATTTTTATAATATAGAGTGGGATCCTAAGTGAAAATCCCATCTGTCAATGTTTTTTGGACTGAATAAATGGGCCCAAAGAGTCCAACGCTATACAGCTAAATATGGTTCGGTGTTTTGAGCAGAGACAGTAGCCTGCTGAGTCCCATGGCAACAATCACTATTTAAAATAGCCTTTTATTAAAGATACAGTAAAGAAGGGAAAACAGTAAAAGCATTTGAAATGTAGAGTATTAAGTAAGGCGGCTTTCAATTTAACAACACCTCATTTCCTTTCCCTTCAGATGTACAGACTTTTACAAGGAACCCTCTCACCATCCCTTTTTGATAGCCTTTTAGATGGTTTTAAAGATGGTAATAACAGTTTTTCGGGCAGGAAATGTGACTGAAAAGGACTGGACTGGAGCTGCTCTTGTTGTTAAAATTAGATTCTGTTTCCTTTAAGACAAACACACACACAAAAGGAAACACACAAACACAGCAAAGATAGAAAATGAAACTTCTATCTCTGATGCTGACTCTCACTTGCAACTTCATTGCTGGAGAAACACAAGCACAGTGCACAATCTTATCAGCCTGACAAATTTGTACAAGCATCAGGATGTTTCAGATGTTCCTTTCGGGTTACAGGCTAATAGCAAAGTTGCAAAAGAGACAGTCTTATCTGGTTTGCAGAAGACAAAGAGAAAGAGATAAGAAAGAGAAGAAATAAGGCAGAGAAGGAAAATGACACAGTAGGGAGAGAATGACAGCAGGAACCCAAGGCTCAGGCATTCAGGATTTAAGTGAAGATGGTGGAGGTGATGATGACATCTAAGCCCCTCTCTCTGCCCATCCTGGTCAGGATGCTATTCAGAATCAGATGGTGAGGGACCAATGGTTTCACAGTCTAGGAGATTGTGGCAGTTGCAGCCATGATGGTAAAGCATGCTCTTTCCAGTTTACCTATCTTTGCTATTTTGACCCTCCCACTTCCATCAAAGTCTCTTTTTTAAGGGGATTCCAGGGGGTAATCCCTCATTATTTTTTCCATCAATTATACCAAATTTCATACACACCAATTTTGGTTCACTAATTTCTGACCCAGTTTCTTGTTTACCAGTCATGATCCTAATACAGACTTTTTTGTTTGGACTAATTGAATATTTGTGTCTTTAACATCTTCCATGACTTTTATAATCAATTTTATGTAATAGACTGAGTTGGAATTTTGTCACCTTGGCAACTTAAAGTACAGTTCCCCATTTTACATAGGAGGAAACTGAGGCACAGAGAGTTAAGTGACTTGGCCGGGGTTACACAGAAAGTCTATGGCAGAACAGGGAATTGAAGCCTGGCCTCCCACAGTCCAGGCTAGTGTCCTTGCCATTGGATTATCTGTCCTCTCTCTTCCTTTCTGTTTCATACATCATTGCTGGATTTGCCCATGCTGCCAGGACACCAACTCTTTTTATTTTTGTTTACTGTTTTTGTTTATTTTGTTTTATAAATGATAGATAAGAAATTATGCTATCTGAAAATGATGATGTCAAGGGAGAATTATATGCAAAGGTCAAGTTGGCCCCAGTCACCTGCATATTATGAATTGTTACAAGAACATCATTAAGGTTGGCAAGTCAAGCACTCAAAAGTTAGGTAATGCCAGAATTAAGATTGCCTGTGCAATCTGAACTCTGCCCTTGTCCATATGTATTATGATATAATCTTTAATTACATGACCCCATACTATTTTTCCCACAGTGCCTCTTCCTTATTCAGTGTCCAGTATGGAATGCTCAATAAATTAGCAGCTATTCAATATTTTGTTTCATCCTCGTTCAATGTGTAGCTGCTGGCCTGATTTACTGCATACTTAATCAAACCATGCTCTGGAGACACAACTGTTAAATTCCTTGTTCTCTTACTTGTATTTATATTTTAATAATCATTTTAGCTTCTGTTAAACAAAACCAGTTATGACTTTTGCTAATTTCTGCTTTGATACACCATCCAGTGGGGCAAAGTTTCCCCAATACACCATACCTGTATTGAATTCCTGCAGTGAGGAAGGGCTGGGTTATGTGAAGCAATGAGCATCTTCAAATTCCATTGACTTGAATGGGTATTGAGAGTGCTGGTCACCTTGCAAGAGTGAGTCCTAAATAATATTTTAGCATTAAAACTACTTTTTGATCATATAAGCAGTTTAGCAGAACTTTGAAAGAACAAAATGAAGCTTTTAAAACTTCTAAAAGTGCCATAATTAATGGGCTCATGGTAGTCATTTGGGATTTTCTCCCTGACAGAAGTGATCTAAGCAGGTGTTTTAAAAGTCTTAAATGCTTTTGCACTAATGATGTTATACTCTTTCAAAAATAAATGTGTCTTCAGCTTGGCATTCATCTGTCAGCAGTATTGACTATTATTCAGGCACCAACTCAGGCTTCGTTAATGTTAGCACTTTAATTGACCATAGGAGCGATTCATTTGCTAGTATGTCTCACATTGGGATCATAAAATGTGAATTACTGTGATAAAATGTGACATTTCATTATTGAAAGGTATTTCCATTTTTTAAGCATTACAGTCTCAGCTTATTTTATTAGCTGACAAAAATACTTTTGACAGCATTATGGACAAGGCACAATTCAAAGCAATTTTTCCGATGCGTTAGACAGATATGTGTGGTTTATTTAGTGAGGACCAATGCTGGACCAATTGTTGTGAACCCTTACATGAAGAGCACTTTCTCCCAGGAGTAGGCCTTTTGACTTCAATGGGACTGCTTGTGTCAGTAACTCCTCGCCAGTGTCAGCATGTTGCATAATCCAGAAGATAGTCATGAGTCAATTATGGAACAGAGAATATCTCTAGGAAAGAAGCACGTGTAACATATTTGAAATATGTGATATATCGAAAAAGTCCTCTCCAATATAGCTCTGCTATAAAGATCATGAACATGAAGGTGTCAGAGAGATGACATTGAAGGCATTATGTATGAGCAGCATTGTTCTGGAAAGTGATATGCAATGGTTAGTTTTTCACTGAAAAGATAATTGAATAGTCTATGCTTCCGTATATAATATACTAAATGTTAATTATCAAATGATAAAATGATTGAGACATTTCGTACAGTGATTCTCAGTTTTTATTGTCGGCCCATTTCAGACAGCGTCTGAATGCAACACCAACACTTATACATTAAAACCACAATTTTTATATTTATCATATACACATTTGTATATTTAAATATAAATATTTTAAATGCTAAATTTGTTTAAAATGAATTTACCTTTTCTCACCACTTTAAATTAAGACTAAAACACATTTTTATCAAATTATTGTTATAAGCAGAAGAGTGAGAATTTTTTTAAATAGTTACTGTTTAATACTGTGAAGGGTGTGAAGAAACTTTCAGTATCACTTTTCACAGCAGACTGAGTGCTCCAATGTCATCCTTACTTCTGTGCTACTGCTGGCGGCAATGCCATGCCATGCCATGCCAGCCTTACTTCAGCATAACATTTGACCTTTGTGCTGTGCAGAGCGGCTACGGGGAGGCTAAGGCAAATTTTGGGGTGAGGATAGTCCTGCAAGCTCCCTTCCCAGTACTACCCCTCTGCCTGTGTGTCTGACTGTTAAATTATACATTTTTTGTGTGTGGCCGATCTCAGTGTTCTGATTGCTGTGCAGTTTGTTGTCTCAGTCCCATCTATTTAGTCACAGGACAACAAACCTGCATGCAAGATGCTACAATCTCCAGAGTGGTGGTGATAATAACACATGTTTTATTTAGGAACAACGATCGCTGCATTATACGTTTACAATACTTCTTGAAGTAATACACTACACTGTGATGAAAAAGGCTGTGTAATTTTCTAAAATACTATATTTAAATTATATATTTTATAGCAGTTGATCTCTGTTTCATAAATGTACACATGACCCCCATATAATAACCTCATGACCCCGTAATGGGTCCCAACCCTAAGTTAGAGAACTCGTGATTTAGCAAGAAGTGGCCTGGGTATTCATGACCCTGTTAACAAAATCTCATTTTTCAACATAACTTCCTTCAAAGATAAATGCTGCATTATACATGTATCAAACTGTAAATGCTAAGTAGCAAAGTTAATGTCCTTTATCCAAAAGCAATTTTTATTGAAGCAGAAGAGCGAACCATAGCATTAATTTGATGTTTTTCATATAATTCTTCAAAACAATGAATGGGAACAATTTTCATCAAAGTCACCCAAAAAGAGGATTCTAAATGTTTCTGGTAAAATAATATTTATATATTAGACTAATTTAATTTTCAAAATAAACTAAGCAACACAGTAACTATTTGCTTTGCGTAGAGAGCAGCAGAATCTTCACATTGAATATTTAGGACATATTGTAAGTATGATGTATAATAAACCCTTAAAACTATTAACACTTTTTATAGGAGCAAAAATAGGTTTATTTTAAATGTGATAGTTTCACAGCATTCATTTCTCAGGAGTAATTTAATAACATTTCAGGACTTTTTTCTTAACCCTCCTAATGTGATTTTTGTTTGTTTGTTTTTTAAACAGCCGAAGATGCATGTGGAGGAACAATGAGAGGATCCAGTGGCATAATCTCCAGTCCCAATTTTCCTAATGAGTATAATAACAATGCAGATTGTACATGGACCATTGTGGCAGAGCCTGGTGATACCATTTCACTCATATTTACTGATTTCCAAATGGAAGAAAAATATGATTACTTGGAAATAGAAGGTTCTGAACCACCAACAATATGGTGAGTAAATTTTTGCTATTTTGAAGCTTGTAAAGATGAGAGAGAATACATAGAGATGGTCCTGCAACCTTTACTAGTGTCAATACTATAGCCCCGCTGAAGTAAAGGGAATTACTTCTTGTGCATGTAAATTGATTCACTGATTAGAAATATAAACCAACCTTCAAATACAGAACATCAAAATGAAAAACCGTGGTAGACTCATCCACCTGATTATGTTGTTGGGTAAATTTAATCTTCGTTGTATGCAAATTAAATTACATTGCCATTGATTATATCACTGGCTGTCTGCATGCAGTAACTCTGGATATGCTGTCTCACTACATAATATGCTGGAAAATGTGTGTAGCCAATGTTGCATTGCTCCAACACTGACCATCCTGGTTTGTGGGATGTATCACCTTGTACTGAAGAGACCCCATTTATGCCCAATGGCTCTCTGAATGCATCTCTCTTCCCCTCATGCAAAATCAAGTTGTGAAAGTTCTGGGTTTTCAACACTTCTCCCTTCGGGTGTTGATAGGGTTGTACATTTACTCCAAGTCCACCACTCAAGGGGGGGCTCTCAGTAGCACTTTCAAGGGGACAGACTCTCAGGCCCTGGCTGAATGCCTCAGGATGCTTACCCCTTTTGGAGCCATGCGGTGAACAAACAAACAATGTAAGAGCAGGGGAAAAAAACCAAAGGAAAGGAAATATACGATTAGTCCCATTTGGGCCACTGGCCTCTCTTCCTTCAAAGGGCCTTGTGGACAGGCTGCAAACTGACTCGGACTGCTGGTTCACCAGCCAAGGAATATGGTACTGCTGTCACAAAGCAGGGCCTTCAGCAGATCAGCGTCTGGCAACCTAAGGAGCACAGCTGGCCTGTAGTAGACTGCCTAATTGGCTACCCCACCTGACTGGTTGAAAGTGTCATCAGACTGTCTCTTTAGCCTAGCAGCAGCAGCAGCTTAGCAGCTGTTCAAAGTATTTGCCCATGGCTGCAATAGCTCCTGCTTCTTCCCAACCTTGCCTCACTCCAGGCAACCTAATCCTGACACTTGGCTCTGATTGTGACTTTGGCTCTGACATCTGGCTTCTGAGGCTGATTCTGACCCTGGGCTTTGATTTCTGGTTACTGATGTGTTCTCTAGCCCCTGGGCCTGTTGCCTGCTATACCAACAACAGCCCCCCTTTACCTCAAGAGACTAGGGCCTTCTTTTAGGCAAGAGAGTAGGCTGTGCTCTCTGCCAGACCTCTCCCTGGGAGCTGGAAATTTCCTCACCCAGCTCTCCTCCAGAGCTACCTGCTACAGAGATGAGCTCCTCTCCCACTGCCCTGAATTTGTCATTCATTCTTGACGTGACCTACAGGTGTGGGGCCACTGCATCACAGAACAACTCCTTAACCCCTTCCTACTTGATGTGGAGTTTACGCATCTTGTCACATAAGCATGCTGTTTGTTGATGCAGGTTTCCTGAGAGGTTTCCTTTATTACTGCCCCTATAGTTCCACTGTTCCACAGTTCCACAGTTCCACTGTTCCACAGCTGCCTCTGTAGATGCTGGCCTCAGAGGAATTGCACTGGCATAAAACTAATGTAAAAAACAGAAGACTAGAGTCACCTTTTTAAATAGCTGACTCAGTTTGTTGGAATTTAACTAGGAAAAGATGCATGGTTAGTTCAACACCATTTACAGTTACATGGTAAAGCTGTTCAAGGCAGCAGCATATACTGTAAGAGAATATGAGTATGAGAAGAACTTTCCTTTACTATAATGGTTTAAACTCATCCAAAGAAGAGGCTATAACCTTACACAACACTTAGGTCCCACAATATAGTTTCAAGAAGAACTTGTGAGATCTTTGTTCACTTGGGTAAATTTCACCCATTAAACCAGATCCTTTACCAGAAAAGTGGCATAGCTCTTTTTGAAGTTAGCGGTCCTATAGCAGTTTACTCTGCATAGGATGTGGTCTAATCAGAATAGAAAAAAACACAGTCTAGACTTTTAAAAAATACTATAGTAAAAAAACAAAACCCTCCTTAATTTCAGCATTTGTACTATTTGAAAAGAACAGTTCTAATTTGTACAAATGATTCTAGAAGTTATATTCCTAGTTATTTCATAATATATAACAAGATAGGAGACAGTATGCTATATTTCAGCTTTAATAAATGACATCTCATAATTCATGCCACCTCTTATGTTAGTTAATTATCTGTATTGAAAAATTACTGATGTCATTGATATTTTTTAAAGCTGTTAAATTTTTTAAATTGGTTCTTAGCTAAATTAATTCCTTTAAAACCAGAATTTATTATTAAAGAAGTAACACAAATAACATAAAAGCAATGTAAATCAGTTGAAGTGCTAAATCTTCCTTTGCTTATTCCAAAGCAAATTTTGTGTATTCAGTGTAAAGCTGCACATTGTGATTTAAGTTTTCTCCAGAACCAAGAAGCTTTGATACACTTAAATGAAAAAATAGGGTTAATTTATATATGGAAATATTTATATTATCTATTACAAAATACAAAATAAAACATTAAAATGTTAATTTAATAATTTGCTCATTTAGAAGAGCAGATTGAAAGAACATTCTGTTCTAAACTTATCATTCATATTCTCTGAATTAGATTGATGTACTCAGTTATGCAAAAGTATCTCTCCATTTGCAAGGGAAAAAATATATTTGAAAAACTTAATTAAGAGATTTAATACTTTATATCCCTTTACAACAGTGCTTGAGTTTCATCTCCACATATCTACATTCAAGAGGTATGGTCAAAATTCTCTCTGTATAAAAATTTAAAGATTGGATCCTCACGTTGTATCTTACTCTGTTAGGCAAATGGTACATAACTACATGAAATCTATTAAATTTCTAAAAATAGTGCTTGGTCCAGACAGTAATGTCTCTTATCTTATTTCTCAGGCTATCACCTTATTTATGTACTGATTACATCTTATTTATGTACTGAATAAATGTATCCTAATCCTCCAGTCCAGGTACATAAGTAACAAAATGTTTCGTACTTTAGCGTGGTGCGATACAAGCTAAAATACTGAGCTAGATGCATAAGGTACCTATTCTTTAATAGGAAAGAAAAATGGCTAGAAACTATTCACAGAACATTGTACGTTCCATTGTCACCTCATCAATCAAGACAGTCTTCATATTTAGAAAAGTATTTGTTGCTAAGTCTTTCCTATATTGAAATTCTTGATATACTGTATATCCTTTTCATAAAGTATCAGAGAGAGCAGCTAGATCACTTGTAATCTGTCTCAGCTTTCTTCTGTTTCCTGACATTTTAAATACCCTGCTGGCTTTAACAGTTGATGACAGGGATACAAAATATTCCTAATACCTACTACACATGCCTTTGATTTACCTAATGCAAAGTTTTACAGAGGGAGGAAAATCAGGTCCAGAATGTGTGTCATGATGATTTTAATGAAAACCAGGTCATTTCATTTTCAGAATCCAAAGTGAATTAGGGGTCTATCTATCCTGCTAGTCTTTAGAGATTGCCTAAGGAAATGATGTTCAGATCCAGAGCCATATTAAGTTTAACATTAAGTTCAGATATGAAGCTGTGTCAGGCCTTCATCCTTATTTCTGTCCAAAGAGTCTGAAAACTCCCAGGTTGCTTTTCCAGAATTTGGGCCTATATTGGTAGCACTCAGACAAGATAAACTGATCAGTTAGCAACTGTGGGTATTCTCATCCATGTAAGTGCCTAAGCTTTCTTTGAGCCCTACTATATTCTTGGCGTAAATGATAACATATAGCAGTGAATTCTTCTAGGCTAACTACATACAGAATATCCATTTTGAATTTGTTGCCTCTCAAATCAAACCGTCTGCCTTGTTGTATTTGTATTATGAAAGAGGGTAAATAGGAGCACCTGACTGAACTTTCATGCATTATCAATTTCCATCATATCCTTCCAAATTAATTTTCTCCCTTAATGACAGTGTGAATCTTTCAATATGTTCTCAGGTAGAAATCTCTGTATGCACTAATCACTATGGATCTAGAAATCTAACTCTGTACATCCAGTGTATAACACATATCCATTGGATGTCATAAAGAAAGTTTATCTTTATTCATTTTGTTATCACTACAATGATGCTCTTCCTCAGGAGAAGTTAAAATACTACTTAATACTGCTTACAAAATAAACTTAAACCTTATTCAAGGTTGTTCAGTTTTGTTACTAAGCTAAGTAAATGACACAAAATATGAATGTCAACAGCACTGATTCTGGAAATCATTTTGTAATTAAAATGACATTGTGTCTTTAGCTCTCTTCCTGCTTTTGTGGTCTGTAATAAAACAGTCAGGTTTTTAGTGTTTTAGTACCAGCAAATTATTACAGTAAAATATTTAGTTTTGTGAATTAGTACTGCATTCTTTTATTAAAATAATACCAGTAACTTGTTGTGAGTCAGACACATTCGCAACTCAAAATAAATATATATGGTGACAAATATTTCTATATTTTTTAACTTTAATAGATACTATGCAAGACATCTAAGGATCGGGTCCTCAGCTGGTGAAAATCAGAGTAAATTCATTGATGTTACACTGACTTACACCAGCTATGGATCTGGCCCTAAAATTTATTATACTAATACTATGGCTAAAATTCATTAAGCATTACAGAATTTTATCCTCAAAGCATAGGCATATTCAAAATATTTATTATGATAAAGTTCTTGATTGATGAAATGAAAGAAGTCTGACTATTTTAGCTCTTGTTCCCCATGGACAGAAGTGTATTTATAACTAAACTGCCATACATACTGTATAAAAACTTGACACGCTGGCAGCAATGTACATAATGAACTGGTACAGAAACTGAATTCTCTCTTAGTAAAGAGCAATTTGGACTATGGTGCACTTGCTCCTTCTAAAGTGAAGAAATAATTGAAATCACTTGTGTTTTACAAATGAATTAATCTCAAAATAATACTAGAAAGTCATTACTTTTACTCTTCTAAAACTGTTGTTGCAAGTCAGTATGAAAGACACATAGCCTACTCTGCTGTGGCAAATCCTACTGGAGCATATAAGCCAGTTTGCTATGTCTGGTAGTGGCCAAATTGTTCAAGGATTTTAGGAAGGAAAAACTCTCTATAATGGAATTTAGCCAATATGTAATGGCGGTTGTGGGTGGTGTATACATTCCTGATACTACAGGGAATCTGTCCTGAAATGTGATCTTTAGGGCCATAGTCTCCTTATAATTAGTCCCGTAAGAAACAAACTCCAAAAGTATTTAAATTATTCTTGCTTGTACTAAGAAACAACTATATTTCTTTAAATTTTTAAGTATATATTTGTACAAGGTAGACAGATTATGAAAGAAACATGGATCCTATCAAACATGAACTAAAAAATAGGCATTATTTGTACCTCTAGTGTCTAGCCCAAAAGTGCCGTATGTGCAGTTGTATGAGCTTCTTGCATCTGCTGCTTCAGAGGTGGTTCCTTAATTCAGCGGGATTTTCTCTGAGTCAATTGCCTAAAGTTGGGGACATATTGTCTTTACCTTTACCAGCCTGCTCCTCATCAGGCTGCCAGTTAGAGGAATTTGGCTCTTGGGAATAATGTTACATATGCCTTAAGTAGCTTTGGTATATGTATTTATTTATTTATTTATTTGTTTATTTATTATCCTTCAGTATTGCATCATGGGGATTTTTTAAACAAGCAGCTTTCATAACATACAAGATTTGTAAGCATAAAAAGAGTAAAGCTAATGTCTAAAATTTATCCCTACAAGTCACCGATAAATCCTGATCATGAACCAAAAATTTTGTTTCCTCTTCTGCAGAATTTCTGCATGTTAAGAGCTCAGATTCACTCATTCGCCTTTGATTTTATTTCAAATTCCCTCAATGCCTAAGAGTGCCTTCTGGAGGTCACAGACCATGATGTCGTGCACTCCTAACATGTTCCTTGTGTTACTCATTCGTACCCTTAGGATTGCTCCAAGTGTTCCAGCAATCACTGGGAACATCTTTGTTCTAGTTATCCGTAATTGTTTCACTCCATGGCAGAGTACTTTATACTCTGTTATCTTCTCTTTGTGATGTATGGGGTTTTTTTTGGTTTGTTAATTTGTTTTTTTTATGTTTCTGGTGGCTGTGAAACTAATATGATCTTGTTTATCTTCCTTTCTACAATTACTAAATCCAGCCCATTTGCCTTCACTGATGAGTCTGAAAATTGCCAGATCCCATCAAATCTTAGTCTCGCCATTCTCTGTAGCTCCTTCCAGGTTTAGAGCATTCATTTCCTCCAGCCTCTCTCTTCCAGTTTAGCCAGAAATCCAACATAGGATAATTTCTTGATTGGCACCATGTATCCATTTCACTTTTTCATCAACCATGATCTTCAGTTTTCTTGGATTGTTTGGATAGTTGTATGATATCGTTGTGGGATTGCCTGCATCTGTATAACACACACTGCTGAGCAGAGAGCTTGCAATCAAATTAAGTTCTTCAGAAGCCCATCTTATGCCATTCATAACATTGTTATTACTGTTTTATTTTAGTTGTATTGTAGTAGCACCCAGAGGCCCCATTTAGGATTACCCCGATGTGCTGAGTTCTGTGCAAACACACAGTGAGACACATGCCATGTCTCAAAGACTTTACCACTAAATTAAGACAAGATGCACTGAACTAGTGTAACAAAACAGTAAAGGGGATATGGGAGGGAGGCCACAGGTAACCACGACAAGAAGTTGTAGTTGTGTGTAATAGCTGCATGCATGGTTTGCAGATGTGAGGGTGGTTACTTTTTATTAATCCCTGCTTGCCTCCTGCCCTAGCCTTTCTCAGTTCCTAACTCACAATTCAGTTATCATGATAAAAGTGGCTTTGAGGAGGCACTTGAAAGATGAGTGTATTTATTTGAGTTTTTGTTCACTGTTAATTACCCCATACATTCATGTCCATGGAGCTAGGCTGTTACTTGCAGGCCAGCCTTTTCTCAAAATAGGATGGACTTGTGCACACCCAGCACATAGACAACTGGAACTTCTGTGCCTGGGAAAGCAACAGAAGTCTGTATGAAGGGAAATGCTGGTTGAATTTAGTGTGAAGTTTTGACTGCTTATAGATAGGCAATAGGGCTTTCAAAGTACTAATAACAATGGACAGAAACTTAGTATAACACACACAATTGCTTTTTTAATGAGGAATTCTGCGGTTTCAGTGTCAATTTTACACTACTTCTAACAGAAAGTTTTAAAATCTACTTTTAAGGCTCTGATAAAGGAATTATCAAGAAAATAATTATTATGGAGTAAAACAGTTTTAATATGGAGGTTAAATACCCAACTGAGAGCCATCGGTAGCTTACAAACCGTGAAGGTTTAAAAAATTAAAGCAAAATTGACATTGCTCAATGAAGGAGAAAAATGATTGCCTCTTTAAGAGATGGCACAGTAGTACTTAGATACTACAATGACAGGTGCTATATAAAAACCTAAGATCGATAGATATCAGCAGAGCTGTAAAATAATGTGTTGTGGCAAAACACTGCTGGAGAGTGTTAAGTAATTGGCAGAAGAATCTAACTGATTGCTAACTGTGAATTTCAAGTGATAAGCCACAATTAGCCAGCTAGACAATATTCACTTGTGCTGGATGCAATAAGGCCTTTGGAAACTAATAGGATGTGTGATGAAAAGCTGAGTGTATGATCAAATGTGACCAGTGAAGAGATTGTATGAATTTAAGGTGAGAAAGGTAACCTAGGTATGACAAAGACTCAATGGAGGTGAATAAAGGAGGAAATTCTGGAGATTATTCAAGAGGTTCTTAAAAATGGACTGTGAATGCTGCTTTCACAGATCACTTGAAGACAGGTAAAACAGTTTTGGATTGTGAAAGGGTCTAGCAGAAGTGGTATGGGCTCTGATTCTGAAAGGTACTAAAACACACGCCTAATTTTTGGGACAGACAGTCATCGTTTTCTGGTATTGGAACCTTATGGCATGCTGTCTCTCTTACTGTAGCTCTAATTGTTTCCGTAGGAGTGTTAGCATAGATTGCTAGGTTGCATACCTGTGAAATAGAATTTCTTAAAAACCAAGCCAGGTTGCTGAGGTGCACACATTTTTAGTATCACCTGCAGGAAAATACCCTTTGATTGGCTGATTTCCCCACTTTCCCACCTTCTGAAAGCAAGCAGCTGATTAGAGTTGCTGAAGGAAACACGGAGAGTTCTCCCCTCAGAAGCTAACATCATTCTCAAAGGAGAAGATGGGGGTGGGAGCAGAACCAGCCTCTCAGCTCTGTATGACTCCACTATCTTCTCTCCCCATGTCTCCTGAGATAAAGGGGTCAATTACTTTGCTTCTACCATTCCACTGTCCCTCCCTACAACACCAAGTTGCAGGAGAGGGGTCCCCACTGCAGCCCTCCTGGCCCTGGGGAAGGGGGCGAAGACCCCCAGGAACAGAAGTGTGGTGGGGGTGGAAGGAGTGAGGGTAGAATTGTTGGGGGGACTGGAGGAAGCAGATTTAATTGCTGGTCAAAGGAACAGCAGATGTGGGGATGATAATAGCCCACAGACATGCACATGTGTGCACGTGCACATACACATGCTTTTTTCAGTCCACTTTAACCACAATTCCATAGTACAGTATTATGGTGAGCTTCCCCAGAAAATACTTCAAAGAATGGTACACACACACATCTCAAACACTTGGAAATCTGTTATGAGCCCTAGAGTGAAAACCCTTATTCTGTCAGTTAACCGCAGAGACCTTCATTTCTCTCTCTCCTTTTAAAGACTGTTAGTGGCAGTGCAGAATTTACAGTAAACAGTCTCAGTCCACAACAAACAAAGCAGTCTATATCTTTAAGGGACAACAGTCTCTCTAAAAATTAACCCTGTAAACCCTAGCATTTTGGAGAAGCCAGCAATTTCTTACTTCAAAAAACAACATACCCGATGCTTTAAATGCAGTTTCCTTGCAATGAGCCAGTTTTTTTCAGTGTCTGCTACCATTTGAGTTTTCCTGTGCTCACAATATTGCAAAGTCTAACACAATGAACACTGTCTAAAGATGCATTAGCGTTTTATTATGTTTGTTAGTGTATTCAGTTATTCTTGGCTCTAGCCTAAGGGCTATTTTGCTATTCATCATATTTGTTATTTCAGGTCTAGATTTCCAAAGAAGCAGTTGTATGCCTGCAGTTGACTTTATAGGTACATGTTATTTTGCATCGTTAGAATGGTGTCTATTTACTAAATCCTTCTGGGTATGCAGAAGCGGGTTGAAAATTAAATCTTATAAGAATGTTTCAAGGTTGGAGAGTGTACACATTTTATTTCTTCACTTATTGCACAGAGATTTTGAAAATGGGCTTCAGTGTGCACTGCTACTTTAGTGTCTCCTGTGTCTGCACCTCTATGACCCCATTAACCTTGCACTCATCTGAGCAGGTCTGAGAGTTGCTCCATCATAACTCATCTGCTCTGCTCTATTGAAACACTCTATAAATAATAGTCTGGACACAATACACTAAAGTTTTATTTATCTGTACTAATTAACTGTTTAAAAAGCACAAACATAAGGACAAGTAATCCATCACTAAACAAAAAATGTCTGAAGGTTCTGCCTCAGCTACTGTAAAAGAAATAAAAATAAAAAAAAATAAATTACAGGCACAAATCATTAGGATATGATAGAGTGATCTCAGGCTGTTGCCTCAGGATAGACACTATCAGAATAGCAAAAGTCCTGTGGCACTTTAAAGACTAACACATTTATTTAGGTATAAGCTTTTGTGGGCAGAAACCCACTTCGTCAGATGCATCTTGGATGCGTCAGACTCTTGCTGTTTTGCTAAAAACAGGCTAACACTGCTACCCCTCTGGAACTATCAGAATAGCATCTCCCAGATATAAAAGCATAATGCTTGCCATCTTGGCTGACACATCGGGGATTGAATCAGGGAACTACAAATCTAAAAGCATGAGGAGCTGAAGCTAGAGGTAAAAAATCAAGACACCCCAGCTGAAGATAAGAGAGACTCATATTCTCTGTGGATGAGACACAAAGTGGTATGTATAACACACACTAAGCAGTCAGTTACAAGAGCAATTGAAGAGGGGGGAAAATCATAGAATTATTACATTACTAGACATTAAATCATTCCAACTGAATACAATCTCTGTTTCTATTCTTTGGGCAAGTTCACCTGCTTCCTCCTTACTCACCCTTTTGGGAAACTTGTCTATATAGGGCTCCAGGGTCAGTCATCCCTTAGTGGGCCGCCATAAATCCTATTTCTGCAGCCTGCAAGAAAACACAAGAGCAAAAGAAAATTGGGGCAACTCCTCCTCATTCATGACTTCAGCCTGAGTGCATCAGACCACAGAACTAAAAGTAAAGAGGTTTATTATATATAATAAAAATTAAAAAACAAGGAGCTTACTATGCTTATCAAGATACAGGCCTAGCCGCCAATGCCCACAGCTATGCAGAGTGGGAACTGCAGGTCCTGCCTCTGCTATTGTGAGCGTCTGGTTTTGTAGAAAGGCAAATCCTTGTAATGCGTGCACAGATCAACAAGTGGGATGAAACCAGTAACTTGAAAAAAGCATCATGGGTAGTGTAACATAGCGGCAAGCCTGCCTGATATCATATACTCAATACACTCTGTCTCCCTTTGGTGATTCCCTAACACTGGGGCTCAGCACTGTCTCTTGATAGGGCAGTTTTCAACAAGCTGAACATGATTCAGGCTGCATGGGTTGTGTGGTCATGTCCTATCTGCCACATCATCATGTGGTGACAGCCAACTCACACAGTTATAAGCTATTGGAATGTGATTATTGTTTCTGCATTTCCTAGATCATACAGGACAAAAGGCAACTGAGCATCAGACAGGCTGACCCAAATAGTGTCCTCGGGGATTCCACAGAGCAAATATGTACATTGCTGTTTGCTCTGCCACAAAGCCCCTTCTTTACCAGTTCATCCATCATGAACCCACATTTGTTCTCATTTCTACCAATCCTACAAATCCTGCCTAACCTTTTTTCCCATAATGCACTCAGCCAGTGCTCATCTTCCTTGAATTCTGCCTCTTTTCAGCTGGAGTAGCTGACCTAATTTAGCTGACCTAGATATTAACAGAGGGCTATTTGGACCTCCCAGGTTGTCCCATTCCAAAAAATCACAGCTTGCTTGGATGCACCTAATTCAGTCTGCACAATACAGAAATAGATAGGGTGACACTATCCTTGGGGATCACGCAACTACTTCTCAATTTGCACATAGACATCCTTTTTCGAATCTATGTGCTTGTGCCCACCACCTTTTAAACTGAGGATGTATCTCCTTCTTGTGTGGACATAAAGCCTGACTCAAAGCCCAGTGAAGCTAGTGGGAGCCTTTCCATTAACAATAGCCTTTTTATCAGACCAATGGGGACCTGCAAAAAGCTTTTGAAAATGTGGTTGTCTTTTTTTAAGCACAAAGTTCACCTGTATTTAAAAGAATATGACCACACACAAAAAAATGAGAACTTGCCTGCCTAAGTTCTTAAAAAAGACATTGGGTTATTAAAGGAAGATCTATTTAAACAGCTTACTGTTTCAGCAAGAAGAAAAATCTAAAAATTATTTTAAAATGTTATGCTAGTACTTGGTATCTATTTAAAATCTACTGTAAAAACTAAATTAAATTTATTTTACAAATTGAAAAGGCTGACATAAAGTGTTGGCTGTTTGCTTTGTCAGATGATGCAAATATCTGAAATGATAAAAATTGCCACAGGAATGAAATGGAGCTGAAATAGTCCATAGAAGTCTTCTCATCTTTTCATCTTTACAGATATTACATAACAAATAAGATTTGTTATTAAAGTAGTGGTCTTCTCCTGGATAAATCTATTTATCTCTAACATATACTACTGGATTGTTTAACACTAACAAATCCCTAAAGCTAAAAATAATACCAGGATCACAGAAAAGATTAAAATTTCCACTGAAGACAATGCAAGTTCATTTCATGATGAATTTAAAGAAAACAGATAATTAGAGCTGATAGATAATGCACAGCCAGGAAAAGAATTTTGGCTCTGACATCTGTAAAATGTATTTTCTGGACTTTAAGCACCCTTCTTTCAGATCCCAAGAAACTCTTGTTCCTGTATGTTAGGCTAAGTCTACAATTGAAGCTGGAGGTGTGGGTCCGAGCTTTCATAAATATATCCATGCTAGTTTTCTGAAAATAATATTGCAGCCTCAGTAGCTTGGACTGTGGTGAGTGGCGGCATTGGATAGCTGCCCCAAGTACAAACTCTCTTGGACTCTGTGGGCACATACTAACTGTGGGCGCAGCTAACTTGCCTTTGCCCATGCTCCTGCAGCTACACTACTATTTTTAGTGCGCTATCTTAGTGAACGTTAGCACAAGACAGAATAATGGGCTAGATGGATCAGTGGTCTGATCCAATATGTCCATTCTTATATTAAGTACGTCAGTTTTGCTAAGATCTGGCTTAAGGATTTATAAGTTGGGAAAGGTTGCATATGCCAGTGAGTGACCACGACATTTTGGTTGCACATATATTAGCAGCTTTAATAACCATTTTTCAGCATTGCTACAACTGCACTATGACTAACAATGATTTGAGCACTTGCATAGACAGTGTTCTTCAACAATTCCATGAAAACGCACTCCAAGTTAGGCAATGAAAATACATATTTAAGCACCTAAGTAAGATGCCTAATGTCCACACATTCCAATAGAATTTGTTGTGTTTAGTCACTCTAAAATTCAGCACTCTTTTATTTAGGCACCTATATTAGAAAAATGTCTATGTGCATGAATTGTTTTTACATAAATGGATGGACTAATTCAAGAATTCTTTGCTAAAAGTAATAAGAAAGGTCAATGAAGGGCATATAAAGTGGAGGTAATGCTTGTTGATCTTTAAAGCACAACTTGGCTCTAAGAATGTAAAAACTAACTTGATGATGGAAATTCCAGCAAAACCAAACAAGATGAATGAGATGGAAAATAGAGAGAGACAAGGTGGATGAGGAAATATCTTTTATTAGACCAAATTCTTTTGGTGAGAGAGACATGCTTTTGAATTTATATGGAGCTCTTCTTCAGATCTGGGAAACTTAGGCTTGGTCTACACTACAGAGTTAGGTCAACATAAGGCAGCTAATGTCAACCTAACTATGTCAGTGTATAAACTACAGACTTGCTCCAGCTGACGTAAGTGCACTACTACATTGACATAATAACTTCACTTCCATGAGACGCGGAAGGCTTATGTTGATGTAATTAGGATGACACAGTGCCTGTGTAGACACTGCGTTCCTTACATTGGCTGTCTTGTCAATTTCATAGCTCATTCTGGTACGGGTTCCCTGCTCCCCTACTGAGAGCACAGCAGCTGACCAGACTCAGGATACAGATCTCCCCACCAGAGATGAGAAGCCTCAGGTGACTTTCCCCGGCTCCTACCCAGGAGCTATGCAGAGCTGAGAGTCGTGGCTCTCAGCCCCCCATACTATCCCTCTTCAGTTCGTGGGAAGAGCTCCTGGTGAGAATGCACATCAGCCACTATAGGAATTACTGTTGTGGGTGTAAATCGACCTACCATAGGTCAATTTAAGATTATAGTGTATACATGCCCTTAGAGTGTTATAGCAAAATAGGAGATGGAACAGATTGTTTAACATAACTAGTTAACACACATTTCAAGGGAGCATTTAAGGTGAAGTGGCCCTTTAACACCCCTCCAGTCCTTTGGAGGTGGAGCAGCTAGTGGGGAGTTTCCCCACAATAACTTGTGTTGACTGAGGCACACCTTCTAGAAAGGCATCCAGCCAGCCTTGATTTGTAGACATCAAGAGACAGAAATACAACTTCCCTTGGTAGTTTGTTCTAATGGTTAATCAGACTCTGTTAAAAAAAACTGCTTTATTTCTATTTTGAATATGTTTGGCCTTTGATTCCAGTCATTGGTTCTTGCTATGTCTTTGTCCATTAGATTAAAAAGCCTTTTTAGTACCATTTATTTTCTTACATATGCCATAATCAACTCACCTGTCAATCTTCTTGATAAACTAAATAGACTGAGCTCCTTAAATCATTCGCTGTAAAGCAATTTTCACTCTTTCACATACTCTTTAACTAGGAGAGCGAGGTAGACATATATAGCCTAGTTTCTGAGATCTCACATCAAAAATGCATTTTACTAATGCAAGACTGCTAGACCATTCTCCCCTTTTTATTTTATACCAGGGAGTAAAGCTTAACCAGCCATCTGCTTGGCTGACAGAAATTCTACTGTGTGCAATCATTGGTGTGTCCTATCAAGTTTAGAATAGGGTGAGGGGCAATTGAAGTATTGTTGATTAGTTATCTCTTGTTAGCAGATACCATACTTTTCAAGCATTCTAGGATTAAGGTACCTCTTAAGGTTATTCATCTTCCAGCTTTAGATAGAAGACAATTTCCAACTCTGTATAACTTCACTGCATTGTCTAGGGATCCATTCCCAGAATAGATGCAGCTGCTGCATTTCTTTTTTTTTTTTAAGAGCGATAATTATAATTAAGGGCAACTTGCTTAAAAAGAAGGTGGAATTAACAGTTTCTTATAATTCTAAGGTAATCATGAGAATAAAAGTAGCGCTCAGCTCCTGCTACCGAGATATGAGATGCTTAGCACAGCAGCAAAGGCCAAGGCTCCGTAGATTTTTTCTTTTTTTTTTTTTTCTTTTCCAGATTTGAATTGCACATGTCTGTATCTACTGGCAAGAATCCATGCAAGCCTTTTATTGGACTCAAGCTAGCTAGCTGAAAGTGATGTTGGCAATAAATTTCTCTAACCATTATACAGAACGATTTATATTAACATGCCCAACGTGAGAAGCATTCCATTTGCTTTTGGTGACTATGGCCCTGGAAATATGGCTTTTGGTGGCATAGAACCCCAATAAATCACATATTTCGCTGATCAATTCAGGGAAGAAATGACCAAACACACTAGAGGAAGATTATACAGAACTTCTTGCTGTATGATCCACAGGAGTGGAGCTGCTCAGTAGGTAGGAGAAATCAAGTAAATGTGAGCCTGTCCCCATTTTCTTGTGCCTTGCTGGATCCATGGAGACAGGTAGTTATCATAACCTTAAGGCTGGAATAAAACTACTTACCCAGCTCCAGGGAGGGAAAGCATCAAGGTGGCTGCTAAATTTCCAGTGCCACACTATTGTGGTAGTATAGGCCAGTGGATAGCACACTTGACTGGGCGTCAGGAGTCCTGGATTATATTCTTGGCTCTGCCACTGACCTGCCATGAGCTTTGGGGAAGCCACTTCCTCTCTGTGTGCTCTGGTTTCCCATCTCATCCATAGTCTTTCTTTTCTGTTTAGATTATGAACTCTATGTACTGTTACCATATATTTGCATAATGTGTAGAATAGTAAGGTGCTGATCTCAGTTAGGCACGACTGTTCTATAAATAGTAGTAATACATAAATAGAGCATTTTAGCCTTATGCCATCCTCTTGACTTTTATAGCTGAGCTCGATTGTGGAGCTGTCTCTTTAAGATTCTTCCATACCTGACTGTCAGCTGGCTGTGAGGTTAGGAGCCCCCTTAATGCCCTTTCCAAAGTTTGAGGGAACACAACGAACATTCTCAGTGTCATTTCCTCATTTGTGCGGTGTGTGGCTGCTGGGCCAGGTGGAATCCCAGATTTTACCCCCTGGCAGGCTTGAATTGGCAGGGAGATAACTGGATAACCTAGTAGGTCTGTTTTTTATCTCTAACTTCTGTGATTGGTCAGCCACAGAAAAGGAGATCTTGTGTTTAAATGGTTGCTTATGAGGGTGAGTCTCCCTTGAGCATGAAAAGTAGCCTCTGTGGCTGCAGAGCTTAGTGGCTTGAGAAATCCTTGGGACCTGTCTTCCCTGGACAGTAACACCTCACTGAAGCAGGAAACTGAACATCCTCATCAACCCTACACCTGTAAGGAAGGGAGGGTATTCAATTCTTTTCATTGTGTTCACTCATGGAAAAAATGTGCAAGCTTACCTTTAAGTTACATTTATGGCAATCAGTGTTATAAATTTACATCTTAAGTAAGTTATAAATCTTACATTTCATGTTAATCTGTTTTATGTTTTATAATATGCATTTATTTTAAAAAAATCCTTGTGGATTATTGACAAAACATGGATGATGGTGAAAAATATTCTGTTTAGAAACAAGTTCAATTCCTTGGTGTATATATACTGAGATTTCCTTTCCCCTTATAATGTATTTTAAGAGGAAATATTTGGACCAAACCCAGGATTTTTGTATTTTAAGAGTTGTGCTGCTCATTCCCTACCTGAAATAATGCTCTTTGCCGTATCACCATTGTTTCCACATGAATATTGAAACACTGCAGCTATCTCATTCTTTAGTTTCAAAAAAATTATATACCTGCTTTATCTTCTCCATACTGTAGGCTGATCTAGTTAAAGACCCACATCCCAAATGGGTTATATATGAACATAATTCATTTTGGGAGTGGGAATGATAACAAAATATTCCATCTTATTATATTTATCTTATTCCTGATTTTCTGCTTTTCTCCCCCACTGCATTTGTCAATTTTCTACAATCTTACATCTTCTGAAATAGGTCAAGGTTTTATCATTTATCATTATGTTGATTAGTTATCAGAGCAGGCAATTGAAGCAAAGATTTTTATAGGCAGATGCGGTAGGGCCTATACTTGGGTTGCTTAACACTTGAAGAAGGACCTGGTGGAAAATAATAGTGTGTGATCACCTAATGAAAGACAAGGGAACCTTAATTCTGGCATTTCCTAACTTTTAAGTGATTAAGTTTGCAGCCTTAACATTCTGTTAAAATAATCTCTCTGTCTCTGTCTCTCTGTCTCTGTCTCTCTGTCTCTGGTCTACACTTAAAAACTTGTAACGATAAAGAGTTTGGACTTCTGTACGTGGCACACAGTCCAGACTATGGGAGTGAGACCTTGCTATTTATATATTCCCCCTTCAAAGACAACTAAGTTAACATGAACTAGGTAACTTTTAGTTCACAGCAGCAGGATCTACATGTGTGTGTTACAACACCACACATTAGAGTGCTCTACAATTTTCAAACCTATAGTCCAGACTGTAAGACAGTGCATACAAGCCCTAAGAGAGCTTCTGTCATCATAGCTAATGTCAATTGGGAAGTTCCACATTGACAGAATTCCTCCTTCTGTTAACATGTACTATGTCTGTGCTGGGGGGATATGCTGGCATACCTCTGAATCTGAATATCATTACTACTATGAACCTCTCCATTTAAAGTATGTGCAGGCAAGCAAAACCACTAGCAGAATATAACTCTGTTATACTCATGCTCAGATACTATAGCAAGGGGCATCATATAAGAATCTAAATAGCTAGATATATAACTACAAAGCATTTTAATGCCAAGACAGGTAAGTATTAGTTTTATTATTAATCCCAAATGCTGTAAGTAACATTGTTCAGCCAAGTAGTGCTCAAAAGATTGAAACTCCCTATGCTTCCCTTGAAAACATCACTGACATATTAGGATATAATATTTGACCCATACTGTACAGTAAATCCAGATGATTATTAGTAGCAGTGATCACTTAAAACCTCCTCTAGCTAGGAAAACCTTCGTAATTTCTAGCCCTTTAATATGAGGAACCAGTATATTCCAGCGACTGAGATGATGATAGCAAATTTCATGTTGGAAATCTATAATATCAATGTGTCCTGTGAATTCTTCTCCCTATGATAACATTAAAAAATAACAAAAAACATATTAAATATGTACATGACATTATTTCCCTTTTAGAAAATAGCACCTAGTCTTTTTGATTCATTTGTTATTATTCTTCATGTTGGATGTTATCAGGTTTGTTCAATGCTTTCTTGTATTGGAGAGAGTGAGAATTTATATATTCATTTTCTTGGGTGAAAAATTTAAAGTAATTATTAAGCATAAATGTCTTTTTCACATTAATATTTTATTCATAACTGTTTTAATTGCATCTAGCATTTTTTAAAATTGTAGGTTAAAATTTACTTTCACTATTTTTAGGAAAAATATTCAGTATTATGAAAAACCAGACTGCTCTAATATTATAATAGTGAAATATGCTGATTACTGATTTCACACTCCCGTTATAGCTAGCATTAATTATGCATATTTAAAAATATATTATGAGACTTAACAATACTCAAGAGGCTCCTATACAATGTTCTTAGCCAATAATTTCTCATGCTATTGCTTTTGTAGACAATTATTCTCCTTTAAATCTTCAACATGTGCTTTGCAAACAGGAAGTAGGATGTCTTCCATTGGACAAACTAAATTGTAAATGTTTAGTTTGCATACAGTCAGTTCTAAAGCATGGAGAGGTAAAAATGCTCTGACATAGATCACTAGTTTGCAGTCTGATTTATTGCAAGCTTGTGTATGGTGTCCCTGAACAGTTTGCCTATTTTCAAGAGTAGCATATAATTTCCAAAAGAAACCAAGTATATAAGTGGTATAGAATTGTTGTTTCATTAGTCACTTTCATAGATTAAAAAAAGAGTCAAGATACAAAAACCCTAATAAGATTTGCAAGAAATTTGCTATTTTTAAAGAGCTAGTGTAGTATTTAATGTGTTATAAAAGCTATAAACCACAGTGAAGTATCTATTATACTATAGGAGGTAACAAGCCATGCAGGTATATGTAATTCAGTGATTTTAACACAATTATGAACAACAGAATCCATTCTAAATTCTTCTACCTCATCCATGTTCATGGTATCAAAGCATTTAATAGAATTTCTGATGCTCATTCCTTGTGAAAGAACAGGTTCAGAACTATTTGAAAAGCTGGGCATGCGCAAGTCTATGAGGCATGATGCAATGCATCTGAAAGTGCTGAGGAAGGTGGCTGATGTGACTGCAAAGCCATTGGCCATTATCTTTGAAAACTCATGGCAATTGGGGGAGATCCTGGGCAATTGGAAAAAGGCTCATCTTCAAAAAAAGGGAAGGAGGAGTATCTGGTGAACTACAGACCACTCAGCTTCATCTTAGTCCCCAGAAGAATCATGGAGCAGGGTAGCCCTTCTTATTTGCATAAAATAGTTTTGCAACAAGCCAATTGATTTTGAACTGGGCCTAGTGCAATTCATTAACCACTGAAGAAGCTTCTGAAAATTAAGACATGTCCAAATTAGTTCTCTGCAACTCACTACAACCTGGGTAGTTCTAGCAGATTTTGGTTCCTTTCTCTTATCATGATAGATCATGGAAGTTACAACAGCTCTAAACTTGTAAGCTTTTCAAAGAATGAAATCTGGTTTGTTTGCAAAGACTTAGTGCAGGGATAGTCAATAAGTGGTCCACAGTTCAAATATGGACTGCCAGAGGCTTTTGACTGGATCACAGGGTCAGCTAGTACTTGGGGCTTCAGTCCCATGGGAGGCATCGGGGCTCAGGACTTCAGTCCCATGGGAGGCACCACTGGTGCTTGGGCCTTCAGCTGCATGGGAGGTGCATGGGACTCGGGGCTTCATCCCTTTGGGAGGTGCCTCCAGAGTTCCCATGGGTTTGAAAATATTTAGTGGTGCTCTTCTCCAGTGGGTTCCAGATGAATTTAAGCCCTGTGCAGGGTTGACAGCAGGAGCCCTGCGGCCTGGGACTGACAGCCAAGTAGCCCCTGGAACCATAGTTAAAATCGCTGCCCCTGGCCCCAATCAAAATCTGAAACCATGCAATTAAAATGTCCACAATTCCACCTAAGATGCTAAGAGGTGTATATTTTCTGTCTGTCTTGGAGAAGCCTCCTTTGTGTTTAAATATGGCAACAAAAAAAAGTTGACACCAAAAACCGTTCATTTAAAGAAGAGTGCCTTAATCCTGCCATGATCAGTATGCACTGAGAGCTTGACATGTCTGCAAGATCTGAACCCCAATTTGATTTCCTATCACTGTGTAATCCACCAACCCACTTTGTGCAAAGCTTAGTGATGAGTATGCTAATGTAATGTCAATGGTGATTACACTTGTCAATTTCCTTCGTTCCAAGTCATCACTGCAATACAGACAGTTAAAAAATCTTTCAGAAGTATCTGCTGATTATGATGACCTTTTGGTTCACAATGACATCCACTGGCTGAGCAGAGAACAAGTACTAAGGAGGCTGTGGAAAATTTGAATTCATGTGGAAGGATATTTACATAATATTCCACAGAAAAAAGCACAAGAGCTGCACGCATTTTTGAGGGATGCCACAAGCATGAGCACCCTGGCCTTCTTTGTTAATTTAACAGGCCACGTAAAGGATGTTAAAGCTACAGGAGCTTAATTGCAATGTAGTGGATCAACACAGCAGTGTCACTACATTTCAAAACAACCTGAGTCTCTTCAAAAGTGATTTCAAACCTGGGGAAATGTTGAATTTCCTGACACTGATAAGCTGTTACAATATTGGAGAGATGAATCACATGACATCTCTGGACAGGCTTCTTCAAAATTTCCAGCACAGATTCCAAGAATTTGTAAGTGTTAAAGATAGCTTTCTGTTTCTGGATGTTGAAAAAGCAAAGCTACAGCTGGAGTTTTCTGATTTACAAGCAGATTAAGTGCTTATGGGGTGGCACACTGAAATTACAACTGAAATTTTCTGGACAACCCTTGTGCTGGACTCCATATACCTACACTTGAGGAAAGTGGCATTTAACATTTTGACTAGGTTTGGCTCAACATGTGTGTGTGAGTCAGCATTCTCAACAATGAACAACATTTAATTGCGTAGTCTTTCTGTTTTGACTGACAATCACCTGTGCAATTTCTTCTGTCTTTTACTTGACTGAACTCCTTCCAAACTTCCAGGCCCTTGTCCAGCAGAGGACCTGTCACTTTTCCCACTGATGGCAAGTAGTATAATTATTCATGCATATTTTATTTTAAATTTGTATTGCTGTATAAAATTACATTTTCATTAGTGATAGTACAGTTTTAATGGCTATTTCACAGTAAATATTCATGATTCTTTTGCTTAATACACATGTAGGTGGGTGTGTGTTTGTTATTGGAAAGACTTGAATCATATAAGTCATTTGGACTAAGTGTTATTTTCTTTCAAACTCTGATACTTATATTAAGTAAACCACAGAAGGCTTGAAAATTTCACATATGCTTATCTGTCTATATCCATACATGCCTATGATAATTTTATTCATTCCAAATTTAAAGCAGTTGTCTGAAATTGGTTTAATGCTAACATTTGCATCTATTTTACATTTTATCTATGTCTTTCTCAAAGTCTCTCTCTTGGAGTTTATTTTTAGGTTATACAGTGGTTTGATTTTATTTTTCATTTAATGCATTACATATATAAGCAATATACCCTGGATCTCTTACAGACCATTTTCTGTATTCATTGAACAGGGACGTGTGAAAAACGTTTCCCTAGAGTTGGGATCTTGACTATACCTTTGGACCTTTACCAAAAATAATTAACTACTCCTGACTTAGTGCATCCACCAAGTCATGTTGACTGGCATTAATTATATTGCTATCCTTTAATTCTGTGTCAAATGAATCCTCTATCAGCTTTTCCACTATTTTACCAGGATTGATGTCAGGCTAAAAGGCATATGGTTATTCAGGTTGCCCTGCTTGCCCTTTTTGTAAAATGGCACGTCATTAGCGTTTTTCCAGTCTTCAGGTGTTTCCTTCATGCTCCCCAACTTATTGAAAATAAATATCAGCGGCCGTTTTTCGGACTCTTGGATGCAAGTTTTCTTGGCCTGTTAATAAAAAGTATTTATCCCTAGTGGATGAAGTGTAACATCCTCCTGCTGCTTTCACTTCATCACTGAACCAGGATGGGCTTTTAGACAAAGTTGTCCTCTGCAATTCCTTTCTGCAACCAGACATATCCATTGGCTGGAGATGATGGGGTGGAATTTCCCTGCTTCCTCCTCGATTCTCCCCATCCCCAGAGATAAACCCAAAAATTTCCTGTGCTGGGTTGTGAGTGGGTTGCAGGTGGATAAGTCTCCTTGCATCTTCCAACTTTTACACCTGCCCTGGGTATAACTCTGGTGGTGTTATGCAAATAAAGCAAAGCTACAGTGGTGAGCTTAGTATAACTGCATAGATTACATTACATTATTTATTCAAATAGGTTTCTATATATTTTGCCAATTTACAGTATTACAGAAAGACTCATCAATTTTGTCACAAGTTCAATGCAAAATGGTGTTTCAGATGCTAATCACGTGATGACTAACAGAAGTGACAAGTGCCTTGTTGGCAGTCTGATTCCTAGTAGCTTTCCCAGCCCCAAACCAGAGGGTTGGATATTAAAACACGGTTTGTGTGAGTTTTCAAATAGTCACTCCTTATCTTTATTCTCTGCTCTGATATGAAATCAGGATCAGAACTGGGAACTAGCTATAGTATTAAGCTCTTTGGAGCAGGGACTTTTTGTTCAGGGTGTGTACAAGGCCTACCTTAATGGAGACCTAATTTGAGAGTTGCTTTTAGGTTCTATGACAATACTAATAATAAATAACAATTGTTTGAAACTTCAGTGCTTGTTTCTGGTTCCTATTTTGCCCTCCAACTAAATGGACATTTGATGACCATAAACAAAGTAGAGGTATTAAAATATTGCCTTTTTAAAAAATGTATGCTCAGCCTATTTCTATAGACCTGACATCCATTTCTTCATAAACTCGGTCAGAAAATGCTGGAAGCAGCCAGAAACTTGCTTGCCACCGTCTCTCTGCCTGTGAGCACAAAAAGTGTTAATTCCAAAAAACAGTTCAGACTTTTGGAACTACAAAGCTCAGCTACCCTTGTGTTTTTGATGATCTAATCAGAGCTGGTTTGAAAATAGAATTTCCATCCTCCAGGAAATTCCAACATTTTGATTTATTTTTCATCTCAAATTGACAATCAAAATTTTAAAATATTTTGCAGAACTGAAATTCCAGAATATTTACATTTGGAACCATCGAAATGACCTTGTTGAAGCATTTTGTTTCAATAGCATAGAAATGTAATATAAGTCATAATATATAAAATATTAAAAATAAAATATAACTGTCATGCTGAGATGTACAAGTGACTGCATGGGTCAAACAAACCTCCCTGAGATTGGATATGAATGTACCCTTCAGTTAACATAACTGTTAAGATAAGTTAATTACAAGCCCCTCCCCACCAAGGCAAAAGAGATTATGAATCCACTCAGGAGTTTTGGAGTGAGTGGGCAGAGTAGTTTTGCTAAATATTGTATGGATAAGTGTACGGGGGAGTTAGATATCAAAAGGTTGTGGATCTGGTTCTGGCAAAAGAGGCTTGGGGCTGTAAGCAAAGAAGCTATTTGCTTGTTGTTGTTGGGAGTTCTTTCTCCATTCCTCCTCTGCTTGAAGGACCAGGACATTGTACAATCCTTGTAAATAAACAAGATTGCACCAAAAGGAAATGTCAGCCATTCTAATCAATTTCTACTCTCATCTGGAACAACCACAGAGCCCCAAATTTTAATTAGCTGCTCGATTTAAAAAAGAGAATCAACATATTAAAATATTAAATATAAAATATAAGGTTAAATTAAAAGTTTAAAAACAGTTTTAAAAAATGTATTTGGAAGCAAACGAAATGAGCAAGTTGAAACAAAATACTCCGTTTAGATTTCAAATTGTTTTGAAAATTTTCCTTTGAAAATGATGTCAAAAATCAACAGATTCCCATAAGCTATCTCAATTTTGATTAAACAGTATTTTCCAATGGAAAATTGTTCAGTTGGATATTTTTCAGGCAGCTCTAGTTTTTTGTTACAATGATCTAAAACTAACAAACAAACACAACAGCAAAAAGCTCAGGAATCTAACCCTTATTCCTGTACACTCAGGTGGGTAGAATCATGTTTAGCTGACTAATGTTTTAACCTCTATATTCAGAACATTGGCCAGAAAATCAAATTCCTTCTTTTACAATTCATGTTTGATCACTTACAAAAATCTATCTACCTGCTGTGGTACGGTGTTGGCTATTGGTGTTTATCAGTGTAGGCTGTGTGCATGTGTCCCCATGTAGGTGCTGTCTTAGCTCTGCAGATAGCTGAGACAGGTCTCAAGATCAAATGAATCAACACGACCACGGATTAGCTGAGCAACAAAGGCACCCAGGCCAGGTTTATTGCATGCGGCATACTGAGAAGTGACCTACAGAGTATCTCTAAGTCAGCTTCCTATATGCGGCGTTACAATGACCACAGCCCAATGATGGGACTTTCCATTATCCCCTAGACCGGATGGCATTGTTCCCTCTGACACCCTCTTTTATACATTATTACAGACAATTTCGTTCTGCCCCTTTGATGTAGGTAGTTGCCACCCTCTTGACCTAGGCTAATATCACCCTTTACCTTTAATTGGCTGATTTGGGCAAAACAGCTCCATTTATCACCTTTTAGTCATTTCTATTCATCAAAGTGTCATTTTAGGGAATTAGTTCTATTTGGTGTCTTGGTGCCTTCTGCACCTGCTACATGTTTTACATTTTAGTAATATTTTGGCAATGTGTATTCTTACAGTATCAGTACTTTCTTGCGCCATCTTCAGCTAACTTGGCTTTTTCCACTTAGACCTTAGACTGTTTTACAGGCCTTATGCTCATTTCTTACTACACCTGCATTTCAAATATATATTTTTATATAAATATTGAAGAAAATACATACATGCTCTGAGGAGTATGAGGATCCAGATAAAGCTGGGTGGGAACCAGATTTCCCATTTTTCAGGAATTTCCCTGAGTTCAAAATTTGTTGTCTGTTCTGGAACAGAATTAAAACAAAAATATTCAATATTTTCAATGAAACAAAATTCCCCCACAAAAAATTATTTTGGGTCATAGAATCATAGGGTTAGAAAGCATCACAAGGGTCATCTAGTCTAATCCTCTGCCAAGATGATATGTTGTGTCTAAACCGTACACGACAGATGGCTATCCATCATTCTTTTGAAAACCTCCAGTGAAGAAGCTTCCGCAACCTTCCAAGGCAGTCTGTTCCATTGTCCTATTGTTTGTACACTTAGGAAGTTTTTCCTGAGATTTAATCTAAATCTGCTATGCTCTGGATTGACTCATTGCCTCTTGTCCTGCCTCTGTGGCAAGATAACTTTTTTCTATATCTTTTATGGCAACCTTTCAAGTATTTGAAGACTGCTGTCATGTCCCTTCTTAATCTTCTCTTTTCCAAACTAAACTCAGTTGCTTCAGACTTTGCTAATATGGCTTTCATTACCTCTCTTTGATCATCTTTGTCACTTGCCCCAGGATCCTTTCCAGTTTCTGTACAATCTTTCTATGCATTGGTGACCAAAATTAGAGACAGTACTCAAGCTGATGCCTAACCAGCACCAAGTAAAGTGGTATCTCCTGTCACCTCCTGTGACTCGCATGCTATGCTTATATTAATGCAACCTACAGTTGCATTTGCTTTTTTTGCAACAGTATTGCATTGTTGACTCATGTTGAGGTTGTGATCCACCACAATTCCCAGATCCTTCTCATCAGTGCTGCTACCAAGCTAGTTATTCCTCATTCTGTATTTGTTCTTTTGGTTTTTCTTCCCTAAGTGTAGCATCTTACATTTGTCTTTGCTGAATTTCATTTTGTTGTCTGTAGCCCACTTCTCTAATTTATCAAGATCCTTCTGAATTGTAGCTCTATACTCCAAAGTATTGGCAACCTTCCCTGCAAACCCGTGTCAACTGCAGATGTGATGCTCTCTGTTCCTCCAGGTCACTAAAGATGTTAAACAATATTGGACTGAGGACAGATCCCCACCCACTTTCAACCTCCCTCCAACCTGACATCTTTCCATTAATAGTTACTCTTTTTTTGCAGTTGCTTATCCAGTTATGTATCCATTTAATGGTAGTTCTATCAAGCCCACATTTCACCAGCTTACTTATCAGAATGTCATGTGGGACGTTGCTGAATTTTGGGTGTATTATGTCCATCACCAGTCTTTCTTTTTTTTTTCATTTTAGTGTGTAGTAAAGAGGAAGTGTTATCCTCAGTGTGAAGCACCTATTAGTGGGTGAAGTCAGATAAGCTTTGTCAGTTGGTTACAGAACTATTTGCTGGATGCCAGTAGAATGCTGAGGTCTGGGATTCTTGGGTTCTTTTCTTGGCCCTGGGAGGAACATGTAGTCTAGTGGTAAAAACAGTGGCTAAAACATATAGATTTGGCACATTCATTGTGAGAGGTAGTGTGGTGACAGTCTGTTTTTCCAGAAATGACTTTGTGCAGCCTCTGTTAACTCATTTGTAAAACAGAAGTAATAATAAGAGATATGCAATATAGAGAAACATAAACAATGGTCAGTGGAAACTAGGAACTTCAAAGCCATGGCCCTTGGTTCCTATCCCTATGCACTTTGCACCTAAGCCAAAGGGTGTTTTGTGTCCATGCAATATCTCCCTGCATACTAATGGTATGGAACAGGGAGGATAAAACATCTGGCATGAGGGCACTTGAGAGATATGCCTTTATGCAGTCAAGAAAAAAACAATGTCTGCATACTTAATCACAAAGTAACTGCCTTAGGAGAAAAGGGGAAGCCTAAAGTTGTTAGTTCTGGGAATAGATGAAGAGAGACTCTCTCCAGCTCCATGTGGGTCCTGCTTAAGGGTTATTTGTGTTTATATCAAATACTTCTCATTTGATGTAAACACAAAAAAAGCAGCCCACCATGGCATTATTTAATTTCAGAAAGAGGAACTACACAAAAATGAAGAAGTTGGTTAAACAGAAATTAAAAGGTACAGTACCAAAAGTGAAATCTCTGCAAGCTGCATAGAAACTTTTTAAAGACACCATCATAGAGGCTCAATTTAAATGTGTGCCCCAAAATAAAAAAACATAGTAAGAGAAGTAAAAAAGTGCCACCATGGCTAAACAGCAAAGTAAAATAAGCATTTAGAGGTAAAAAGGCATCCTTTAAAAAGTAGAAGTTAAATCCTACTGAGGAAAATAGAAAGGAGCATGAACTCTGGCAAGTTAATATAATTTGGAAGGCCAAAAACAAATTTGAAGAAGACTAAAAAAGTAAAAGTAAAAGCAAAAAAAAAAAAAAATTAAGTGCATCAGAAGCAGGAATGCTGCTAAACAACCTGGACAATGAAGATTCTAAAGGAGCAATCCAGAAAGATGAGGCTATTGTGGAGAAACTAAATGAATTCTTCGTATTGGTCTTCATGGCTGAGGGAGTTTTTCACACCTGAGTCATTCTTTTTAGGTGACAAAGCAGAGGAACTGTCCGAGAATGAGGTGTCATTAGAGGAGGTTCTGGAACAAATTAATAAATTACACAGTAATAAATTACCAGAATGGTATTCACCAAAGAGTTCTGAAGGAACTCAAATGTGAAATTGTAGAACTACTAACTGTGGTATGTAACCTATCATTTAAATTGGCTTCTGTACCAGATGTCTGGAGAATAGCTAATGTGTTGTCAATTTTTTAAAAAGGATCCAGAGGCAATCCTGGCAATTACAGGCTGGTAAGTCTACTTTCAGTAGAGACAAATTGGTTGAAATTTCATGAAGAACAGAATTACCAGACACACAGATGAACACAATTTACAAAAAAAGGAAATCATGCCTCACTGATTTACTAGAATACTTTGAGGGGATCAACACATACGTGGACCACGGTATTCCAGTGGATATAGTGTACTTAGATTTTCAGAAAGCCTTTGACAAGGTTACTCACCAAAGGCTCTTAAGCAAAATAAGTGGTCATGGGATAAATAGGAAGATCCTTTCCTTGATCAATAACGGGTTAAAAGACAGGAAACAAAGAGTAGGAATAACTGGTCAGTTTTCAGAATGGAGAGTGGTAAATGGTGTCCATCAGGGGTCTTTACTGGGACCCGTACTGCTCAACATATTCAGGAATGAGCTGGAAAAAGGGGTAAACACCGAGATGGCAAAATTTGCAGATGATATAAAACCACTCAAGATAGTTAAGTGCACAGCTGATTGTGAAGAGTTACAAAGGGATCTCGCAAAGCAGGGTGATTAAGCGACAAAATGGCAGATGAAATTCAATATTGATAAATGCAAAGTAATGTACATTGGAAAACATAATCCCAACTATACATATAAAATGATGGTATCTAAATTAGCTATTACTACTCAAGAAAGAGATCTTGAAATCATTATGGTTAGTTCTCTGAAAAGATCCACTCAATGTGAAGCAGCAGTTAAAAAAAAAAAGCAGCTAACAGAAATGTTGGAAATCAGTAAGAAAGGGATTGATAATAAGACAGAAAATATCATATTGCATCTTTATAAATCCATTGTATATCCATGTCTTGAATACTGTATGCAGATCTGGTCTCCCCAAAGAATATATCCTCAAAAAAGACACTGGAATTAGAAAAGGTACAGAAAAGAGCACCTAAAATGATTAGAGTTATGGAAAAAGTTCCATATAAGCAGAGTAATAAAACTGGGACTTTTCAGCTTAAAAAAGAGACAACTAAGAGGTCTATAAAACTATGATTGGGTTTGAGAAAATAAATAAGGAAGTGGCTATTAGCTCCTCATAACACAAAAACTGGGTGTCATCAAATGAAATTAAAGGGAAGCAGGTTTAAAACTAAAAAAAGGAAGTAATTCTTCACACAATGCACAGTCATCCTGTTGAACTCCTTGCCAGATGTTGTGAAGGCCAGTACTATGATGGGGTTCTTATGTTCTTTGCCTTGAAACGGTTTCTTGTATCAATTACAATGTGTCAAAGTCCAGCTCAGCAGAGTTAATCACACTGTGACATAAAGTCAAACTACTTTTCTCTCTGTTGGTGTTGACTTTTCAAAAGGTATAATCATTGCAGCCTATAAAGTATTCTCTAAAGCTTTTAACTTAGTAAATGTAGCCCTTTCCAGTGAAACTGATATGACAAACAGTTTTAGTAGAGAAGCAGAAAATTCCTGTAGAGAGGGGGAATTAAGATATGATGGTTATGGCCTGATTCTCTTCTCATGCCACTTTTACATAGGTGAGAACTCCATTTATTTTAATGGAGTTACACCTAGTTTACACTGCTATGAGAGGAGAGTTAGGCTTACACTGTGCAAGAGAGTTGCTTTATTCGTCCCAATCAGTAATGTCATTTATAGCTAGTGTCAAAACCCTATTTATTCCATGAGAAACTACCTAAATTTGAAACATCCATGCCACAGAGTAGGATCTGGGCTTTTGTCTTTCTCTGAAATATGCACATCATCAAGCACAGTATTAGAAGTCAATCAATAATAATAATAGGAAAGCAGGAAGCTATCGAGCCCTTCAAACAGAGGAGTTAATTTTGAGTTGCAGTAGTTAAAATGCTGCCTTCATTCTATAATTTTTTTTCAAAATAGTTAAAACTCTAATATACTATACATTTTGTTCATTTGTCAGGAAAGTGTGATTTATATTGTAAAGTCTCCTTTTACTACAATACAAAATGATTAAATGGCTATGAATGTAATATGATGATGGGTACATCCATTTAATTTACTGTCAGTTTGTGACACCAAAAGTGTTAAAGGAAGTAATTTTGACATACAAACATAATAAGTGCTATGTAATGTCTTCTTTTTAGACAAGCATTGTAACTTTTCACAGTGTTGCTTATTTGCTATGTGCTTTTATTAATAATTTCTTTTCACTCTTGCTGTAACTGTCATAGCCTTTCATTGAAACAAGGAAAAAAATCTGCCATCTGACCATTCTGGGAATGAGTTAAATCATTTTGTAATCATACATTTATCAATAACCCTTCTCCAAAGGTGAATATATTGTAATAGATTCCCACTCTTCAGTCTCTGCTGTCAGTGAGTGAATGGAGTCTCCCTAATCTTCGGAATTCTAAATTTTGAGTCAGTGGAAAGTCTCTTGTACCAAGAGATAGTTCAGAAACAGAACTTATCCTCTCTCTCTCTCTCTCTCTCTGTCGCTTACTATCAGATTTATGGTCAGTTACACAGTGGTTTTCCATTTCAAAACCTCTCCAACACTATTTGCTTCATCGAGAATCTTGCATAGTCCTATTTCCTGCCCTCAGATCACCTAGTGCAATCCCATTAGCTTTACTGAATATGATGAGTTTATATAAAAGTATAATGATGCTCAGTACCTTAATAATGCACTGCAGTTTCAATACTCAGTATTAGATCAAGTTTTTGTGTGAGTCTTGCTAGGAACTAAGATATACGGAGGTCGAACAGGTTTACATTGTGTTAATCTATTGTTTATTATACACAAATTAAAACAAAACAGTTGGTTGAATTTTGACTATCAATTAAACATTAATGAAGTTATTCTTAAAAAACTTTCAGCTGTAAATGCAATCAGTTCAGTATCGGATTAGGCACTCAGTTATGCAAATTATCTATGGAATTTTCTGAACTGATTCAGTTTCCTTATGGAGTATTTGACTAGCATGCACTATGCCAACATATCACATTTATTCCACAAGGAAAGCACTTTTGAGTTCCATTCTGGGTTGTAGTGCCTCAGTAGCACAGAGTCTTATCTCTGATTTTCATTAAGACTTACACCTGGTCTACAATACAAACTTATGTTCATATAACCACGTCACTCAGGGTGTGTGGAAAATCCACCCCTAAGAGACACAGTTATATTAACCGAACTCCCAGTGTAAACAGCACTATGCAATGGGAAGGCTGCTCCTGTTGATATAGCAACCACCTCTGGCAGGTGGAGTACCTACTCTGATGGGAGAAGTATCTCATTGGCATTAGTGTCTTCACTAATAAAAACAGCTGTGCAGCTGCACTGGTGCACTGCGGTAACTGTAGATAAGCCCATAGTTTCATAGAATCATAGAAGACTAGGGCTGGAAGGGACCTTAGGAGGTCACCTAGTCCAACCCTCTACTCAAAGAAGGACCAACCCCATATATATCATCCCAGCCAGAGTTTTGTCAAGCTTGGCCATAAAAACTCTAAAGATGGAGATTCCTCCACCTCCAGTGGTTCACCACCCTCCTAGTGAAAACATTTTTCCTAATAAACAACCTAGATCTCTCCCACTGAAACTTGAAGGTATTGCTACTTTTTCTGTCATCTACCACCACTGAGAACAGCCTAGCTCTATTCTCCCAGGAATCCCCTTTCAGGTAGTTAAAGGCTGCTATTAAATCCCTGTCACTCTACTCTTCTGCAGACTAAATAAATCCAATTTCCTCAACTGCTCTTCATAAGTCATGTGACCCAGCCCCCTACTCAATTTTGTTGCCCTCTGCTGGACTCTCTCCAATTTGCCCACATCCTTCCTGTAGTGGGGGGACCAAAACTGGACACAGTACACCAAATGAGGCCTCACCAGTGCCAAATAGAGGGGAATAATCACTTCCCTTGATCTGCTGGCAATGTTCACCTAATGCACCCCAATATGCCATTAACGTCCTTTGGAACAAGGGCACACTGTTGACTCATATCGATCTTCTAGTCCACTGCGACACCCAGGTCATTTTCTACAGAATTGCTGTTTTCCCACTTGGTCCCTTGTTTGTAGCAGTGCATGGGATTCTTCCATCCTAAGTGCAGGGCTCTGCACTTGTCCTTGTTGAACCTCATCAGATTTCTTTTGGCCAATCTTCCAATTTGTCTAGGTCACTCTGTATCCTATCCCTAGCTTAGTGTCATCTACAAACTTACTGAGGGTGCAATCTACCCTAGTCTCCAGATAATTAATTATGATGCTGAACAAAACCTGCCCCAGGACTGACATCTGGGGTGCTCCATTTGGTACCAGCTGCCAGCTGTCAGACATTAAGCAGTTGATCACTATCCGTTAAGCCTAGTTATCTAGCCATCCTTCTATTCATCTTCTAATCCATTCATCCAACCCACACCTTTTTAACTGGCTGGCAAGAATACTGTGGCAGACAGTGTCAAAAGCTTTGTTAAAATCAAGGTATATCACATCCACCACTTTCCCCGTATCCACAGAGTCAGTCATCTCATCCTAGAAAGCCATCAGGTTGGTCAGATATGACTTGCCCTTGGTGAATCCATGCTAACTGTTCCTGATCACCTTCCTCTCCTCCAAGTGCTTCAAAATGGATTCCTTGAGGACCTGCTCCATGACGTTTCTGGGGACTGAGGTGAGGCTGACTGGTCTGTAGTTCCCCAGCTCCTCCTCCTTCCCATTTTTAAAGATGGGCACTTTTTCCAGTCATCTGGGATCTTGCCTGATCACCATGAGTTTTCAAAGATAATGGCCAATGGCTCTGCAATCACATCAGCCAACTCCCTCAGCACCCTTCGATGCATTGCATTTGGCCCAATGGACTTGTGCATGTTCAGACTTTCAAATTAGTCCTGAAACTGTCCTTTCATCACTGAGGGCTGCTCACCTCCTCCCCATACTGTGCTGCCCAGTGCAATAGTCTGGGAGCTGATCTTCCCTGTGAAGACAGAGGCAAAGAAAGCATTGAGTATTTCAGCCTCTTCCACATCATCTGTCACTATGTTGCCTCTCCTATTCAGTTAGTCTTTTTGTTTTCCTTCACATCTAGCTAGCTGTAAGTCTAACTGTGCTTTGGCCTTCCTGATTTCACTCCTGCATGCTTGAGAAATATTTTTATATTCCTCCCTACTCATCCGTCCAAGTTTCCACTTCCTTTTTGTGTTTAAGATCACCAAAGTTTTCTCTATAAAGCCATGCTGGCTGCCTGGCATATCTGCTACTCTTTCTGCTCATCGAGATGGTTTGTTCCTGCACACTCAGAAAGGTTTCTTTAAAATACATCCATCTCTCCTGGACTCCTTTCCTCCTTATGTTAACGTCCCAGAGGAGCCTACCCATAGGTTCCTTGAGGGAGTCAAAGTCCACTTTTCTGAAGTCCAGGGTCCATATTCTGTTGCTTTTGTCAGGATCCCGAACTCAACTATCTCATGGTCACTGCTGTCCTGTCTCCTGCATGTGTAGATCACTTCTGAAAATGGGACTCTTGGCTCTGAAGTTACTTATTGCATTTGAAATTTCTACCCTTATTCCTGTCTCTCTCCCTTTGTTACAGCAGTAGTGAGGTTTCTGTAGCTCTAGAGCTGTTGTAACTTCCATGATCTAGAATGATAAGTGAAAGGAACCAAAATCTGCTAGAACCACCAGGTTCTAGTGGATTGAAGAGAACTAATTCAGACATGTTTCAACTCAGAAGCTTTTTGAGCCCAGAGAGTGGTTAATACATTAATGGGGACGAATCCAAAATCAGTTGGCTTGTTGCAAAACTGTTTTATGCAAATAAGAAGTGCTATCCTGTTCTTTATTCTGCATTAAACAACAAACAAAATTGGTTAGAATTTCTATAATATCCTAATAGCTCATCTCAAATACAGGTTAATATAATAGAACTTGATTTTGCAAAACATTTTTCATGGAAATTTTATTTTGGAAATTGTTTGAAGTTGAACACTATGGTCAGGGAAAAGCTTCAGCAGAGCAAACAGAAACAGAGATATTGATAAAATGCAAAGAGATATCTGCAGTGGGATTATTTCATCAATGGAAGGGGGGCAGGAATTAAATAGTGCTATATGAAAGGAGAAGGAAATGGAGAAAATGGCTGGGTATATGAGACGGGCTTCAGCAAGTTCATGGATGGACATTTTTTAAAACAAGGTGATAAAAACAGTATAGAAATAGCACAAAGCTTATTGTTATTCACTGCTGGAGGCCTCAGTGTCCATTGATTATGGCACAACAAGTGATCTAGGGTCTGTTTCTAGCTTTGCCGTAGACTTGTTATCTGGTTAAGGGCAAGTCACTTTACTTCCCTTTATCTCAGTTCCTCCATTAAATGGTGATAATATTTATCAACATGTGCAAAGCACTTTGAGTTTGAATTGAAAGTTTTATAAAAGTGTCAGGTGTTACTTAATTATTACTTGTTTGTTTAATAAATATTTTATCCTTATTTTATTTTTGAAAAGGTCATTGCAAGTAAAAGTAAGATATTTAAAACGTAAGTCTCTAGTATGATAAATTCAGTGGGAACAGAGGGAGACATGACTTATTTTAGAAAGGAGAGAATGGTGTAGAGGGGACCCCATATGTTATAGCAGAGGCAAATACAAATGCAAGCAAAATAACAGTGAAAATTAACAGAGAGGAGCAGTACTATGACTAATCCTTATGGATTTTTGACAGCAATAAATCAAACGTAAATTGGACAGTGAAGGTAACTGTTTCTGACAGTCTCCAACCTCTCTCACCTTGTAAGTCAACAATTTTCAGAGACAGAGAAAGAAGAAAATAGAAGGAATCAATCTCTTGGTTTGTATACATTTAAAATGCTGCAGCAGCACATCTGCGCACCACTGCATATGTGCCACTGTAATGCTTCATTGTAGACATTGCCTATGCCAACAGGAGAGCTTCTTTCATTAGCGAAAGTGATCCAACTCCCTGAGAGTTCCATCATCATCCTAGCACTGGTCTACACCGGGGGATAAGTCAGTCTAGCTGTGTTTCTTACAGTTGTGAATTTTGCAAACATCTAAGAGAGACATAGCCATAATGAAGTACATCCCTATTGTAGACAGGCCTTTTGGTGAAACTGTCTGGAATTATGCCAAGTTGGTTAGCATGGGAAATGTCTTTTCTTTTTTTTTTTTTTAAAGAATCACTATTTCTCCATGCATATTGGTGATAGAACAAGTACTTGGAGGCACCAGGAAAATGGTCTCCAGCAAGGATCAATATTAGCTCCAACGTTATTAAATTTATATTTGAAGGACCTACCATAAGTTTGTTTATGCAGACTACATATGCCTTGGCACTTATTCATACTCCTTTGACATATTTGAGAGTGTTCTGAAAGGAGATATGGCTGGTTATTGTCATCAGTGGTACCTGATGCCAAGTGAGAATAAAACTGTGTCAAGTGTCTTCCACTTACATCATGTACTAGTGGGCAGAGAACTGAATATAGTTATCAATGGTCAGCAAATAAAGCATAATTCACATCCGATCTATCTAGGTTTCATGTTGGGTAGAACTTTCACATATCATGACTGTCTTACAAGGACAGTGATTAAAGTGTTAAAAAAAAAACTGGCTGGACCAACGTGGGGCACCAGTGCCCAAATGTTATGCACTTCAGCATTAGCACTCTGATATTCAGTGGCTGAGTACTGCGCTCAGTATAGGCTCATTCATCTCATACAAAGATGACTGATGTACAACTAAATCCACCATGCGTATTATTTTAGGCACACTTTTAAATCTACTCCTTTATCATGGTTACCAGTTCTCTGCAAATCCCTCTGCCTAGTGTTCAAGAAAGGAAAGTGTAGCAAAGCTTATGGCGAAATTGTGATATGCCACATCTACCGTAAATTGAAGACTTGTTTAACCCACCACATAGTCATCTGCCCTCATGGCACCTGCTGTGGAAAAGTTTACTGGGTGAGAGATTTATGGTAGAGGATGTGTGGCGAGCTTCATGGTCTGCAGAGAAAGAGACAAATAATTCTCATCTCAGACCACACTCAACATCTGCCTGGGTTTGATTTACTGCAAAGGCAATGGAGCCTTCTCAACTGGTTTTGTAGCAGATATGGACTTTGTGCTGCAGTGGAATTTCAGTGGCATTTTAGAGGCAGCACAAACCATGACGCACATTGTTGAGGACTGCATAATAACACAACTTCCTGAAGGTTGTTGTGCCTTGAACATTGTTGATAAAAACGCTGTTGCTTGACTTGAGTGGATTGCATATGCTAAATAATAAATTCCTACTGTAGACCAGACCTCTGGATATGCAGATTCATCTCTAATTTAACTGAACCTTCTTAAATCTTTCCCTCTCCCTTTCCAGTGGTGATTTTCACAGATGAAGCTTCTGTGTCTCATCTTTAGAGGGATAAAATAACTTGGCTGATTAAGACCAAACAAGATCCAGAGAGAATAGGCAATATTTTTTAGCACAAAAAATAAATTTTTGTAGATAGGTTGGTATGTGTTTTTACTTGGACTGCTGCATCTAACTATGAGCAATGAGAATAGAATATATGTTCAGGGAAACTTGCAGATTCTATAAGGATTTTTCTAATTAGACTCATGGGGTACATAGTTTTGGTATTGAGTGGGAGGAATTGGACTTTTATATCAAATGCCTTTATCTGCAGCAGGAGTTGCATGTCAATTTCCCCTTTTGATGCTCTGAAAATATAAATAAAATAACTCTGTCAACTTGAATATCACAATCCTGTATGAATTTTATTTTTAACAACCATAGTTACATGAAATGCCAAGGATTACTCTAACTGAAATAAATTAATAAGGAATATATATGGTTGTATTGCTCTTGAATTAATCCACTAGCCCTTGTTGGAAAGTTCATAGTAAGCAATAACAAGGGAGGAAGATCCTTCTACACTCTACTCCTATATACACGTACACAAACACTCTTTTAAAAATGAATTTCAGTATTCTTTGTATGTCTGTCCTCAGACTAAACTGCTTAAAACTTGGACATATAACCAAAATTAACTAATTTTAAAAAATCAAGATAAAGTTTTCTTTGATGAGGTCAGAATTGCTACATAAACATCCACATGACAATGTCCCCAATCCTTTAGTCAGATCCATGCAGTCAGACCTGAATCCAGTCCAGCTCAATCCATATGAATCTGTACAGGCTCAGGGCTGCCATTCAAAACTTATTGCAGGTTGAAGGTCTGTGTGTGTGAGGTATTTAAATGAATTTAGGAAGAACTTTGAAATTATAGTTGTTCAGAACATCTACGTGGAAATTGACTGCTCATCATCATAGTCCTTGAGATGTCACTATATCAATTCTGTATTCACCACTTGTATAATTCTGTACCTGACATCCTAGAAACAACTATGATTGTAAGACAGCCAAGGCCAGATTTAGGAGTCGGCAATCCAAGCTACCACCTGGGGTGCTTTGCTTGGGGGATGCTGGACTCAGGGTGCTGTTTTTGTTGTTAGCAACAAAAGAGTTAATAGAAAGTTTGAAGTAAAATGTTTTAAAGGTATTCTGTATGTGAATTCATTTTTACTAACCTCCTAAAATGTTGTGCACCTTTGAACTAAAAGACTAGGCTTAATAGTCTAAGGTAATACTACTTAATACTGGTCCACCCAATGTTGGTGCACAATTCCATTTTTTGATGTTAGTATGTTTCATTTATTCTTAAAATTAAAATGTTTGCATAAACTGAGAGGAACAATTTTTTTATTTGCTTATATGTGATATGAATAAATACAGATTTACAGATCCTAGCATGCAAATTTATCATTTTATATGACAGGAATAAATCATGCATGCAAATCATGTATCTAAGTCATAAAATGGGCTACAGATGCAATAAAAAATAAGGTATTCAGAAACTTAACAAACAGGTGGGTGGGAGGGGAGAACGGCACTGAAGACACTCCTTGCTAGAGGTACCATTTGGTATAGAGCCAGCCCTCAAGATAGCTACCTTATCTCTCATTTCTTATGCTATTTTCTACTCTAAGTTAAAGAAATTAGCAGCAAATCTTTGATATACCAATATTTGGAGTATTACATTATGCTCTGTATTTCTGAAGTTATGAAATAATTCCTACTGTTTGCACTGTAGTGCTTTTCATATTCAAAGCACTTTACTAACTTTCACTAATCATCAATGACATCTTAATTCTCAGTCATACCTTTACTCAATCCATACTGAGTTTTCTCAGTAGACAGTTTTTATGTTCCCATAATTTCATTTCAAACATGAACTGTTCCAAGAATTGGAAGAAACATTACAGGGCTTACATATAACTCTGACATTTTTAAAACAAAGCTATTATTTTTAGCTCTTCAAACACCAGAAAGCATTTTTTTTTAAGTGTTAATATGAATTATTTCTATGTCTTTGGCTGAATAACTCAAAAATCATTAATGGCTTTTTATAGACTTTTCAATTCATTTCTGAATTGAGATGAAGTCCAAGAAATTATCCCCAAATGGTGGCTTATTTCAAAATTTGATAAGCATCTAAATGATGTTTTTATAGTACAGGGTCTATTGGATTCTTAATTTATAATGTTAAATAGTTATATTGCAATTATAACTAAAAGGGACAGTAAATTACTTGGAATCATCACTAACGTCTGAAATAGCTTTTCTGCCAATCATAATGTCACAATTTAAAGCCGGAATTTAAACAGTGTCAATTTCTTGGCTTCTCAAGAGGCTTTAGTCCTAGCTCTGATGGTTTGTAAGATAATGAATCATAAGGACCAGATTGTTGACTTTTGCCTTCTGTACTCATTTACAAAGTGAGTAGAAAGCTGATGTAAAATGCTAACAAATATGAACTGTAGAGCATCCAGTAGCTTTGCATTCCTTTTGTGCAGGTCATAGCACAAGACAGTGGAGAATAGGGTGACCAGATATCCTAATTTTATAGGTATAGTCCTAATATTCAGGGCTTTGTATTATATAGGTGCCCTACTACCCTCCAATCTTGTCCCGATTTTTTTACACTTGCTATCTGTTCACCCTAGTAGAGAAGCAGGCCTTATACAAGTTACAGATACACAACAGACTAGCAACCAGTATGTTTTAGCAATGGGTTATATTATCCTTGAGTGAAGGAAATTTTTGCAAACACATTCAGTAACTGCAATCCATCATATATACTATGCACAATCCAAATATTTCTAGGTGGAGCAATTAAAATCTACGTGATTGAAGTCATTGGTTTAAATAATGGATTTTTAAGAGAGCCATGTGATTTTTTTTTTATAGACAAAATCCAAAATATTTAAAATTAAGGCACTGATCCTGCAAACACTTATGGAGGTGTGTTAAGTTTATTCACATGAATAGTCCCATTGCCTTTCAATGGTTTTCTTAATATGCTTAAGGTTAACCATGTACATAACTGTTAAGTTTCCAGCATCAGGAGCTAAAATTATGTTTCCAAAATCTTGTATTGGCATAAAATCATTATCACTTCAAAACAAAAGTGCTTCAGTATTAACAATGAAATATTTAGATTTTCAGTACATTGACAAAGGTATTGTGACTTTTTTTTACATACATATGGCAAAATTTTCAAAAATAAGAGCCTAAAATTATGCTTCTAAATTCACATTTAGGCACTAAAAATGGTATTTTCAAATGTACCTGAGTGAACACAAAGCCAATTGATTGCAAACAACAAACCCTGATAGAAGAGCACAGTCTTGAAGAAGCATGTCAGCCTTCTTGATTCATGGAAGTTCAGACTACCACAAGGTGGTGTTGTGATGGTGCTAGGAGTCTTCAAGGTGACTGAGAGTCATGTTGTAAACCCCCCTACCTGCAGTGAGAGGAAGATATGCTTGTGCTTAACTGGTTGTCAGCTCCCTGACACTACCAGTCTGTTAGACACTACACAATGTGTTAGACAGCTCGCAGACAGTACCTAAACAATCTCCTCAGGGCTCTACATGCCTCTGCTTTGCAGGTTAATAATAGGTACATCCCAGTCCCCAACCCTTCTTGAAGTAGCATCTATAGTATCTGTCCCTTGTCACAGGACACACACAGAAATTAACAGGTAAGCTGTCCTTCAAAGGAACAGTGCATACACTAGGTTGTTTGATTCAACAAAATGTATAACATGCATCTTAAACTCTAAACTTACCTTTAACAGGTTAAAAACCTTTATCGTTCCTAAAGCCATCTGCCAGTGTTTCCAACCAAGATATCCAGGATCCCTTTTTCATGAATGCAGAATGCACTGTCCTTTTTGCATCTTCAGTGAAGGATAAAGGGATGATCCTTTGCCTTCTCACACATTCAAATTTCATTATTTTGTCCCCAGAGTCAGAATGACCCATCCTCCCACCCCCATGGTTCATTCCCTCGTGTGTTGGCTCCATATTGCCTTCGCATTCTCATGTTGACTCTGTATACAAAATGGCACTTTGATTGTGTTGGTTTATAATGTTTAATCCACATGGCTGACAGAGGTAGAGATGAATCAATATCTCTTGTTTGACCTAAAGCCATTTGTCAATTCTGCCTTAGACACAGATTTTAAAACACATTTTGAGTATATATACACAACTCTTTAAATATCATCCATCCATACATCTCGCAATGGTTATGAGAATCAATATGCTATATGTTATCATTTGATACCTCACTTCAACTTGACCCTCTTTGGATAAACACTACAAAAGCAATGTGGTGGGTGTTGTGAGTTTGTCAGGCTTGTCAAGAGTTAATGTTATAGAATAGTAAACCCTTCGCCAGTTGACACTGAAGGGTTCTTATGATCGCAGATGTTGGTAGTACAAGCTATCTGGTTTTCAATTTTGTTGCCTGAATTTGTGGTGGTCTCACATTAAGAACATTAATGAGGCCCTGGATGCTTCTTTCTTAGCGTAGCTGAGCATAATGAATGTGAAACATCTTAGCAGAGGAAACTTCCATGTAAAATCTGAAATTCTACTAACAATTAGGAAACTAAGTAAAGCAAGAGATACAAAATATTAGCAATTTAATAGGGGAGGCTGGAAAACAAATTCAATTTTGCCAAAAATATTGAGATTTCAAAATTTGCTTTTGTTCCAATGCAGAACAAAAATGAGACTTTTGGAATTTTTTCATGAAAAAGTGAGAGAGAGTTCCCAGAATAGCTAGTAGTCCAGTGGTTAGGACTACTATGGAGGAGAAACTTGAGCCTGGGTTTTCTACATCCTAGGCCAATGTCTTAACCACTTAGTTATAGAGGCAGTTTTGCTCTTGTATTATTTCCTATTGAAGCTGTTCATTCTATATAAAAATACATATTCTTTGAGCCAAAGAGACTAACTGTACAGCCTTATGGTTAGCACACTTGCAAAGGATGTAAAGCACCCTGGTTTAAGTTCCTGCTGTGCCTTCTTCAGAGCAGCAACTTCATCCTAATCTCCAGGATCTTTTCTATTCTGGGGTGTGTGTGTGAGAGTGTGTTTGTGTTCGTGTTCCTGTTCTGACTTGAGACGCCATCCTGAAAAAAATTTCAGTGAAACTGTCACATTTCTGCAAAGTATTTCAGTTTTGATGTGATCATTTTTGTTGCTGGGAAGTAAATTAAGAATTTGGAGCACATAATTAAAAATCTGAATTTAATATTTTAAACCATGATTTAAATTCTGTTTAAAAGTTTTAAAAAATAAATCAGGATTTTTATACACTTTGAAATATTTCTTATTAGGCTGTATATAAATAAAAAGCAAGGTAACAAATGTCTAGAAAGTGATTTAATCCCTTATCTATAATCACATAAGAGCTCTTTGAATTTATCTTCAACTCAAGCAACTTCTTAGTGGATTGGGTAGTTTAGATACTAAAAGCAGACATATGTTCAATCCAAGATTACAGAGATGGGTAGGAATGAAACAACAAACAGTAAAGTACCCAAACTATTTTGCTCTTCAGAGTGTATTTAAATAGATTAATTTAAATTAATAGATTAATTTATGGATTAATTTAATCCATATTTTGGATTTAATCTGAACTATTCATTGCATCTTTGATTTAAATAAAATCTCTTATAGAGAGATTTACTCATCCTGAGATTGATCTCTATTAGTCATATGCCTGTAACATGAAAATGCTGCCTGAGCCCTGTGAAGCTTGGTAGAACACATGCTGAATAATAATACAGCTTCTGCAAATTAAAGAATCATGATACAAGCCTTCTTTACTATGCCTGAGATGAACTCATTCTATCTTTAGTGTGTGTGATTTTCAAGTTATTATAGAGGAAGTTTATTCTTTAATGTTGTTTTCTTATTTAAAAGGTGGCAGTCTTTTTGTTTCTGATCCATTGCTCCTGAACTACATTGGCAAGCTTATAAATCAGCTCGCAAACCATACATAATTTATTTCAGTAGGTAACTGACTGTGCAGCATAGAATACAAATATGTTTTGAACAGTGTTTTTGTGCAGTGCATACTTGACCAGGTTTTAAACGTACACAATGTATGCAGCTTTCTTTATTCTCTGTCTCCCTAATCTGCTCTCTAAGTAGCTATAACACAAATATACAAACTGGGCATACATGGACACTGTATGTCAAACATAAACTACATTTATATTCCTAAAAAATTAGAGGCTTTAAATTACTTTAAATTGGCATATTTTTATAGAGAATTATCCATGCAGTTGAAACATCCAAAGATAACTGAAAACGCCTACTAGAAAGAAACTTTATCTGATACCATACTGCATTTACATCTTTAATCTTTAGTTCAGATAGTAATGAATTTTGAAAGAAATGATAGTGTTCTGCTATCTGTCTGGCATTCTAGGACACAGTGTCCTTGCTCTGAAATAATGTGACACAAGTTGACTCTCACCTTGGACAGTAAAATATTTCTTTCTTTTTTTATCAGGAAATTAGTGGGAACCACACATTGTCCTTCAAGAGACGTTATTCCAGCTAGCTTATTTTACGTTGAACTATTATAATGGGTTCTTAATAGGGGCCACTGATCCAATTGCCACGCCCAAAGACAAACACTCATTAAGAAGACTGAAGGAGTTTTACTCCCTCTCCTAGTCATGCAGGGATACCTTAATGAGGTTCCTTTCGTGTTTTTCACTTCAGGCTCCTAATCATGTAGAAATACTTTAATGAAGTTTCTTTTGCATTGTGAAGCCGCTACATAAGTGATCACAGGGCACCATTAAGCAGGGGGAATTTGGCTGGCTGGCTGAATGAAGGAAACTGCTTTGTGGCTGTGGGGTGGGAAAGGAGGAAGACGTGTCAAAGTGCTGCAAAAGGGGACACAGAGCAACACTGACTCATCGCCTGAAATCCGGATGGAGGAAGATTTTAAAAGGGGCAGCCCATGTGGTGAAGCCCCCGTTCACATGGAGCAGGCAGAGCAGCACCCACTCTCCCTCCTTCCCCTTTAGATGGTAAAATACCAGGTTTGGTCTAGACCTGCCATGGACATTGTGCTTGCCACCCTTTTTTAGGGGGGCTGGGAAGGAATTTTTCCCTTGCCACAAGATTGGCCTAGGAGAAGTGGGTTTTTGTGCCTTCCCCACAGCAAATTCAGGGAGGGCTATGTTAATGTGGCATTAAGAGAGTTAAGCTACATGTCGCAACTCATTATATAAGTGTGGAGCAGATGTCCACTGCAGATACTCCACAGCGATGGTATACAGTCACCTGATAAATGGCTTGGTAACGGGCTTAAAAAGGCCATGTTAGTTAAAGGAATGGGCGGGGGGTTGGATGGTTGGGGCTTCTATGATTAGTACAGCAGGGAGCCAACACCCCTTTCTTAGAGCCCAGCATAACCCTCCTATGGAGGGTGGGGGGGTGTTAAGGTCCCAGCAATGGATTGGTTGGATGGAAAAAAAAGAGAGAGGGCTGGCAGAACCCCCCCAGGAAGTTAGTGAATGAACATGGGGTTATCTGCACTATACACTTTTGTCTCCCAGGGAGTCCCAGACATCTAATAACAAAGTTGCAGCCTGATTAAAACCATATCATGATTAAAACCATATCAAATGTCTCCTGTTATCCTTTCAATTCTGTATCAACTCTACCCTTTTAAAATTTATGCCATACACACACAGGGTAGTGATCATATTCTGTACTTTGAATTATCATACATCTGTGTTTGCTAATCTGGTTGTGATATTGATTGTGATTTTGGCAGATATGGATAGTGTTTTATCCTTTGTTATGCTCACATTGTGGTATTTACATTATTAATTTATGTCCATTATATGCCTTGTTTTATGTGACCATTCCAGAACAAGTTTCTCACCCATTTCTTTATGAGACACAGAGGCAGACATAGTAGATGAACATCTATTAATATATTTTAGAAATATGTAAAATTTGTAAAATATCTACTGACCGCAGTGGATGTAATGTTAGGCCAGTGCTCACTGCCTTTGAACATTAAATCAAAAGAGGGAGAAAAAAGTATCATTACTCAAAATTTACAGAGGGGGAACTGAAGAGCAGGGGACTAAGGCCTAGATCCTCAAAGGTATTTGGACACAAACACCCACTGATTACAAATTCACCCAGGAAATACATGGCAGAGCTGAATTCTGGTGAAATATCTGACCTGACTTAAGGGTGCAAGTGAACTAGTAAGACATAAGGACATTATTTCAATCAATATTGTTGGTTTTAAAAATAAATTTTAATTAAATTACAAAATATCTAGTACACATAGTGCTGTATAAGAAGTGGTGAAATCAGTTACTTTAGAGGAAGATATGCTATTTTGTTCTTACATTAAGGAAAATGTTCTAGGTTACAAGCTATAGGTCTGCTTGAAGCAGTGCTTGGCAAAGAAGTAGGATGGACTGCCAATGCATTATGATAATGGCGAACAGCTTTATAATTTGCTGAGAAGATAAATTGACATGAGAAAAGAGTTAGCTATGTGAACGGAATAAGCAATCATTTTCTGCCAGTAGTCATTGCAAATCCTGTCAGTTTGCAAAACTACTTACAGGGAATAATCCCATAGAAATCATAAACTGCAGAGATCAGATTTTGGGAAGGATGAATTTACTTAAAACTCTGATGACATCAGCATGTGTTTAGTTAGAGTGATTTTACCCATAACCCACAAATGTTAGGGATAAAAGTGTTATAGAAAAATAGACTTGATGGACAGCCCTAAATAGATATTATCTCTTTTAAAAATGAAACTGTTCTTTTCCCATCAACATTAGTAAAATGCCATCATCTAAGAGACTGGAGTTTAGTGTCTTTTATTCTCATGTTATAGATTTGGAATGTAATTTTCACATATTTTGGATTATTAATCTTTTAAATGACATAGTCAGATAATTTCTAATGCATTATACTCAAGGTGGGCATGAGAAATTCTGGCATCCCATGTTACTCTTTTATTCAAGTGCCCAATCAGGCCAGATTTGGTAATAGATTAATTCTCAGAGATATGAGTATTACAGTGGTATTGCTTATCTGTATTTAAAATTATGTCAGATTTTTTATAAAGTGGCATTATTGTAAAGTTTTATATTTCACCCATAACAAGTTTTATTGGTATAAAATTTTCCCTACAGCCTGTGAATTCTGTGGACATTTTGTTTCTACCAAATTTAAATGAGATTATTTGCTCTTTAATTTGGACATGGCCAGTCCATAATGTGTATTGAGCAATGCTGGGGATTTTAAAAAAAAGCAATATTCTGTGCTCTTGGACACCCCCGCATCATTAATTACAGTATTATATAGAGAATTCATTGTGCTGAAATGGGCACAGTATCTCCTTTGACCTGAAGTGAAATTTTTTAACCATCTAGTTCACATAATGATTGTTACCAAGTTGTCCATTATGATCAACCTTACAGTGACAGTGGAGGTAGGACTTAGCATTTCCTGCTCCAAAAACACAGGTAAGCTTAGAAAGAGCCTCCTGGGTGCCCTATGACACAGTGTTGAGCAGTTCTGACTGTATGCAGTAAAGGTCAGTATACATAGCGTATGCTATACAGCTCCTTTCAACATATAATATAATATCTACCTGGCCAGAAAACAGTATTCACTTTTCATGGAAAATTCTGGATTGTCAGTGTTTCATTTCACTCTGCAGTGTAATGAAATATCAGCATTGTGGAATTTCCAATAAAATAGAACAATCTGTTTCAGTGCTAACCAGGCTGCTGGGTATTTTGGGGTATCAGCCAACAGGCAAGCAAGACAGACAACAAGTTGAACAGGTGGGCAGCCAGGTAACTTAGAAGCCAGGCAGCTGGATAGTGAGCAGGCCACGCTGCAAGCCAGACAGCCTACCTAGTTTCCATCAAAAGTTGTGACAGAATCAATAGATTCCTGCAGAATATTTTGATTAATTGAATCAGCTTCTCCTGAGGGAAAACATCCATTGAAAATTTTTGACCAACTCTACTTGAATGGTGATAATTATTTGAAAAGGGAAAATGATCTATGGGGAGCTGGTAGCATTTCAGAATCTCTTTCTACCTGTGGGACAGTAGCTTCAATATTTTCCTTAGTAGACTGGGATTAATTGTCATTTGTTTAAGGAAAGTTAGCAAGGTAATTGGTGCCTTGAACCAGGGGAAAGGAAATTTAGTTTTTGATACATGAGCTAATGTCTTTAAGAGGAGCTGTGTAGCAAAAAACAGGGAGGATGGTGTAGTGGTTCAGACAGTAGTCTGGGTTTCAATTTCCTGCTGTGTCACATACTTCAAGCATTTATTTTGATTAAGTTACTTTTTCTCTCTATGCCTCAGTTCCCTATCTGTAAAATGGAGATAGTAGTCCTTTCTTCCCTTATTTGGGTGTGGTGAGCATTCGTGTTAGGTGCTCAGATACTACTCGTATATATAAGCATCCCATTAAAACAACTTCAAACTCTGCAGCACTAGCTAAGAATATAGAAAGAGGGACTAAAACCCCAAATTCCTGTAACAGAACCTGCTCGCCATAAGCAAAAAGATCATATGATTGTTTTGTATGTGTTTAAAAATTGGGGTTTTTGCAACTTTAAGAAATTTTTTAGAAAAAATATGCTGGGACACCAAGCACATAGTTGAACTGTGTGAGCTATAAACAGAACAAAGACTTGGTTCTAAAAATCAGTGTCAGAAGCAGGTAGTAAATAAATATGATAGGATGATGTCATTTTCTGTTGTTTAGTTAATAATGTTTTGTTAATACAGTATTGTTAACTTTACATGTTACTTTTTTCAATGAGAGGATGACAGATGATTCAATATTTACTTAACAAACATCTTAAGTCAAAGCTATACTCTAAAAAGTAACGTAATTTTCTACGTGGATCATGTTTGGTTCTTAGCTGCCCATGGGTATGCTCTCCAACTGAAGCTGGCAAGATCAGATAGTGGGTCTCCATTCTGTATAGCAAACTTTTAAAACTTTTAACAAGAGACATCTCAAGGAGGTTCTCAAACTTGTTTTCTGGGAGCCCCTTTGAAAATATTTCAGGCTGTGATGGCCTCCCCCCGAGAAGAGATGATCTCTCCCATGCCATGTCACCCTATTGGCATGCATGGGGGATGACAGCTCACCACCCCCCATAATAACCTCATGACCCCTTGAGGGATCACAACCCTCAGTTTGAAAACCCTTGCTATAGCAACTTTCAAAGCATTTTCATACGGTATCCAATGAACAGAGAGGGCACAAAAGAAGTTGCTTCAGAGAGATGAGGAAAACATCCTAAAAATTAAAGGAATATTTTCCCTTATCACATAGTTCAGTTTGGGGAAAGTTTTTAAAATAATGTTTTAAAAGCCTCCCTCACAAAATAATAAGCTTTTGGCTTGGATCCAATGTAGTTTAATAGTTTTCCATATTAATAAAAATTTTAAATCCATTTGGAAGCTGGACCAGGGCAAGGCCTTTAAGGTGATGTGCAAGTGGGACACCAATAACCACTTCCTCCCCAGTGGCAGCTTCATCCAGTTTGCTGACTCAGCTCAATTGTGTCCTGGTGAACAGAGTCGTTCGCCACAGGAGTCAGGACAAGCAATGTAGAAAGTGTGGCTATACCAATGAGGTGTCACTCCACATCTTGTATAGCTGCATGCTCTATTCCAAAGCGTGAAAGCTGCAGCACAACACCATCCAAGTTCACCTAATCAAGGCCATCCCTTTTCTGTGAACTCCACTATCTCTGGAACGGACAGTCAACTGTGACCAGATGTCATCATTATTAATGAGTAAGAGAAGAGGATCTTCATGGTAGACATCACACTGGCCTTCCACAATACCTGAGCTCAAAAGGTGGAGAAGAACACTCCCCAGCTGATGGCTTGAGAGCTAGTGATTCTGGTGTTCAAATATACATGCTCATCCTCAGAGTCCTTGGTGCATGGGATCCCAGTAATGTGCGAGTGTTACAGGACTGCAAAATTGGTCAGCGCTATACCTGGGTGATGTGGTGACTCATAGTGTCAGATATGATCAGGTGGTCCAAGGAGATTTATTTAGAACATATCACCGGACATTGGCAATTCCAGGAGAAATGAGCTAGAGTGCCAATGTAAATCGAAGATGGGAAAGCATCTGAAATACTTCTCTAATGGACTGTATTTATTCAGGGTCAACTTACCCTGAATTTTTAAATACTGAGGGACAATTTACACTCATTGCTATATTTATTTTGCACAAGCTACTTCTAACATAACTTCCCATGCGTTATGTATCCATATATTTGAATACTGATATTTAAACCGTATTGGTAAATTTGTAAACCTTAATTTGGGATATTGCAGTTTATGTACTATATGCATTTTATGATTTTTTTAAACCAAACTTATTATTTTTGTATAATTTAAGCATTAGATGCAGATGAATAGAAACTTTTTCAACAATCCGTGTTTTAGATAATTTTTACATAAGCTTTAATAAAATCAGTTCCAGCTTCCCTAGAGCCATATACTGTACTATCTTTGGTGAGAAACTACCAATACTCTTCAAGGATGTCTTCAACGGGGACAATCAGATTGGTATATGGCATCCTAACTATTTAAAATCTTTATCAATGATAAGTTCCCATGAGGAGATTGATGGCAACTTTACTCCTGAGGAACTTTAGGCCAGGCTAGTAAAAACCAAGAATATAGCCCCAGACAAGGATGGCATCTGCCATGGTTTGAAGAAAAATCGGGACCTGGTATGTTTTGGGTTGTGACCATTTTCAACAAATACACGCAGTTTGGCCATATGCCTAGTGCATGGAAGACAGCAATGACCAAGCTGATTTACAGGAAAGGAGAACCTGGTGATCTTAGCAACTGGAGACTGATCTGCTTGTGTTCTACCATCTATAAACTGTGTGCCAGATGTATAGTGGCCCGTATCATACAATGGGCAGAGAGGAGAGGGGCTGTTAGATGTCAGCAGAAAGGTTTTATGTCCAATGAAGGCTGCTATGAGTACAGCTTCCTTCTTCAAACTGTCCTCAATACTATGAGAAAGAAGAGGCAGCAGTGTACAGTGGCATGGCTCAGCCTGTATTTGGCACAATAATCTACTGACATCTCTTTCCACTCTTGAAAAGTTTGGGTTCATGACCATGTTCCTCCAGCTGGTCCAAGAACTGTTCAATGACTGTGAGACTACCATCTGTTTGGTGGAAGGTGAGACCCCAGAGGTAGTAATCTGCTTTGGTGTGAATCAAGGCTTCCTCCTGAGCCCTGCCATCTTTAATCTGGTGTTGGAGCCACTTAATAAATAGTCACACAGGCTTTAGATGGACTCAAATTCCATTATATGAAAGAGAACATTTTGGCATATACTTATGGCTTAGTGCTCGTTGCCAATGACCCCTGAGTCCTCCAACATATGTTTAATACCACCATGGATGTCGCCGTCTGGCTGGGACTCCACTTTAATGCTCTCCCTTCATGTAAACAGCCAGAAACACTTGGTTTTGCCAATTGTCTTCTCGATTCAAAGAGAGCCTCTGACTCACCTCGAATGCAATATACAATTAAGTTGGACTCATCACTGTCAGTAGTGTGATGCAGAGATCATTGTCCTTAACATCGTTCTGTATTTCATTTGCCCTAAGGGGACTGGCAGTCATGAAGGGGCCACTGAGCAAGCTATCATCTGGCTGGTCAAAAAATGGATGTATCTTCCGCAGAAGGCCAGCAACAAGGTGGTGCACATTTCCCACAGGCAAGGTGGTGCTGGCATCCCCCGCAGGGGTGACCTCTGTGATGTTGAAGTTATCCCCCATGCTTTCCAGTTTCTGACCTGTCCTGACTCAGTGGTAAGGAGCCTTGCAATCAGCTTCCTGCATGAGATATTTAGGGGAAGAATTGCCAGGATCACCACTACATTGCTACCTACTTCAGCAGGTTGTTGGACGGAGAGTTCAGGCAAGGAGGAAGAGATTTCGCCTCGCTGTGGACCTATGCCTGGAACACCTCTTGGCACTTTAGCAGATGCATTGGCTTCCAGTGGCCATGGTGCGAGAAGCAAGAGGAAATGGGAGTCCTGGTGCCTCAAGCATCGCACCCATTTTTTAATTCATTAGACTGCCTGAAAAATAATTGTTATCACTGCTCTGGGTGCTGAAAACTGTGGGTAACAAGAAAAGCTTTTGTTAACTTGACTATTCCGGACTCCAATCTCCAGCAATAACAAATGTCATGATCACTAACAAGGGACAGATGCAGAGCATCATAACTGATATGATGATCCCCTTCAAGAAGCAGATCACTGCTTTCATTGTGGCATGAGAATGGAAACTGGAGAAATATGTCCCCTTGGCTGAGAGAATCGGAATACTCCATTACTGTTTGCAAGCTGATTGTTGAAGCTTTGGGCACTTGGGACTCCAAGCAAAAGACGATGTTCTGGGACTGTAGGATGCCCAGATGCTATGCCAAACTAATGTGGCAGTTGATGGTTTCCAATAACATCCATTAGTCGATGAACATCTTTATTGAACACATTACTGGACACCTTCAACATAAGGATAATATGTTCCAGACCACTAACTGTGAAATGACAAGACTGAAGGATTTTTTTTAATTGAGTTAACTAATGAGAGTATTTTTTGTTGTTATATTCTTAACCACTAACCCTTGTCTGTATTTTTTACCATGGGCAATTGTTGGCTCATACAATTTTTTCTTTTTTTTCCTGTTCTTCATTTGCAATATAATATCATTTTTTGATGAGTATGAACTGTTAAAGCCAGGGTATTTTTAATTTGTATTCAACAATTTGTGTGTTCTATAATTTTAAATATAGTCCGCTCCTCTTAAGTGGATTCCTGATAAGTGGATAATCCGCATAAGTGGATACTGTTTCCATGGTCCCGTTTTGATCATAATGTTTTCAATGTAAAATGGGTTCGGTTAAGTGGATACCGCTTAAGTGAATAATCCGCTTTAGTGGATAAAAATTTTTAGTCCGATAACCCATTTTCACATGTTAATGACTTCGGTTAAGTGAATACTCTGCATAAGTGGATAAGGTTTGTCTGGTCCCAAGGCTATCCACTAAAGCAGACTCGACTGTAATAATAAATTTTTATCAGTTCTGATTCTCTCTTTCCACTTAAGTTAGTATTTTTTATTTCCAAAGTGCCAAATTTGGCCCCATATTAACTTCTTTTGTCCCTATGTGTGTCACCAAATTTTCTACTTTCTCTTTGTATCGGAGTGGAGGATTGGTTTTATATTATGTCTAGATGTTGCTGTTCAGTGGATTGAGTGCTTTGGCAGGCAATTGCTTTATAAACAACATTTTTCTCTTATTCTTCGTATTAAGTTTTCTAGTGGGGAATCATGAGTTCACTAGCAGGGGGCTAGATGTCCTTGCATATTTTATTTCTGTTATTCTATTTATACTTTCATGTGTATGGACAGCCAAGGTAGTTTATTTTACTTCTCCTGTGCCCATCATCATACTATCTAGATGCATTAAAGAAATTAAAGTAAATTTTTGTCATGAACAGTCATTTTCAGTCATTGGTGAGATAAGTACCCACTGGCCATGGGCCCAAATATAGAAGAAGACAAAGTGAGTAAATGTGTCTTGTATCTTGCAAAAAATCACAAAACAGCCCTGACAGATTGAAGGAAGAAGTACATTTCAGAGTTGAACACCTTCAGTGAGATTGCCCTGTCTTTCTCCCCATTCCAGTTCAGCTCAAAACAGTTAGTCTGAATGTCCCAGCTGATTTCATTTGCTAAGGACAGACACAAAGAGCATTGTGGCAGCAGTATTGTGAAGACTGGGATTGAGCACAACAGAATAATGACATCATGTAGCATGGAAGAAAAGGAGATCGTGGAGATAACCAGGGCTATGTATCTTTGTAGCTTTCTCTATGACTTCCAATACATTTCTAGGTGCCACTCAAAATGCTGGCTTTTTATGCCCCTTTAGAAAATGGGACCTCTGCATTTTAAAGACTGCCACTGTCTCATCTTCCTGTTTTGTCCTAGCAAATGAGATTGGCTGGGACACAAGCAATTTCTCTTGAGCACCGCAGAGTTGAGTGGCCTCCACTGATCCTTACTCTGTGGTTTGAAAAAAAAAAAAGTTGATGCAAAGCCCATCTGTTCCCTCAAGCTTTCTTTTGTATGGGTGGATTGAACAAGGAGAATAGGTTTGTATTTCACATACATAACATTTATCTGTAATAGATGGTCAGACACATTCCAAAGAAAGGGAAGATTGACTTCTTGGACAACCTTTTATGTGAAAACTCTTAGGATGCAGAATAATGGCTTGTCACAATCCTCTGGGTCCTCCTTTGAAGGAATGACTATATCTGCTATAAAGCAGATCCAACCATTCGTTAGCTTCCACAGATAAGTGAACAGAACCTAATGGCCAACTTTAATCAAACAATGCTGAAAGATCTGATAAGTCAATTTTGTTCTGACAATGCTGAAATACTTCCTTTTCATGTTATAGTTTTTATTCGTTTTGAATTTGATATTATATCCACAATATTTTACTATTGTATGTTTATTATTATCTATATGAAATACATAATATTTAATGTTTTAATATAATATTAAACTTGAAATGAAATGAAGCAAAACGCTAAAGTTGAAATGTTTTGATCCTCCTGAATTAAAAAAAATCAGAATTTTCATTTTGTGGGAAGCTTCCAAATTTCAGCTTTTTGTTATAATTTAGAAAGGGGAAAAGTGAAATGTAAAAATTTCCTGTAAAACAAACATTCCTGTTCCTGACTAGCTCTAGTTGTTCTATTTAACTTACAAAATAAATTTCTTCCAAGGCATCCCATGCAGCTATTTACTGGGTAAGAGTTCATGATTGTTTAAAATAGAATCACATTCACTCTGCCCACCACAAAGCCTGAATAGTTTCAATACAGATCGTAGAGAGGTATTTGAATTAGAAGAACAGTGTGTATTGTCTGAATGTAAGGTGGTAACTTTGGCTGGAAGAAAATACTGGTCAATACTGTGTGTTTAGGAATAAACAGGACATTAACCTCCAGGTCCCCGTGTATGACTCTCATTGTAATTAATGGGACTTACAAGCATGAATCAAAGTAGAATGTAGTGTCAAGAGTGAAGCATGGTCCAGCAGTTAGGGCACTAACCTGAGACCCTAGAGTCTAGGACTAATTTTCTGCTGTTTCATTAACCTGTGACCTTGGGTAAGTCACTTATCCTCTCTGTGCCATATATTTAAAGGCGTTTAGGTGGCTAATGATGCAGGTAGGCACCTGGTGGTATTTTCAAAAGTGTTTATATGCCTTAGTTCCAAATGAAACTGAAGTGCTTTTGAAAATCCCATTAGCAGTATATTTGTATCTCTATAGGCACCTAAATACCTTTAAAAATCCAGTCCTGTGTGCCTCTCTTCCACATCTGTCAAATGGGGATAATAGCACATCCTTGCTGCAGCAATTGTGTGGATTAATACATTAAAGATTTAAGGTGTTAAGATACTACAGTACGGAAAGCTGTACATAGTGCCTTGGTTAGACTGTATATCTCTTGTGCTGATAGTATACAGAATATGCCTTTTTATTCCATGAATGTATATGATATGTAAGTCAGGAATAGTATCTGGGTTTCTCTAACAAATGGAATCAAGAGGCATATTCATTGTCTACACGAGATCCACATATAGTATCTGAATATGAGCATGTTTAGAAAAAAAAAATTTATTCTCTTTAAAAATTAGGATTTTATCAAACTTCAAAAATAAAAGAATACCAGATCTTCTGCACTGATGGTATTTTATGTCCTCCCTATTAATTATTTTTTCCCATTTGTCTTTTATAACTCAGGTTATCTGGAATGAATATACCTCCTCCAATTATTAGCAACAAAAACTGGCTCAGACTTCATTTCATAACAGACAGCAACCACCGATACCGAGGATTTAGTGCTCCGTATCAAGGTATATTTCATGAAAAGCATTTTTAAGTCTAGAATGTTAAAAAGAGGTGGGAGGGGTTGTAAACATAACTATATTTCACATTGAGAGAGAAATGTGCTAATCTAATACAAATGGATAGTTCAAATATGCATAAATGAAAGTTCCCCTGCTGTGGGAACAACATGATCTTTATTAAATTACAGTATAGGCCAAAGTAAATTGCTGTGCAAACATTTAGCATGTAAGAGGAATCTGGAATTCTGAAAGGTAGTGTGTAGTTGATATTGAAACAACACTTCTATCCTTAAAGTACATCACAGATTGTTCAAACTATATAATAGTGCATGTTTGTAAAACAGTGTAGAAGAACTGCACACTAAATGGAAATTTTATCAAGTACAATCTGTTTCTATGTACCCTGTATTTGTTATTGAGGGTTTAATTAACCTTGTTAGGATTCTTATTCACTATTTTTATGAACAAGCATAATTTTGAATAAGTAGAGTAAAAGTATCTGAGGCATTAACTTGGGAATCTCACTGTTTGGAACAAGATAATTATAAGATGAAGTGCTAATGAAAATGTAGCTAATAGTAACTGCTTTTTCACAACCTATTATTGTAAATAATGTATTTACCATTTCAACTGCTCTTCAGGGAACAGTAACCCTTGTTATAAATAAATTTTCCATTTATCTATTTAGCGAACTTTCACACTAGATGAGCAAAGTGATTTTAGGTGCAGGATCATTTTTACAATTTTTGTGACAGCCCTACACACAGTTATGCAGGGGAAAAAAGTGACCATTTGCATAAGGGTTTGCAGGATCAAGCCCCTCCTATTTGATTTTTAATTGGGCCTTGTATTGCAACTGAACTAGGACAAGGCCATACATGTTGCTGAAATACAGTGTGTTCAGGCAGATAGTTTATTATTGGAAACATTTTGTAACTTTGTGTGGCTGCCTCTGATACTCAAGAATAGAGAGAGCTGAATATGACTTACAGTTCAGCAAACCAGAATACATGTGCACATTGGACTTCTCCAGGTTATGGATCCCTGGCATGTGTTCTCTAACTGAATTTAGGTCAAAGTAGTATTCAAAAGAGGAAGAGAAAAAGTGACAATAAAAATCATTTGACAGTTACATTCTCTAAAAAATGCAAGTTTTCTGTAGCTGTATTACAGAGACCATTTTTGTATAGCATCCTTCATACCAAATATCACTAAACATCCTTCTTTACTGTAAACTAGCTATGTCTTTCGACTGGTAATAGGATATGATGGAGTCTTTAGGTTCCTAGACCGAGGCTGGTAGTGATGAATTTGACATTTGTTTTGGTGGCTTAGGTAGAATGAGATGAGTTGGTGCTAGCAGTACAGTTTTCAAGTGGACATGTGCCCATATGAAAAAACTACAATACATCTGGCACCCATGCTAGCATTATTGGTAGAGATGCCAAGAAATGAGAGATGCCAAAGAGAATGAACTTCTGTCTGACTTCTAGAGTTGTTTCTACCAGGTTGTGTTTGAGGTACATGGTGAGTGTGCATAGGACATCTGAACATGCTGTGTTTCTATCATTCCTCTATCGACTAAATGAGGCACTTCACTTTCTAGAGTTCTCAAGCGATAAATTTCACTTTTAAAGCAAAACAGAAAAACTAAACCTAAAATTATAAAGTGAGGTTCCCTTCAAAATTCATCAGCTGTTCTCACATAGTGATATATGAAATGAGGCAGTAGTTTCCCATACTTAAGAGACAGGAAATGCTTTATAAAGATAAGTGTGGGAAGACAGGCTGTCAGACAGAGAGAGAGAAAACTGGCATGTGAAAACCGAATAAATAAAATTAAAATATAAAAGCAATCAGCGTGCAAGCATTGTCACAAACAAACCACGATGAATGAGAATGGGGAAAGGCAATAATGTGGAAGGGAAAGGTATAGTTCAGAGCCAATAACAGGCTATCACAAAAGTTTGACCATATAAAACAATCCTAACCATAGAAATCTCATATATTTATTAAAAATAGTTTTTGTGATTGGATTAGATAAATGCTCATATTCAAACAACTTAGACTTTGTTAACTTTGATAGGTAACTGTATTTTAAAGTTTCACCTTTGTGATGGTATGATATCTTAAAATAGATTTTGTATCAAGTAAAAACATACAGTTCAAACCACTATGCTGAAGAGCATTGAAATAGAAATATAAGTTTTTGGTGTGGTTTTCCATTCATGTTTTTTGCCCTAATCAACTCTCAAAGTTAGCAATCAATCTGTTCAATGTCATGTAATATTGCTGTATTGTTCCTATAATTGCTAGAGTAACTGCATTGCTAAAACCTCTGCAAAATTCCTAGTTACCACCTTTCTGAAATTATTGCATCCAGAATTGGACACTGTACTTCATCTGAGGCCTCTCAAGTGGCAAGTAACAGGGGACAATTACCTTCCATGTCTTACATACAACACTTCTGTTAACACGCCCCAGAGTGATATTAGCCTTTTTCACAACTGCATCACGTTGTTAACTAACATGTAATTTGTGATCCATTATAAACCCCAAACCTTTTTCAGCAGTACTACTGCCTAGCCAGTTATTCCCTATTTTGTAGTTGTGCATTTTATTTTTCCTTAAGTGAAGTATTTTGTACGTATCTCTATTGAATTTCATCTTGTTGAATCCAAACCAATTCTCCAGTTTGTCAAAGTTGTTTTGAATTCTAATCTTGTCCTCCAAAGTGCTTGCAACCCTTCCCAGGTTGGTCATCTGCAAATTTTATAAACATGTTTTCCACTTCATTATCCAATTAATTAATGAAAAGGTTGAATAGTACTGGGCCCTGCACTGTCCCCTGCTAGAAGTGCCCTCACAGTTTGACAGTGAACCATAACTACTCTTTGAACCATCTTTCAAAGAGTCGTACACTCACCTTATAGTAATTTAATCTAAACTGCATTTCCTTAGTGCACTAGTGAGAATGACAAATGGGATTTTGTCAAAAGCCTTAATAAAAAAAAAATGTATCATGTCTACTCCTTTCCCCATACTAATAGGTCAGTAACTCTCTCAAAGAAGGAAATTAGATTGGATTAGCATGATTTTTTCCTGACAGATCTATTCCTTATAACCCTATCATCCTCTAGGTGCTTACAAATGGATTGTCTTAACAATTTGTTCCAGTATCTTCCCAAATATTGAAGTTAGGCTGACTAGCCTATAATTCCTTGGGTACTTTTTGTTCCCCTTTAAAAAATAGTTACTATATTTGGCCTTCTCCAGTCTTCTGGAACCTCACCCATACTCCAAGAATTATTGAAGATAATTGATAATAGTTCTGAGATTGCTTCAGCTAGTTCCTTATGTACCTTAGGATGAATTTCATCAGGTCCTGCAAACTCAAATACATCTATTTTACCTAATTTTTTAAATCTTAATCTTTCCCTATGTTGGCTTGCATTCCTTTCCCCATGTTAATATTAATTGTGTTGAGTATCTGATCACCATTAATCTTTTTAGCGAAGACGAAAGCAAAATAGGCATTAAACATCTCAGCCTTCTTGATGTCATCAGTTATTAGCTCTCCTTCCTCGCTTTCTTGAGGACCTACACTTTTCTTTTTTATATTGCTTCTAATGTATTTAAAGAATGTCTTCTTATTTCCTTAATTCCATTTTCCTTGCTAGGTGTTAACTCATTTCATGATTTAGCCTGTCTGATTTTGGCCCTCTGTGCTTACATTGCTCTTTTGTACTCCTCCTTAGTAATTCATCCATGTTTCCATTTTTTGTACCATTCATTTTTGATTTTCAGGTCACTAAAGATCTCCTGATGGAACCATATTTACCACTTATTATTCTTCCTATCTTTCCTTTGTGACAGTTGTGCCTTTAATATTATCTCCTTGAGCAACTGCCAGTTCTCCTGAACTCCTTTTATCCCTCAGATTTTCTGCCCATGGGACATTAGCTACCAGTTTTCTGAGTTTGTTAAAGTCAGCTTTTTTTAAGTCCATCCATTGTCCTTATTCTGCTACTCTCATTCCTTCCTTCCTTTAGAATCATGAAATCTATCATTTCATGGTCCCTTTCACCCTAATTGCCTTCTACCTTCAGATAAGCAACCAATATGCAACTCCATTGGTCAGAATCAAGTCTAAAATGACTGTTCCTCTGGTTACTTCATCCAGTTTATGAAACAAAAAGTTGTCACCAACACATTCAAAGAATTTTTTCCTTTACCGTATTACATTTCAAACAGATATCTGGGTAGTTCAAGTCCTTCATTGCTATCAAGTCTTGTGCTGACTGCTTCTGTTATTTGTTCTACCCATGTTTCATCCACCTTGTCCTCCTATGTCAACATTTGAGAGCCACCATTTCCTTTGTCTCTTTCTCTCATCAATCTTTAAACTATCTAGTAAGTTTCTGTATTAGTCCAATATTTATTATAGCATATTGCATTGCTGAAAGCTATTTCTTACCTCCTCCTGTCTCCTCTCCCACTTTCTTGGCACTATATACTGGTGATGATTATTCTTTTACAGTGTTAAAGCTATGCACAAAGCAGTAATCTAATGTTGGCTGAATTCCTAGCCTGATTTGCCTTTAGTTAACATTCTTTGCTTATAGAAACCTAATTTTAAAAATAAAAAGAGGAAATACACCCATTAATTTATCAGAGAAGGATACCGAGCCATGTGATTTACATGCACATAAATATGAAGCAACATGTGGGCTAGTTACTCTGTTTAGTAGTTGACAGTGACTCGTGGAATTAAATTGATGTAAAACACAGAGCTTTGGATGCTAATTCTAAATTGCTTGAATCATTTTCTTTTTCATGTTATTTAGTTCTTTGTTTTCCCATTTCCTTTTGGGGTTTTTTTGTCCTCTGGTGTCCCCTAAGTTGGAGTATGAATGACAACAGTATTAATATACCACCATACAGAAATTCAAAGATCTGTCTCAAAGCCTAAAACAAAAAATATATGTGAGCTTTATGTGTTTGACTTTTCTCCATAGCTGGCTCAGGGATTTGGCAGTGTAATACAGAACCTTTTACGTCTTGGGTCACTAGTATGGATGTGGCCCAAGGCACAGTGTCTGTACTAGGGAAAGCCTGAAAACTGTTACTATCTTATCTGCAATCTTCCTTAAACTAGTTGATGGTCTTTATCCAGTTTCTGTTTTTTTTCTATTGATCACCTCATAAAAACAGCTATCACAGCTGACAGTACTAGGACCCTTGTTGGAGGCCTCAGCAAAGATGCCAGAAATTTACTGTGTGTGTAGAGGTGAGCTAACAACTCTTGGTAATCTGACACACTGGGAATTGTAAAATAGTTGCTGACCAAGCTTTAACTTTTCTGGTTCACCATGTAATTTAATATTTTCCAGCAAGATAGACACACTCCGCTTAACAGAATCCCAGGTCCAGAATAGCAATAGTGTTTCAAGTGAACTGGATTGGTAGACCTGTTTTAAGGAAATGTTCTAGGTTAGTCTTGCCAGAATTCAGATTCATGTATTTTCACACTCAGGATTGGAAAGACATATATAAAGGCAAAGGTGGTGGAGTAGCGTTGTATATCAATGACTCTAAAAAATTAGAAGTGATGGAATTGATAAGACAGAGTCTGTCTAGGGAAAAATCACATTGGGGAAGAAAACTACCAGAGTTTCCCCTTGGATAGTGCTAGGGGTGTGCTACAGACCACCAGGATCTGATCTGGATGTGGAAAGAGACCTCTTTAAGGCTTTTAATGAAGTAAATACTACTGGAAACTGTGATTATGGGAGACTTTAACTTCCCAGATATAGACTGGAGGACAAGTCCTAGAAGTAATATTAGGGTCCAGATTTTCCTGGATGTGATAGCTGATGGATTCCTTCACCAAACAGTTACTGAACCAACAAGAGGGGATGCTATTTTAGATTTGGTATTGGTGAGTAGTGAGGACCTCATAGAAGAACTGGTCGTAAGGGACAATCTTGGTTTGAGTGAGCATGAGCTAATCCAGTTCAAACTAAATGGATAAACAAATGGATAAACAAAAATAGATGTGTGACTAGGGTCTTTTTGACTTCAAAAAGAGTAACTTAAAAAAATTAAGGGAATTAGTTGGGGAAGTGGACTGGACTAAAGAACTCATAAATCTAAAGGTGGAGAAGGTTTGGAATTAATTCAAGTCAAAGTTACAGGCACTATTTGAGGCCTGCAACCCAAGGAAGGGAAATAAATTCATAGGCAACAGTTGTAAACCAAGCTGGATGAGTAAGCACCTCAGACAGGTGTTTAAGAGAAAGCAGAAAGCCTACAAAGAGTGGAAGATGGGAGGGATCAGCAAGGTAAGGTCCCTCTTTGATGTCAGAACATGTAGAACAGAACAGAAAGCCAAGTAGAGTTGTACCTTGCAAACGGAATTAAAACCAATAGTAAAAGGTTCTATAGCCATATAAATAGGAAGAAAACAAAGAAAGAGGAAGTGGGACCACTAAGCACTGAGATGGGGTGGAGGTTAAGGATGATCTAGGCATGGCAGAATAACTAAACAAATACTTTGCTTCTGTTTTGAATGAGACTAATGATGATCTTAGAGAGTGGAGAGAGTGGTAGGGTGGCTAATGGGAAGAAGGATGTGGAGGTAGAAATTACCAGATATGAGGTAGAAACCAAACTCTAACAGCTTAATGGGACTAAATCGGGGGTCAGATAATCTCCATCCAAAAATATTAAAGGAACTAGCACATGAAATTACAAGCCCATTAGCAAGGACTTTTAATGCATCATTAAACTCAGGGGTTGTGTCATATGACTGGAGAATTGCTAACATAATTCCTATTTTTAAGAAAGGGAAAAAAGTCATCTGGATAACTACAGACCTGTTAGTTTGACCTCAGTACTATGCAAAGTCTTGGAAAACATTTGAAAGAGAAGTTAGTTAAGGATATCGAGGTTAATGGTAATTAGGATAAAATACACCATGGCTTTGCAAAAAGTAGATTATGCCAGACCATCTGATCGCCTTTTTTGAGAAGATAACATATTGTTTAGACAAAGGGAATACAGTGGATCTAATTTACCTAGATTTCAGTAAAACATTTGATACAGTTCCACATGGGGAATTATTAGTTAAATTGAAAAAGATGGGGATTAATATGAAAATTCACAGGTGGATAAGGAACTGCTTAAAGGGGAGATTACAATGGGTCATACTGAAAAGTGAACTGTCAGGCTGGAGGGAGGTTACTATGGGAGTTCCTCAGGGACTGTCTTGGGATCAATTTTATTTAACCTTTTTACTGACCTTAGCACAAAAAGTGGGAATGTGGGAAACTAATGAAGTTTGAGGATGACACAAAGTTGGGAGGTATTGCCAATAGAAAGAAGATTAGGATATCATACAGGAAGATCTGGATGACCTTGTAAACTGGAATAATAGAAATAGGATGAATTTTAATAGTGGAAAATACAAGATCATGTATTTAGGGACTAATAACAAGGATTTTTTCTATAAGCTAGGGATGCATCAGTTGGAAGTAACAGAGGAGGAGAAAGACCTGGGCATATTGGTTGACCACAGAATGACTATGAGCCACCAATGTGATGTGGTTGTAAAAAACGCTAATGCGGTCTTAAAATGCATCAGATGAGGAATTTCCAGTAGAGACAGGGAGGTGTTAGTACCGTTATAGGAGGCACTGGTGAGACCCCATCTAGAATACTGTGTGCAGTTCTGGTCCCCCATGTTTAAGAAAGATGAATTCAAACTGGAACAGGTGCAGAGAAGTGCTACTGGGATGATCCGTGGAATGGAAAACCTGCCTTATGAGAGGAGATTCAAAGAGTTGGATTGTTTAGCCTAACCAAAAGAAGGTTGAGGGGAGATACGATTGCTCTCTATAAATACATCAGAGGGATACATACCAGGAAGGGAGATAAATTATTTAAGTTCAGCACCAATGCGGACACAAGAATTAATGGATATAAACTGGCAATCAGGAAATTTAGACTTGAAATTAGATGCAGGTTTCTAACCACCAGAGGAGTGAAGTTCTGGAATAGCCTTCCAAGGGGAGCAGTGGGGGGCAAAAAACCTAGCTGGCTTCAAAACTGAGCTTGATAAATGTAAGGAGGGGATGGTATGATAGGACAGCCTAGTTTGGCGGTTGACTGATCTTTGACTACTGGTGGTAGATATGCCAATGGCTTGTGATGGGACGTTTGATGGGGTGGGTTCTGAGTTATTACAGAGAATTCTTTCTTGTGTGTCTGGCTGGTGAGTCGTGCCCATAAGCTCAGGGTTTAGGTGATCGCCATATTTGGGGTTGGGAAGGAATTTTCCTCCTGGGCAGATTGGCAAAGCTCTTTGGGTTTTTTACCTTCCTCTGTAGCATGGGGCATGGCTCACTTGTTGGTAGATTCTCTGTACCTTAAAGTCTTTAAATCATGATTTGAGAACTTTAATAACTCAGTCATAGTTTTGAGGTTTATTACAGAATTGGGTGGGTGAGGTTCTGTGGCCTGCATTGTGCAGAAGGTCAAACTAAATGATCATATTTTTCTTTTCTGGCCTTGGAGTCTATGAATCTATAAGTCTATGATCTTAAATGCCAGTTTTCAAGGAATCATAAGTATGTCTCGTGTCTTTGACTCCTGTTGTATTTACTTTCCAATATTGTGAGCCTTTCACCAATCTCTGTGGGGGCACTAACATTTGAGAGAACCTGGCACTACCTCATACATTGTAAAAGAGATGTTGACATACTGCAATGTCAATGGACCCAGTGGGACAGGTCCTGAGCTGATGTAAATCAGTGTAGCTTCATTGATCTCAGTGGAACTATGACAGTTTACACCAAATGAGGATCAAGTAGCCTGTTTTCACATAAAATGTTATCAGACAGGAGGGATAAATGTCTAAATTACAGATCACAGCCCAAGTTCCAAAAGCATATTTGGACTCTGAATGAGAACTGCTGATCAAAGACCAAGCGGAGAAGGCCTTACATTTATCTCCTCTTAACAAGGATCTTCACAAAAGAAAATATTCACAGAGGCATGGAAGCAAAATGCAGCAAAACCAGACTGGAAGACAGAGACTTGTAGGTTTCTTGATACAGATAATGTCAGAGTCTGCTCTGATGATCCAAGAACCTCTTATATCTTAATCTTACCTCAGTAACATATAACATTAATATATCATTTGAAACAAGGACACTTTGTGACAAAATCCCTCAATCTGTGGATATTTTTTGGGAAAGAAGGCTCATTTGTAAAGCTCCCAAAATATGCTTGCTAAAATTTATTTTAAAAAAAGTTTATTCAAAGGCATATGATATTTCACATAGTACTGCCAGAAGCTTTCCTAAGGACTAGTGTTCTTCCAGTCCATCAATTGCTTCCTTTGTTTAGCTTTATCTTCTTTCTTTTTTTCTCTTTTTAATCTCCAGCTTTGTAGAGAGCGCCACATAAGGATGTGGGAAAGAAGAAATGTCCATGTTCTCATAGATTGTTTGTTACATTGGTACTGGCATATGTTTCTCATATGTCTGTTGGAATAGGTCTAGATAAAATTGCTATGAGCTGGGGTATTTCCAACATTAAAAATATACCTCTCTTTTCAATAGCTATGAATTTATAAAAGTTCTGGATTTAGGATAGAACATTCTCCCAGTTTATGGGTCTCATTCACAAGAAACCTGATACAGAAATGAATTAGAGTTTATAAATCAGTCATTTAGGTTTTTTTTGGTTTTTTTTGTTTTGAGATCCAACCAAAATGGTTTCCAGTTTCTTTCGAAAGGTTTATTTAAATGATCAGAAAATAGAGACTGTCGGGGTTTCCACAGTAAAATTAATCTTTTTGGTGAAAATTTAAAAAACAAAAGTTTCATCAGAAAGTCGAACCATTTTCAATCGTAAATTCTGCCATGGTGCCTCTTGGGAGTGGTAGTTTAGATGCATTATGCTCCCATTCTCCTCTATAATCTAGGCTTCATAGTCAGACTACATCACCCATGATGCACAAGATCTCTACCCTTGGAGAGAGGAGACATGGGATTCTCTGGCCATGCTGCCTCATAGCAGACAAAGTCAAGTGTGAGCCCAACCCTTCATTTCTAAGATCTGTATTGCATTTTCTCCCTTTAGCATCAGAGCCACATTGGGTTTGTATTCTCTCAAATTTCTATTCAGTATTTTATTTTCTATATAATACTTAGTCTCTCATCTATGAATTCATTTGCTTATTGCATGTATCGGAAGGAGCTATTTATGAACAGGACCCAGTGTACTCAGTAACACAATAGAAACAAATTTTACATCAATAACCTTTTAAATTCTAATAAAATGTTAATTTACTTTACTGCCATGAAATATCATTCACATAATCCCTACCAAAAAAAAAAAATACAGTCGAAAATACCCATCAATGCAAAATGCATTGATCATTTTGACCATGGTCTATAATGCATGATTGACATAAATGAGGCAGTTCACATTTCTTAAAGTATTGTTTCAGGCTGTGTGAAGTTTCCTGCAGACGTCATTGCACTGGTTTACACCCAGTTCATGTTTTCAAGGTTATCTCTGTGACCATAAGGTCCAAAATATAACCATTATTAATGAAAGCTGATATTCTAGAGAACAGTTCTGTGGCAAGGTATGAATTCTGTACCCATGGAATCTCAGGCATCGCAATGCCCTATTTATGAATGACAACAAGGAACAATTGGTCTTAGATAAGCCAATAAAAGTTTATTATATATATTATAAGTATACATATTATATTATAATATATTAATATATATTAATATATATATATAAAATTCAGTATCTTAACCCTTTCTAAACATAGCTTTCTAGAAAAAATACCAACCCTTTGGATATGTATATTAAACCCTTATTTTAGAAGAAGGGTATAATTATTTTATCCTCAGCTGGTATACATAGATAATGACTCGTCACCGATTTTTTTATTAGAAGGCTTTTTGCCATCAATTTTCAGTTCCTCTAGCAAATCAGTTGAATTGATGAACTACAGAACTTATTTGCAAGAGTATCATTGTCATGGTACATAACTCTTGCTGGACTTGAAAAGTGAGTTATTTCTGGAAGAGAAAGAATGGAAAACACAGGAGCTATACATTACATGTGCAGTTCCTGCACAAAGATTTCTAAGTGACTGTATCTAAAGAGCAAAGCAATTCAACTATTCAGTATTACACACAGAGGATAGATTTTTTCATCAACAGCAAGCTAACATTTTCAAAAGTGAATAGTGATTGTGTGTGCCTAACATTTTCAGTGCCCAGCTGAAAATCAGGTGTCTTTTAAAGTGCCTCAGTTAAGCATACAAAAATTCAGTTACCCTAAATCACTAGTTGCTTCTGGAAATCTTGGCCATTACATGATTATGGATACATTTCAGTGTGTCTTCTCCCATCACAGCCCAAGATGTTTCTCTGTAAAATACAGAATCCAGCCCAAGAGATTCCCTGTGTTCCACTCCTTTCCATATATGTTACGGATTAATGTATACTCAGTCAAATGTCTACAAGTTATCTGAAATTATTTGACTAATGGTTTGTTAGAGTTTACTAGCATTGCAGCCCCTGCTGAGCCAGAGCCATTGTGCCTTTGCACAAAGGAGGTCTGCTTTATAGCTTAATAGCCTAACTGTTACCTACTCAATGCTAACGGCATCTATTACATTTGCAGAAATGACCTCTTTTCTTACAATCTTAAGTATGTTTCAGAATAGTTCCTGAATAGCTTCATAATGGCATTGGTCTCCTAGGGAGTTCTTGCCATATCACTTAGGATTTATCTTTTTATTACATTTCACCAATTCTTCCACATAACTTTATAGCAGTGCCTAAAATTTTCCTTGCTAAAAATTAATTGATAAATAAGACTGTGCATCATTATGGATCTGAACAGAAATAGCCACGTTTGTTTTCTCTTACTAATGATATCTTTATTCTCTCAAAAGATGACCCTCACTTATTCATTCTGAAACTAATTCAGCATGAACTAGCTAATGGCAATATGTTGTCATTGAGTTCTATAAGAAGTAGACTAGTATTCAACTCTTGCCATATGAAGGGCTTTCCGTCATTAGCATTGTATTCTCATGTGGGCCAGAAAGTGTACTGAGAAATGGAACAATCACTGAAAAGTAAAATTTTATACGTATCCTATGCTATGCAAATCATTTGCTCTTAATATATTTGATAATTCTGGATGTGAAAATTATGGGAGATGTGGATAGTATAAGTACATTATTTTCTAAAACATGTCTATACATTGCTGAATTATTCTCCATTACTTTTGTTAGATTTTTTTCGGTGCGGGAAAATATTTTAAATAATGGAATTGAATATTGGTGCTTTTTATTCTGTCCTAAGCATCAGTCAAATTCAGATCTGATACTAAAGTAAATTGGCAAAGTACTTTTTCTCTGAAAACCTGTTTAAAGAAAAAGATTTTACGAGAGTTAAGAATATTTGAAGGGGAAAAGATAGGTGATGTAACTTCAAGCAAACAAAATCCCATGGACATCTTTAAGACAATCTTCCTTGTGATGAGAAAATTAGTGTAGATAAAATTAATAGGGCCCTGGACATTCCATGGAAGTTTTTGGATTAACATTGTGGGAAATGGTTCATAGAAACCTAGAGACTTACCAACTCCAGGCCTAATGTAATTTATCAGTTAGACTGTAATAAGAAAGACTAATAGGAAAAATATGCAAATATCTATTAGAATTTTGTATCCCAAAATCGAGAAAAATAAATGCCAATATTAACCTTCAGGATGAGCCCTAGAGATCAGAACTCTAAAAAAGATATATGTTAGTTCATTTCAGCTTCTGAGTTAGGTCTTCAATTCAACATTAGAGGGAAAGAGAAACAAGCAGAATTTAATTTTGCAAATCTGCAAAGAATGAAAATTGAAACTATAGACAAGATCTGACTGGAAATTGCCCTACAAATTAAGTCATGATATCTTTCTGTTACTGTGTTTGCACTGGGATAGAATTTACAAAGTATTTTTTAGAAAGTACATACTGATTTGCGGTCTGTTTGTGAGCATGTAGTAATCAAAGTTTAGTGGCTAGACACATAAATAACATGCTATAATTTTATTTCCTGATTGAATATATGCTATTAGATTTCTACTGCAAATACTAATAATTACACATTTCCATGAATATTCTGCAATATTATGTTAAAATTGGTTATTTCAGTAAATAGTCCTTCCAATAAACTTATTAGCTATAATGGTCAAGAAAATATTTTGCAGTTCAACTGGCGCTACACCCAGTTTACTAAATTGTGTAAGAAGCTAAAAAACCCCTAGAAAAATTTCAGTACTCTACCATGGATAGTTAGACCATTGCTTATTTTACAAATCCAGGCCATGATCCTGGAATGACAGGTTCACAACTACACGCACTGTGAGTAGTTCTAGTGAAACAAATGGGTCTACTCGCAATCTATAAAGTTAAACATCTGACAAACTTTTACCTAGCCACATCACCCTATACCAGGAAGGGGTAAAAATTTGCAATAATAGACATAATTTACTCTCGTAAAACAAAATAGGTATAAACGGATATATAAAATTTTAGGATATATCTACACTTTTCCCTACATTTCCAACAAGGGGAGTGTGAATAGCAGTGTGCATCGAAGTGCTGATTGTAACTCTCCAATGTGATGCTGCAGGTGTAAATGTAAAAGACCTAAGTTTTAAGTTCATGCTCACAGCATCCACACAGGGGTGTTAAAGTGCAGCAGTTCTGTGTGCATTATCATCACACCTCCTTAGCCTGACTGCGGGACAGAGTAGACATGCCCTAAGTGTGATTTGCCTCAAACAAATTGAAAACTATTAATAGTGCCACCACTGGTTTCTTAAACCGTCTAAAAACAAAATCAAGTTATTAATAAATACATGGTTCTGGACGTACTAATGCTTAGGTAGTGAACAATTTTTCAGCAATACCATAGCATTGTAGGTATGTGAAAGAAATCGCATGCTTTGTACTGAGGTACTTTCATGTTGTTAATAATAATATTAATATGCAGTAGAAATTGCCATAATGGAATACACTAATAGTCCACCTACTCCAGCATCCTGTCAATTTAAAAAATATGGTTGCACTTTCTTTGTGAATCGAATTCCATTGGGAGATTTTTTTTCTTGACCCTAGTTGATGGGTTGTGTGTATCCTAAAACAGAAGACTTGATACCTTTTGTAATTTTACCTTCGCTGTTGTAACTTAGTAGACACTATTCTTTTTTATAAAGACTTATCCTTTTGAGAATCCTGCTAAAACCTTTTTCTAAATAATATCCTGCAAGAATGTGTTCTACAAGTTACTATCTGTTGCACTAAAGCATTTCTTTGTATTCATTTTACATTTATTGTCCTCTTGTTTGATTATAGGAAAGAGTAAATGCTTATGATCCCTTGCCTCTTCTCTAAGCTGTTCTATATTCCCTTTATAATATTCTCATTTATTTTTCTCCTCCTTAAACTGAAAAATCTTAATTTTATTCTCTTGGAATTTAGAATCCATTCACTCCACTGCACTGCCCACCACTTACCACATTTCTGTGATTAGTTTGACAGTCCTTCCTTGGTCCATCTCAATTTCTATGTTCTATTTAAAATGAAATAATTAAAATGGGACAATCTAAAGTGGTTACTCTAACTTGGATTTATTTTTAACTGTTCCACAGGGGCTTTCTCCCAGTCTTTCCCATTTTAAGCATAAGGAACCTTTCTCAGAGCAGTAGTCTTTTAAAAAGCAAGCACAGTAATTGTATTATATTATTTTCTGTGTTATTCTGTCCCACCCTAACATTTTCCCCTGTGTCTGCTTCTGTGTACTGAACAAGACTCATGTTCTCCCTATATCTTTTTTCCTGAGTGCTTAGTATAATTTCAGAGCCCATCACTGTTTGTTTAATTTAAATTGCAGCTTCTATAGTGCATTTGTCATTGCTGACTTCATTTGCTCTCATGTTGCCCAATTACCTAGCTTTTTATTAGATGCTCTGCACTTTCTCACAATCCTCCCTACTGTCTTCTGACTAACATAAACAATGTGTGTTGTCAGCAAGTTTTACCAATTAACAGTTGCCTTCTAAGTCTTTAATAAATATATTGAACAGCACCAATGATAGCACTGATCTCATAAGCATGCTGCCATTAACCTCTTTTAGTGATGACACCTGGCCATTTGTTCTGATTCTTTATATTTAACCAGTCTGTAATCCAGGATGTTTTTACCTCTTTATGTCATTCTAAAGTTACAAATGTTCTTTAATAACCACTTGCAAAGGAATTTATCTATAGTCTTTTGAAAGCCTAAATAAATTATATTCACTGTTTTCCTTTATCCTCCATTTTGTTGAGTGTTTTAAGGTATTGTAATAGATTGTGGTGCCATGCTTTACCATTAGAGAAGATGTGTTGGCTGTCTCTATCATTACTTTCATCTAGGTGCATTAAAGCTCTGATTCAGCAGTGTCCATTGTTCTTTGAGCACAGTTTAGAGGAAGGAGGTGAGGGACCACAGAGACATCAGTTGCAGCTCCTTGATTATGGGGCCAGTGCTATGCTGGCCCTGGCATACTTTGGAGCAAATTCAGGGCTACTGTAAAGAACACTGGCTAACTGTAGCCTCTGGGGACCATTGTGCCATCTAAGAAGAATTGGAGTGTTCCCTTTCCAGACATGCACCCTATTTTGGACACTGCAGGATGAATGATGGTTGAAATTGGTAAATGGGCTTTGCACTGGCTGGAGACTCTCAAAACAGAGAAATCTATAGCATTTTTTCAGCCTCTTTGTATCCCTAAATTGGCATAAGAGTGCTGAATCACATAAGCTAATCCGTCTATATTGATTTTCTTAAATACTTTACTCAATATTTAAATAAGCATCACAAATCTATAATTCCCAACATCACCCTTAAACCTGTTTTAAAAATGGGCTGCCCTCGAGCTGCTTATAATGATAAATTGCATCCTTTTGTAGTGGTTCAGCATTTTGGGGCTTACATTATTCAGAATGCTGATGAAAAACACATTTATTGCAATTTAATCAGTCAAGGTTATCAGTCATGGAGCAGGAACTTTCTGTTACTCTGTACGTACAGTATCGAGTTGTATCTGAACTCAGTTGGGTCCGCCAGATATTACTGGAATACAAATACATGATAAATCTATTTTTATACATGATACAAATTTTCCTAAAATATGCCTCAGACACCAAGCTGATGCAAAAATAACTTTCCTTCTAAATAAGAATTTTTAAGTGTAAATTATTTCTTTGTATTTGGCTTCCCACAGGCATGAGTCCATCACTTGAATCTGTACCAATTTTCTCTGCTGTGTATCCTTAAGTTTTTACCTGTGCACAGGTGGTTACTAACTACCATGTTCTAGCTCTCGGGCATCTCCTCAAACCCACGCATGATGATGTGAAGAGGGAACCATTGTCTCCCATGATGGTTCATCAGACAGTTCTCTCAGAGAGTTTGTAATTCACACAGCACTGCATAATATGTGCCTAGGACTAGAATTTAGTGATGGACTTTCCCATAAAGGAAGCCTTATGCAAATATTTCTGTCACGGTGTAGACTGGGCCCTTTAAGAGAGAACTGGACTGTGGTGTTAGTGATGGTGAACATCTAGAGTGACTACTAGGGGGCACAGAGCAAGAAGATAAGAGTGTAAGCAGGAAGAGTGTAAGTCAATCTTGCATTCACCCCAGCCATGGTATGCAGGGTCTGTAATCTCTACATGGTCCAGCCAACCTATGCCTCATTAACAGCCTAGATGGGGCTTGTAAAGAGTCAAAAGGAAACTGAAATTGTGAGAGGAAGCCGTGACAGAGCTAGAAGGCTGCTGCAAGCTGCAGAAAGCAAAAGCCAGGAAGACTGGGGAGTGAACCAGGGGAGAGGCGGATTCTCTTTTGAGTAAAGAGGATTATTATATATAAGTAAATTACATCGAAAATGGGAATGTTTTCAGGACTCTGGACTGGTGGAGTTTATGTAAAGAGCCCTTAAGAAGGTAAACTGTGGCAAGGTGCCTACTGAGTGACCTCTGGCCACAATTGGGGCACTCCAGTGACAGCTGGCCCTGTTAGAATCTCATTTAAGTTCTTTCCATGCAGTCTCTCTATCCTGTTTGATTCCCTCATGCTTTCTAGGTGTAAGCACTTCTGTGGTATTGTTTTCTTTTAACTTGATTACTTTTAGATTGGTTGATTGCCTTTTTTATTCTGACTTGCAAAAGTTTATTCCATTTTCTTAGTTATGCTTGGGGTGGATTTTTAAAGGTTGGAGTTTTTTTGGTTTGTTTTTGTGGGTTATTTTTTCCTACAAAGTTTATTTACTCTCTGAGCTGTATTGCTCTAAATTATACCTCTTTTTGTAAAAATCTTTGTTCAAAAATGCTCTATCAGTTCGCTTAAACTTCATGCATGTAAAGATATTTCGTTTCTTCTTTTTTATATCTTAACTTATTTAGAATCTATCATTAAGCATCTTTGTTTTTGATTATTTTGGTTTTAATTTCCTAATTTTTTCCTTGAAGCATCTTTTTCCTGCCTATGTCTTAAAAAATCTAATTTTTTGAAGTTGAGTTATAATGCTCTAAGTCTTGGTAGGAGTACCCGCTGTGATAATATCACAGCTATATTATATTACCCATAATGAGTCCTGATCCAACTCTTTTGGGTTACTCAGAAGCAATTACAAGTGGTCTCTTTTCTTCTATGCATCAAATCAAACAGTTCGGTTTCAAGAAAATGTTTTTTTTTTTCTAAATGGTCAAGTATTTGGTTATTTTTGTGTAGTGGAAGTCGCCCATAATTAGGGCATTTCTACACAAACAATGCTGCTGCGGCAGAGCTGTACTGATACAACTGCATTGCTGCAATATGTCAGGTGAAGACGCTCTATGCCAATGGCAGAGTTCTCCCATCAACTGTGGTAAAGTCAGGCCAGATGGCTAAAAAGGGTATTCCAGGGCCGATATGTGAGCCCCAGGATGCTAAAAGCCCTTTTCCCTGCAGACAGGGGATAGGTTACTTCAGGTCAATTGGAGGCACCTGGACCCATTTAAGAGCCTAATCCAGGTGTATTTAAACCCTGCCTTCCCTAAAGATGGGGAGGACCATTGGAGAAGGAGAGGAAGGAGCATGTAGAAGGTTGTGGCAGTTAGAGGAGGATCACCCAGGACCGGTAGTAGTGTTTCCCCTACAGATGGAGAAGTGGAGCAGGAGAGACTCTGATCCCAGCCCGCAGGAAGGACTGGTGGCCCTCTGAGCCTCCAAAGCTCCACCACGTACCCTGCATCCCCTGGAGGGGCCCACAAAGAGGTACCTCCCTGGGCCCGGGGTCAGATACACAGACTGGGACTACCTGCCCTCCCCTGTGGGGTTGAAGGGCAGCCCTCAGGCCTGAAGTAAGGCCTGAACCCGACCACTCTGTGAGAGAGGCGCTGGGGGTGGCATCACCTCAGACCCCTGGCCAGAAGAGACTGTGGCCGGCCGGTGAGACCCAGAGGGGACTTGATTTACCACACAACATAAAAAATACACCCCTGCTAGTGGCATAAGCTACAATGGCGGGAAAAGCTCTCCCACCGACAGTGCTATGCACACTACCACTTAGATTGGTGTAACTTATGTTGCTCAGGAGGTGAAATATTCACACCCCTGAGCAAGATAAATTTTGCTGACATAAGTGGTAGTGTAGACATAATCTTTAACTCTGCTAATATTTTCTTTTGCCTTCCTGATTCCTCAACTTTTTGACTTCACCAATGGAACCCTGTGTGCATTCTGGTATGTTGCATCTGTAAATATTTCTATTTCTAGCATTTATAAATAATCTATTTCCAGTGCTAGGTCCAGCTATCAGTGGCTTACCCTCCTTTGTTGGGCTACTGCTGATGGGGAAGTAGAGAAAGTACCATTACAGAACAGGGAGCAGCTTCAGCACCTGCATAGACAAGACAGTTCATGGACCTTTCATAAACCAGAGAGACTCAAAGTTTTAGGAGTTTAAGATTTTGGGGCGATGTTTCATGTGTCACGTTTGGTGTCTTGTCTTGTTCTACAACTTGTCTGTTATTTTAGAATTTCCCAAATAATATTTCAGAAATAAATGAAAAGGATTAAATCCACTTGGGAATTAAAGTTTGTATTGCTCTTGCAAGGTGTTGCCAGAAATATATATGAAAAATAATCATAATGTTAAAAATGTTCTTGCTGGCTTCCCTTTGCTCTTCTGTACAGGGATCCCATGCAGAAAGTGGCTCCTCTTCAGACATTAGCACCCTTTCCTCTTCATTCTGCCCAGTGAGCTGGAGCAGCTGCATTTTGCACCCTTCAGGCTCCCTTTCTCCATCATTTCCCACACAGCACAGTGACTGCCATTTGGGACTCCCTCTGAACACAACAGATTGGCTGCTGAGCCCTCTCCACTCTTGGCTGTGCTAGGATAAGTGAGATTGAGTTGGTGACTATATGAAAAGATTTTGGTGCATGTTTGGGTGTAGAGCTAGTTGAAATGTTTCTATCTAAACTTATTTCAACACAAAATTGACATTTTTATTCAAAAATTTTAACATTTTCTGTCAAAATATGGAAAATTATATTTTTGGAAAAAAATTATTTATCAAAATTTGCAAAAAACCCAACTCTGAAAAGTGTTAGTTTTTCATCAACTTAATGTAAGAAAATTATTTACCATTTTCAAATGGCTCTCTTTGGCTGTGACTAGGTAATAGCGTGATGATCTGGCTGCAAAGGACTGGGGAAGGGGTGGGAAAGAATGAGAGGTGGGAACCACCTTCCCGTTTGATTTCTGGATCAACTGAGTGGTCAGTGAAGACCTGCTCAGTTGATCCAGAAATCGACATATTAAGACCACCTTTTCAAGTGGCGTAGCGCTGTGTCAATGGGAACATGGTTCCCATTGGCGCAGTGCAGTGAAGATGTCTTGCAGAACAGAAGCACTTAAGTTGACGGGAGTTACACAAGTTTTTTCTGTAGTTTGTGTCACTTCAGTTGACTGTCACCGAATCTCCAAGGTAAGTGAAGACAAGCCCTGAGACAGATGTCAAAATGTTATGAAAAAAAGTGAAAAAAATAAATGTGAATATTGTGTTTAGAAACAGCTAAAACTCAGTTATGACAGTCTGAAGCAAATGTCCATTAATTACTCCAACCTATAGACTCTATTGTGCCTGTACTCCTTCGCAGTTTGCAGATAGCCCTGATTTGCTTAGACATATTCTAAAACATAGGCATTCCATCACACCAAGGTTTGTATTTTTACAGATTACAAGTAAATACTGCTTAGAGAAGCATTCATGTAGTATAATTCCTTCTTGTCACTTAAATTGTTTATGTAGGGTAGCATAAATAGAACTCTGGCTTCGTCTGGTCACCTTCTGCATTAACTCAGACCATGCTCCATTTAATTTTTTGCTGATCTTCTACATGAGTCCATTTTTATGTTGTAAACTATTGTGGTAGAACAAGAAGACAGGTTTTTGCTTGAAGGTGATTTTTTGGAGCAAGTTGCTACAGTTTTCTGTGTACAACCATTGGAGTAAATTGCTTTAAGTGGTGTTTTGCTTCACTGAAAGTTTTCACATGGGGCGTTCAATAAGTTGTAACATTTTTTAAAGCACACTTGTCTTATATAAACAAGCGTATATCTCAAATCCTAATATAATTTGGTTTTAAATTAGATTTTGTAATAGCAAATACTGTCTCTTTCTCCACAGGTGCCAGAATGGTGCAAATAACATTTATTTATAGTTTTGAAGCTTCAGGTAACAATTATGTCATTAATCATGTAAGGGGCTCTTTGCTTTAAAAGCAGCACTCTTGTGTTCAAAGCCATCCTGCAAGGGGGACAAAGGAGTTTGTGTTTTAACCTCAGAATCAGTTTAAGTCCTCTCATGCCACAAAACATGACTAGTGCAATCTTTCAAAATTGTTCACAAATGTGGTTCCATCCTGCTGCTTTTTTGCTGGAATAAATTGTAAATTTTATTGCTAGTTACTTACTTTTATTTATATTGGTGTCAGCTTGGTTCAGTTAGTAAGGTCTTTTTACCTCTGCTAAAAATTCATCCTGAGTCCCACGCATAAATCTGTGTTCTTATCCAGTGCTGACAAGGTCTTGCAGTACTTCCAGAGGAAGTGCTGCTGCACAATTTAGAAGTGCTGTGCATTGGAACTCCTCAAGGTCTCTTTGGTCCATACTAAGAATAATACTTACCATGTACTTTACTTACTGTCCACGTGGAACTTACAGATCCTATTGCTGAGACATTTTTTAGAAAGTGTAGCAGAATACCCAGTCTTCTGCACAGCATTTACTCCACAAACAAAATTGATTTTAATGTGAGTTGTTGAATGCATAATGGCTGTTCCATTTGCCTACAGTTACTACACAAAATTACTTTGCAGATTTACAGATTTCATATATTTTGAATATGAAAAGTTCTCTATGCAGCCAAATTCCATTCTGTTTCTCTTACTCTGTTTTCTAGTGTGTAAATATTCCCCCCCCAAAGCTGAATAAAGAGGCTTTGTGATTTTCCCCCATACAGTATCTGTGAGAATACTTAGATACATTTAGAGGAAAGGTTCTCAAAGTCTGACTGGTAAGAGCAGAGCTAGACAATGAATATGGAAACATAGAATGTTATCAGCTGTAAAGGATTTCTGGTAGCACTGGAGTCTGAATCAATTATTTTACCAAACCACTGGCTACAGAGCAAAATACATTTTTTAACTGTCAAAACTCTGTTTTTAACGCTGTTAAAAAAATATTGAGTCCTGTAGCACTTTAAAGACTAACAAATTTCTGCAGGCATAAGCTTTCATGGGCTGCAACCCACTTCATGCCGCCCGCCAAAGCTTATGCCTGCAGAAATTTGTTAGTCTTTAAAGTGCTACATGACTCATTGTTTTTGCGGTATAGAGACTAACATGGCTACCCCTCTGGAACTTTTCATTTAAAAATGTTTCCCTTAAATCTTAAGATTATAATGTAAGGTTGCACAGTTCACACTACACCAGATTTAATTATTATTACTATTATTATTATGTATTTGCATTGCAGTTTCACACAGCAGCACCCAGTCAAGGCTGCAGCTCCATTTTGCTAGGTGCTGTACAAGCACATAATAAGTGATGGTCCCTGAAGTCAAATCTGTGTCAAGATGAAAGCAAGTGAAAGTGAGAAACGGAGGATAGAAAGGGATGGTGAGAAAGGGCAAGAGTAACAAAAATAAGTCCATGTGACTTGCATAGTTTAACTGTTGCACAACTTGACTTTGTCAGATAGTTTACATATTTTTTTAATTAAATCATGTTTCCTCAACTGATGCTCAATCAAATAGTTATTGGTTCGCTGATTTCTTTTAAGTATTATAGCAGCTGTGATTTTAAGGTGTAATCTGAAAGAGGAGATGGTGTGGAGTAGTAGGTTCACCACATTTATTAAAAGCTCTGCATGGTATCTAGTGTAACTGGCTATGCAAAATGATTCTTTTATTAAAACTTTTATCTTCTACTGCCCTTCTGTCCTCTTCCTTGTCAGTAGTGAAATAAATACTTTTCATGTCCTTCCTCAAGCAATACTGGAAAGACTGGACTTAGTTTTGTGAATCTACATTTGAGAAAAGTTTCCCAGCTATCAGAGCTGTTGGAGTCGGACCAGAAAGCTAGCACGACCTCCATAGGCTGTCTTGTACTGCTATCAGCCATTCATAAACCACCTTTGTTAGGGTGGTTATCATTGCTCAGTTGCCCTCCAATTATATAGATGTTGTTATATCTTTTGTTCTCGTCATAGTATCTTCAGATGTGTGCTGGTAGAGAGTGACAATAAGTGACCTGTTGCTGCCAACCTGGTTGGTAACCCAAGAAGTATTGCACTTTAATTTTTACAAGATATTTTAAATTCAGATATGGTATGTGCAATATTCAGTACAGCTACATCATTTTTACGACACAAATGTTCTGATTACTTGCAATTTTTTAAATAAAGTGCTGTTGACTCTCTCTCTCTCTCTCCATGTCAGTTGTCTTTACTGTAGTAAACAGAGGGAAATTTAATCTGATAAACTGATCAGAAAAACACAATTCAAAAGAAAAAGTTAGCATCCAGTGCTACTATGTGTCCCACAGGTTCTTCCACTTTGACCAAAACTGCCTCCACTGGTGAGTTAGAGGAGCACATTGCGGCTACTACTCGTGCTATTACTGTTGCTAGCACATCTGCTGATGTTACTGTATCCAGTGTTACTGCTGTCATCAACCATAGACTTTCTGAAGAGCAACGAGCACAAGCTATACATCTCAGAAAATCAGTTCTGGAACCCACCACTTCCAAAGAAATGCTCTCCCTTCATCAAGCAAACACACAAAGTGCAAGAAGACGACCAAGAAATGATGAGCAGATAGAAAGAACTAAAGAACTTGCAGTTGTTACTCATAGAGGTATTGGATGTTATTTTATTTGTGCCCATTTAGTTACAAACACAATATTTCACACAAACTAATGGTGAAAAGGTCAGTTACAGAATCAGACAGTGAAACTGAGTCAAGTGGTGGAAACTGAGGGATAGGGTTTAAATCAGATTAAAACTCAAAAAAGGAAGGTGTGCACTTTTGATTCTAGTGGGCAGGGGGTGAAAAGGAACCTGTAAGAAACAGCTATAGTAACAGAAACAAATCATTTTAATTATAGAAAGGCAAAGAGGACAGAGAAATGTAGGGTCTAATTATGGTTACTCTTACCCTGTTTTATATTATTAAACCTCCTGATTTACACTAGTATAAGTGATATCAGATAAAGTTCAGAAAGGGGAGATAAAAATTAAACTAAATATCAATGTTACTTATTTATTTAGGCATGACCCCCTATGACATTAAAAAAAGTACATTATAAGCAGTTGTGGTCTCCAAAAAATATCCACTGTTATCCAGACCTACCAAGAAATCAAAAACAAAACAAAAAAAATCCTGTAGTTTGGCTTTTTTAAAAAAAACATCTGTATGTTATCTGTATGCCAAACAAAAGTTAATGAATGAAGCAAAGTGAGCAAACTGGGAATTCAGTGTCAAATGCTAATAGCTTAAAATTGACATCTTCCTGTATCCAAATTATTTAGTCCATGTAGGTAAGCAGTAATAGTAAGGTTAATGTAAACAAAACATTTTATTTTAGTCAAAAGGTAACTGCCTGCCTGAAATTATGGTTTTAGAAACAAACATAGTTCAAATTATTTAATTTAATCTGCATAGAAATTCAAATATAGAGTGAGTGTCACTTATTTTGCTATTTCATGCCAACATCTCAGAAAGTTCATGGTAGGTGCTGATAAATGTTACATTATTTGCATCTGTTGAAATTTTTTATATGTATGCTGTGCCATAGGTTAATGAACATCAAATGTGCTGAAGGGCAATACATTTTATGTAAAAAAAACAATTTGTACATAAGAGATTAAATAGCTTTTCTTTTGTTAATTAATTTTCAAGTGAGAAATCTGTTGTGCTCCTATCACAAATACACAGGGTCAGATACTTAGCTGGTATATTTTGATGTTAGCTCCATTTTCTTCCATGGAACTCCAACCTGTTTATAACAGCTGAGGATCTAGCCCTATAGTATCTGAAAAGATTCTGCACTCGGAATCAGACTTTGAAACACTAGAGTGTGAACGTTGGTTACATTTTACACACGAAATGATCTAGTAAATTTGAACATTAAACACAGAGAACCACATTGGACTCCTATTTGCACTAGGGTAAATCTAAGATACCTTCATGGATATTCACTAGTGTAAATGTGTGGAATTTGGGTTATAATAACTATGTGTAAATTTCCTTGAAAACATCTTTGGTTGGAAAAGAAAGTGGGGGGAAGAGTCAGGCTTAATCAAATAATAAAAGGCTGTTCCAATCTGTTAGAATAATGTAAAGAGACACTTATTGTAGCACTCATTGAGCATAGTATTTCTGAAATGATGGTTAATTCATACATATGCAATCCTTTCTATCTATCACATCTACAGTATGTGATCTCTTCAGCAAAATACAATGTCATTTCCACTGCTTTCCTACTGTCTTTCCTCCTCTGAACTGTCCTTTCTGTCAGTATATCTTAAGGAGCATGTAAAATTTGTGTTGTATTATAATATTAACATACAAAATTTTCTGTTAGGAATGGACAAATGATATTTAAAAAAAAAAAGATGAGAAAGGGACTGAAACTCTGGTGAGATATTGTCATTATAATTGTTAGAAATAAATAAACGGGTTGTCCTGGGGCGGATCGGGGAGATGGAACCCTTTCCTGCCTGCTCGTTTCACCTCAACGCCGCAAGTGAGCAACGAGGCAGTTACTGTACAATTCTTTTATTCATAACAGTATGTAAATGTATACATTTCCAGCAACTCACCGTAGACCCTTATTTGGTTATATTGACACCTATAAAATGAATATTAACAACTACACAATGAAAACAATTATATCCACCCTTGTTTGTTATTTACAGGATTACCTGTACATCACCTTAAAACCTATTCATTTTACACTAACGTTCTCGGAAGTAAAGGTATGCTGGGGGGGAAGAAAGGCCTTGCTCAGGAGAGGGAATAGTTATTTTGTTAGCCTCCTTCCCTGTGCAGATGGCCAGGAAGGGAGGAAAAGAAAAGAGATAACAGACTCTAACTAGAATTCATACCAATTAGCAGAAACAAGGTTTGCCTGTGCCATGACCCTGTTCCCTAAAACTTAGGCTTGACCATTTGTCCAGCTTTTAACTCTTTACTTTCCTACAGTAATTATTGATTAAATATTCATATTAAAATAGTGAAGAAAGGCCTCTATCATTATGGAAACCCTATTGTACTGGGAACTGGACAAACACAGATGAAGATAGTCCCTGCTCTCAAGAACTACTTACAGACCAAGCCATAATCTAGTTTTATGTGCATGGAAGTTCAAAAAGGCCGTCTGCTACTGTGTGCTCTTTAAAGGCTGCCATTTTTTATGATAATGAATTGAATGTAGTTATCTTTGAATTACAAATGAATAATGAATGTAGTTATCTTTGCAGAGTACTGTGAGTCCTGGCTTTGCATTATGAACCACACAGGTGGGCCCTTGTGTCTGTGGGAAGCCCCAATGACTTCACTGGAGCTCTGCATACTTCAGGAGCCTGCCCATGTGATTCTCTATGCAGGATTGGGGCCATAGCTTGCAATCTCCATACAGTTTCAGATTGACCTGAATGAAATGTAATATATGTAACCATAAATATTGTTTTATAGTATCTGAAACAAATGTAAACCTCTGACCTTTAAGAGGGTCACCCCTTCATCACCTTCTTGACAAGTATGAAAATGTCTTTATGTTAGGGAAGCCAGTACATTAGTGCAATATATTTAATATGCACCTTTCATGTATTATCTTAACATCCATGAAGCTGTCATTTGGTGTTCTATTTCCCATAATCTTTTAGGCATGATTTTACTGTATCATACCAAAATAGTACTATACATGTGTATGCTATTAATGATAGTGGCTGTTCATACATAGTGTACACAGCCATTTTTGGTTGATGGTCAATGTCATGTAGTAGAATAGGCATGTCAAGTTTGTCATAATTAGATAACCTGCAATTTTCTTCAGTGTGGTTCAACTCATCTCAAAGTTCTAGTCAAGTTCTTGTAGAGAAAACAAGAAGATAAACCGTATTACTGCAGGTCATAAGTAACTTAATAGCTGACTTATGGGGAGTTAAGAGGTTAAGAAGAAACTTCCCTTATGGGCAAGTTGTTCCATATTTGTTCCCTATGAGGTTTCTTGTACCTTCCACTCAAATATCTGGTATTGGCTGCTGACAGAGATGGGATATTTGATTTGGTGGGCTACTGATCTGGTCCTGCATGACAAATCCTATATTCCTGTGAAATTCCTTAAAGTCTCTAAGCAAATCAAAACTATGTGGCTCCCCATTAATATATCATTACTGTTTGACAGACACCAAACAATTTCAATTCTTCTTCTGTATATGGTAATATTCTCTGTATTCTTGGCTCTATCTCCAAAAGTTAAGAATTATGTTCCCAAAGCTACAAGATCAAAGAGTAAAATATGATCCATCCTTAGGAAGGCAAAGAATACTTGTTCTCAGAATGTTTTATTTCAGCCTATGATTTTACTAAGCTATATACTTCAAGTACCTTTCCCTAGGTCTAGTCCACTATAAATATTGGCATCATAGCCATCTGCTATTTAAGCAATAATGATGGACAAGGAAAAAATTTTGCTGGCAGTTGACGACCAGTTAGAACTGACTTATTTGACCCTTTCCCCATCTTAGATCATTACCAGCACTTAGTACAGTATGGTCTCTATACAACTCTCACTATTCAGTCAATTACATATGAAACCAGACCTGCATCACTGAAGTCAATGAGAATTTTGGCATTGATTTCAATGAGACCAGGATCTTTTAAGTGTGTTGTGCTTGCTTTTCAAGTGGCATTAATGCTTAATGATAGGTAGACAGTAAGTGCTCTATCCCTAACCTGGGCTTCAACAGCGTTGCTCATGTACAGCTTTGCAGGATCAGGGTCTAATATCATAATAGTATTTTTTTAACATGGACTCAGGCTCAGAAAAGTGTATCTATCTCCCTTCCCATAAACCAAGAATAATAACTCTTGCCATGAATAATCTGCTCTCATTCAGATTGTACTTCCCTTGAAACAACAAATGTCTAGTGCTAAGTAGATGTTAAGCATAAAACAGTAAATATGTGAACTGATCTATTTTCCTCAGACATGAAAGAAATCAGGATAAAATAAACTACCTATTTTCCTTCAATTCCTTGTCTTTTAAAGTTATTAAATACTGGGAAACTGGCCATAAATAAATCACATTTGTAAAAGATACTGCCTCACCTTTTTTTTTTCCCTCTCCCTCCCTCCCCATTTTCCAACTAACCAATGCCCAGAGAACTCAAAGTGTGCTGGTAACTTTAGCACTCTCTGCTGTTGCTGCAATATATGTCAATTTATGATGATACATCTATTCTTTACTGTGGGTTTCAGTAGCTGTTGTATAATAGATCAGACATGTGCTCCTAGTACAATAGTTTTTGTTGCATTTAGAGAAAATTCATTCAGATTGTATGCTTGTTCTTCGCATGAATTTCCAATATCAGGTGCAACTTGTGGGGTCCCTCAGTCGTTAATCTCTTCCTTAATTTTTATCCATAGCCTTCATCATTTCTATTTTGATGTCCAAGTTACACACAGAGAGTGGTGAAGGGTAATTTAAAATCCTTTTGTTTTAGTGGATATTTTCATCGTATATCAGTGTTTTCTAAAACTGAACACTTATTTTTCACCTGGAGTTAATAAGTATCCAGTACCATTGAAGACAATGGAGTATCATCATTGACTTAAGTGGGAACAGAATTGGGGCCACAGTACATGGCTACTGATTTTAACTTGGAAAAAGGTATACATGGTTCTTATTTCATGTGAATTGGACACTGTCACAGTAACCTGTTTCCTCATGTGCACAAGTGTATGCTTCTGTTCTCGTGTCTTTTGAGGTATGGAGAGGAATTAACTGTTTCTTTTAGATAATGCCCCAGAAATTAGAGCTTTCAGGGGGGATTTGAATGAGAAGATAGTGGAGGATTGGTGAGCCAGGATGAAGGAAGCAAGCCATGCATAATGTTTTATCAGTGATTAACATTATGAGGCCTCGTGCTGATTTACATTAATGCCACCTAACACCACCATGGTATTGTAAAGGGGCCTTAAAGTGGGCATAAATTTTATTTACAACTATTTTAAAGACACTTTTTACTGCCAGAGTAGTATCAAGTGGCTTTAAGATAAAATCCTGGTTTCTACTGAAGTCAATGGGAATTTTGCCACGGTGTGAACAAGTCATAAGACCTAGCCTCTCTTTGTTCACTTAAACATAGAGAAAGGCATAAGGTTAATTTGAAATAATTTTGATTAAACAATGATGAATAATCCCTGTTAGAGTGTTAAAAATATACATAGCAGAAATAAAGTAATGAACTTTCTGTTTTGAGAAGTTCAACACCGAACTATATGTTTACAAGATTGGCCTCTCTGCACAGACCGGCACAGTATCGAATAGGAAAATTTCACATGCTGTGAGCCGACCCACTGAGTTCAATGGGCCCGCATGCAATGCATAATTTTAAGCACATGCATAAAACTTCATAGAATGAGAATCTAAATTAGTGACACAAAGGTTGGAATTTAATTTTGTTTATTGAACTTCATCACAAATGGTAGTAACAAGCCTTTTTAAGGCATGAGTGTAAACATTTTCAAAAGTGCCTCAGGGACATAAGCCCTTAGGTCCTTTAAGTCTGGAAATTTTTACCCATCAGCTAACAGGCGGAAATGTCTCAAGGCTTTTATAATAGTTTGAATTTTTATCAATAAAAAGTAGGAAAAGAATTTTTTAAATTGTTGTATTTAACTTTTTAAAAGTTTTTCTGGTACCCTAAAATTAATTTATTCCCATATCTTCTGTCTCCCTAGCACCTAGGACCCGTTCCCCATCATTATCCTGTCCCCAACTTTCCAGCACTTTCCTGCTTTTCTCCTAATTTCTCACCATCCTACTTTCACTTTCACTTTCCATTTGGAAAAAGAACAGATCAAGAAAGCTTTAAAAGTCTTATAGAAAAGTACTATAGAATGCAAATAGAGATGGATGCCAATATACCTTCTATAGAATTTTTGAAACATCCTTGGAATAATAGAGGATTGCATACCTGTGATGGAATTCTATAGGCTGTTCTGCACAAGAAATATGCTTTTTTACCTTTTATAGGGTTTATCTCTAAGGGGAGGTGAGATCAGAGTATGGGAGGAAAAAAGATTTTGAAAAGAGAAAGGGCGAGAGATGGAATGTCAAGGGCTGGTCAGAGAAAGTGCAAAGGAGACAGCAGATGTGTGTACATGTGCTCACAGAAAGCTGGAGAGGGAATGAAGATGATGCTCCAAAGAACAACACTAAAGGTGTGATTAGAGAGGAAGGAGGAGAACTGAAAAAGGACAGAATCACAAGTACTAACTAATAATGATTATTAGCTAATCAAATTATTTATTTGACAGCAATTAGTGTAACCTAGGATTCTTCTCCGAGTAAATGCAGCCGTGTATTCCACTTAGGTGTGTGCGCACACAGGAATTTTGCCTAGCAGTACACACAGAGGGGTGGCACCTGCGTCTCAAGGCCATAGCTCCTCCCCTGGCTATATGAGATGGTGCCACTCTGATCTCCTTACAGTTCCTTCTGACCACACATGGCTGGAGTCAGAGCTCTGTGAGGGTCTTAACCTCTCAGTTCCATTACTCCTTCTAGGATCTTATTCTAGTTGTATGTATTTAGTTACCACTCTCGTGTTAGTGTTAGTTGGATTTAGTTAAGTTTTTTCCATGGTGATGCCCTCACCTGGCTTTAAACTTTTTCTCTCACATGGGGGAGCGATTCCCAACTATAAACCCGTACAAGGTGCTTGCTTTGGCAAAGACCACATCACAGAGTAGTGTTCGATTTGTAGTTCGTTCACAAAATGAAATCCAGTGGTGAGGGATCTTGGTTTAAAGCATCATCTTTTTAAACAGACCACGTGGCCTGCTTTGGCACCACGGCCTGATTCAGATGTGGTCGGGTCAAGTCAATGCTGCTGTTTCACACTCTGTGGCCATCACCTCTCTGAAGAGATGGATAAGTTGCTTTCCATTCAGTGCATAGAAGAAAAGGTTTCATAAGAGCAACTGAAATCATACCAGATTTCATTGAGACTCTTCCTCCTCCAGGAAGCTTATGGACCAACCTGGCATTGCTGCAGGCACATGGGAATGAGCAGGTCCTTCCAACCACTCCCCAGTACATTGACACCCCATAACATTGACTCTGGCTCTGGCCCTGGGTCATCCATTGAATCCAGTAGAGATGATGGTGATACTGGCACCAACTGTTGCCATGCCAGAAGCATATTAGTTTGCAGTGGCCCTTGTCTGTCTTTCCTTCCCAAGCTCTCCTTTGGTCCAGAATTTTGCCAGGGTTATGGCATCCTCAGCCACACTGCCTGGATGAGCTGTCAGCACCACATCCCAGTGTTCCCTTGCCACAGACTCTGGAAGTGAGGCTGGTGCTGGACTAAGCACAAGTGACCTCCCTAGCCCCAGGAAATTCCTCAGTACTGCGATGTTACCAGGGCAGCACGCCCCACCCTCCAGGGCTGACTTCAGCACTGATGCTTCTCTTAGCCCAGGAAACAACTGAAGCATACTTGGTGCTGTTTCCACCATTGACACCAGTGCATTCCTCCCTGTGGGTGATGGAGAAGTCAGACCGGTTTCTTGCGCCTTCAGCGTTGGCTCCATCCTTATCTCCTAAATCCCAAGGCTCCTTGTCATCCAGGTCGGGATCCTCCTTCTGCTGTCCATCACCTGACTGATATCTGGGACTTGTCAAGGATCAGTATTGGTACTGAGATGTGCACTTTTTCTGCAGTAGGGATGTGGTTCCTGGCATGGCGGCTACTGGTCAACAATGTCTTACCCCTCTGTGCCCAGTGGGCCCTTGAAGCTGTGAGTTGCTTCTCCAGTACAGAAGTCATACTCCTCAGCTCGCTCTAAAGCGAGATTGGAGGCAAGGACTGTTGATACACCACAGCTTGAGGCACCAGTGAGCCTTCTCTATGCTGGGCCTACTGAGTTGTCCCTCCCACTCCGACCAGTCCAGGACTGAGATCCAGCCTTGGCACAGTTAACTGCCTTTTCTTCCTCCCTGGATGATTCAGTAGTGCCTAGTTCTTCCTCTCCTTTGGTTCCTGAGTACTTCAAGGCCAACCAGAACTTTTTGCGGTGTGTGGCTGCTCCCCTGGGTATTCAGGCAGAGTTCCTGAAGCATAAATTATTGGATATCCTGCAACCATCTGCTCCTGGGAGAGTGGCCCTCCTTATAAGTGATGTGCCTGGAGCTTGAAAATTTCTTTGGACCACATTGGCTTTGGTACTACCTACTATGAAACAAATGGAAAAATGCTACTTTGTTCCAATGCATGGGGTTAGAAGGTTTTTATGTCCATCCAGTGTCAAATTCCCTGGTCACAACCATGGTGAATGATATTGCCCAGAAGGGCAGATTTAAATCCTCTTCTAAGGACAAGGACTCTGAAAGGAGGGACTCAATGGGTAGAAAGATTTACACCTCATCCTCTGCAAATGCAGATTGTGAACCAGCAGACAGTGTCCAAAGACAATTTTTTTAATTGGGCAGCAATGTCTAAGTTTGTGGACCAGCTGCCTGAAACCTCCAGAGAAGGATTTTAGATGTTTATCATTGAAGGCTGTTTGGTGGCCAAGATGTTCTTGTAGTCCATGCTGGATATTGTGGACACTTCAGCGGGAATTATGGCATACAGTCCTATATGGTCACCCTGAGAAGGGCTTCCTGACTGCAGAGTTTGAGCATTGCTTCCAGTGTGCAGCAGACTACAGGGGATTTACCCCTTGACAGCTGGGAGCTTTTTTTTTGGACAAGTCGGATGAGATTCTGCAGTCCTTCAAGGATTCTGGGGCAATTTCTTGGGCGTGTATACAGTGGCAGAGAAAAGTTGCCATTATGGTGGCCAACAGCTACATCATCCACAACACACCTTTGGGAAGCATTTTCCTTGCTGGAGACAGCAGGAAAACCCCCAAGAAGAGGCATATGTTCCAGAGGAGGAGGCATTTGGGTCCAGGGCTTGGTCAGGTAACACAGCCCCCCAAGTTCCCATTTTGATTCCTTTGTCCAAAGCAGTGGTCCAGTCATCACTCTCTTTACCTCATCTCTGTTGTGGGACAGGCTGGCTCAATTTTATGATTTTTGGCGCTCAGTTACAGTTGGGTCCTAAGCACCATCAGATCAGGCTATGTTATCCTTTCCACTCCTTCTTCCCTGTCCCTCTTTAGGGACCCCTCTCACAAGATACTGCTCTTCAAGCATGTCCAATCTCTACTGGTTTTGGGACTTGTGAAGAAAGTTCCTCTAAATCACTGGGGTAACATTTTTTATTCCCAGTATTTTCTGGTTCCCAAATCCAAAGAAAGGGGTAAGACTAATTCTTGACTTTTGCAACCTCAACAAAATATATCAGGTACATGAGATTCTGAATGGTCACCCTGTTGATTTTCCTTCCTGCATTATCTCAGTATGCCTGGTTTACTGCCCTGGACCTTCAGGATGTCTATTTTCATGTGGAAATTTTGCCAAGTCACAAAAAAGTTCTTCTGGTTCATCAAGACGGAGCTCCACTTTCACTACATGGTCCTTCTTTTTGCCCTCTCTTCTGCTCCCAAAGTTTTTACCAAGTGTATGTTTGAAGTTATGACTTACCTCAGGAGGAAGGGAATTTATTTCTTCCCATATTTGGATGACTGGTTGCTGAGGGCCAGGTCCAGAGATGAAGTTCTTTCTCACATACATAGTACACTGTGCTTACTCCACTGTCTGGGTCTCATTCTAAACACTGGAAAGTCAGCTTTACTTCCCACTCAGAAAATCGAATTCATTAGGGCCCTAATAGACTCTACAAGTTTGAGAGTGTTTTGCTAACCAACTATTTTCAGGTTATTTGTCACCTTTGTCTTGGTCTGCAGTCTCAGCCTTCCATGACAGTTCACATGTGCCTGAGGCTCTTGGGCCACTTGCACATAAATGGGCTAGTTTGCAATATTGCATTTTTGCCTCCTTCAAATGTGGCTCAGGACAGTGTACTCTATGACTCTTCACTTCTTGGACAGATTGATCTGCCTCCCTCTGCTGGTCTGGAAACTGCATGTCAGGGTGTTCCCTTTATCCGATCCCTGTCAGCCAGGTCTGTTGTCACCAATGTCTCCCTGATGGGTTCGGAAGCACATCTGGGGTTGGTGATAGTTCAGGGTCTGTGGTTGAAGCAGGAGACCTCACTGTATATCAACATGCTGGAGCTTTAGACCATCTACAATATTTGTCACACCTTTCTGAACTGCATCAGGGGCTCAGAGGTTCACATATTTACTAACAATACCACTACGTCGTATTATGTGAATAGGCAAGGAGGAGTACATTGGGGTGCTCTACCAAGAGGCGATCAGGTTGTGGCAGTTCTGCATCAAGGAGAATATTATTCCGAGGGCTAAACATTTGTCTGGATCCCAAAATCATCTAGCAGACCATCTCAGCAGGAATTTTTCCTGAGTCATGAGTGGTCCCTGAGGTCAAGTGTCCTGCAGGTCGTTTTTCTGACTTGAGGCATTTTTATGAATGCCCTGTTTGCTACAAGAGACAACAGGAAATGCCACCTGTTCCGCTTTTATGTGAGCCTCAGTCCAGGCTCCCTGACTGATTCCTTCTATCTCAGCTGGCAATCAGCTCTTTGGTACACTTTTCCTCTGATCCCAATCATTGCATAGGCTACACTCAAGCTGAAAGTAGATCAGGCCAAGTCCTCATTGCCCTGGTGTGGCTGAGGTAATGTTGGTTCTCTGTCCTTTTCACACTGTCGATTCAGCCTCCCATATCCCTTCCTCTCCATCTTGATCTGCTCTCACAGAATCATGGTTACACTTCTCATCCGAGGCTCAGCTTCCTGCATCTCACTGTGTGGCTGCTCCATGGTTGAATGAAGAGGGAGAGCGATGTTCAGCAACTGTTTGACAGATCCTACTCAGTAGTAGAAAACCCACTATTAGGATGGCCTATATGGCAAAATGGGAAGTGTTTTTCAGTGTGGTTAATGGCCCACAGAGTTCAGCCGACATAGGCCAGTATCCCAGACATTTTGGAGTATTTTGCTGCATCTTCAGTGGTTCGGCCTTATACTTGGCTCGTTGAGAGTGCATCTCGCAGTGATGTCAGCCTTTCATCCATACACTCATGGAATATCAGTGTTTTCCAATGCCAGGTTAGCTAGATTCTTGAAAGGAATCACTCATCTCCATCCACTTGTACAGGAATAGGTTCCCTTATCGGACCTTAGCACCATCTTGGAGGCCCATGGGATGGGACCCTGTCTGAACCTCTGGCATCCTGTCCCTTTTCTCTCATGTCAGAAAACTATATTCTTTGTGGTGATAACATCTGCAAGGAGATTGTGAGAGTTTCAGGCTTTGATGGCAGAACCTCCTTACATGTCTCCAAAGACAAAATGACGTTACATCCATACCCAAAATTTGTGTCTAAAGTGGTCTCTCAGAGTCACTTAAGCAAGGCAGTGTATTTTCCTATGTTTTTTTCCTAAGTCACATTCTTCACTGGAGGAGCAGCATCTTCATATATCACTTTGTCTAGATTTTTATCTGGACAGGGCTAAATTTTTTGGGGGCCTCGCCTCGTCTGTACACAGACCATATGAAAGGAAAGTAGTCTCATTACAGACATTCTCTAAGTGGATAACTTTCTGCATCAAGATTGCATACGATACAGCTTTAGCCAAATCCCTTGTATAGGTGTGAGCCCATTCTGTGTGAGTGCAGCATTCCTAAGTGACATCTCAATTTTGGATATTTGCAGGGCTGACACATTGTCATCAATATATACTTTTACAATCTATTATGCCATTATCACGGTATCCAGAGCAGATGCAAACTTCAGGAAGGTGGTCCTACAGTCCTTGTTTAAATAGACTCTGAGCCACACTACATGGGGATAATGCTTGTGAGTCATCTATGTGGAATACATGTCTGCATCTACTCAAAGAAGAATATAGCGTTATTTACTTCAACTGTGAATCTTTGAGATGCGATAAAGCCCTATATTCCACAACCCACCCTTTGTTCCTTCTGACCTATGAGTCTATGAGTCCCTCCTGCAGCAAAGTTTAGTTTCTGGACATTTGGTGTAAAGGAACTGAGTGAGGTCTGGGCTCTGACTTCCTCCTTCCCCCGGCAAACACACCAACCAGAGTGGGCATATCATAATCTGCTGCTGGTATGAGCCAGCGACTAAGTGTTATGCATCACCCACTCCCAGAGCAAGAAATAATAGGGAACTGAGTATCCGAGATGTGTGTTTGAAACACAGTGCTTCTTCGAAATGAACCTGGGTGATGTAAATTAACCATTTTCTCTATACTGTGCCTTTAGGCCGTAGACACCTGTGACATGCTCTGCCCCTTAACCGGTCAGCCACCCACACACTACATTTTGCTGTATCTGTTCTATATTAATTGGATTCGTCAGAGCTAAGTGTGTCTCTTTGAATCCCACTTTAGATACTGAATAATGTTCTTCATAATCATCTTAGAGTCCATTTTCCTCTCTTTTGCATATTATGGCTGTTAGTTCAAATAAGGCTCTATCTACCAGATGGGGAAAACAGGTGAAAAGATTATTTACAAAGTGTAACACTATTAGGACTGAACTACACTAGCCTTTTTCCTTTTTTTTTTTTTTTTTTTTTACTCTAGTTGCTAAAGCAAAAGTGGTAACAGTAGCATAAACGGACTTCAGGGAACAGCTGATATTTTAAGCACCTTATTATATACACCTGCTCTGATCAGTTTCCTGGAGCTTTGTCTAGTGCTCAAAGTGTTGCTACTGGTGCTGGACTTGAACTAGTGACAATAATGACAAGGAACAAAAACTATCCTAATATAGCATATATGTAAAGGGCTATATACAATAATAGGAAAAGACCTGAAAGAAATACAAGACAAGATACTAAAAGTATAACTTAAGTATATATAGGAATATAGTAGTCTCACTTAAAAATTTGTCAGATAAATACATGCAGTTATTACATCATGGGCTCAATCCAACTCCCATTAAAGTAAGACCCCCATAGAAATCTATCTACCTAAAGTAAACATGTGACTCCTACCACCATATTATCTAAACACTTCATAACCTTTTGATGCACTTATCTTCACAGAACCTCTCTGAGGTAGGGAAGTGTTTTTATCCTCATTTTTACAGAGGGTAAACTGAGGCACCGAGAGACTAACTCTCCAAGGTCACAAAGAAAATCTGCAGTGGAGCAGAGAATTGAACCTGGGTCTTTTAAGTGCCCTAACCCTTAAGCCATACTTCTGCTCTCAAGTCAATGTGGCTGGAGTTGTCCTTATATGCAATAACTCCTGTGTTTCCTGTATATTCCTTGAGGGAATTCCCTGAGTACCTTCAAATACTAAGGTAAAGTTATTTAGATATTTAAGGCAATTGGCAAGTTTTAAGGGGGATCACTATACCAAAATCACATGATCATACATTATACTGCTATCCAAAGTAATAAAATAGGTCCCTCTTACCCACAATCTCAAGAACTGCAGAAGACGTCCTTTGCTGACTTCATCAGTCAAAGAAATGAAGGGAACTAAGTTATTCTGTCCACTTAGCAGACAAGTTTGGGTTGTTGGAGTGGAAGTGCAGTCCCAGTCCTATACTCTTATGCACATGAAAAATTTTGCTCAAGAAGTCCTATTGACTTTGAGATCTAACAGAAGCAGCCATCCAGAGTGAACAGCTGACCAGACCAGAATATCTTTTTGAATCTTCATTGTATATGTCTCTGACAATTGACATGGTGCCAGGATCATGCCCTCTGGCACCTACTGATTACTTTTCAGAATATTGTTCTGGAGGGCTTGTATTTTGTTTTAAACATTCTTTAACTGTTATATATTTTCAAGCTCTCCTGCAGTGGCTCAAGATCATGTGTACCAACCTCAGAAAAGACTATTAAGAAGCAGGGCATAAACCCCAAATTGGCTGTGAATTTTGTACTTAGATTTTGCCATCCAATTATCAAGCAGAAACTCCGCAGGCCCTATAACAGCCTTAACATGAAGTCACATACAGTCCCCTGGGATACTACAATCTGACTTGTTACCCTGCTAAACTTGCCTTTGTGATAGATGGTCCCTTACACCAAAAATCATATGAATATTCAGGTTATTCCAAATCCCAAAGGGCCAGTCATTTTCCCCAGGTCAGTTGCATTTTAGATCTTTCTAATCTAGGCTAAGCAGCTGGGGATACCTTGCTTATGCTTAGAAATGTGATGAGTTCACATGCACATCTCTTCATGGGGGTAGGGGAGGAATGAAATCAATAAAGTTTTCTTTGATGTTTCACTTTGGCTGATTTAGTTTCAATGGGCCTTTTTGGTGGACAGGACCTAAACACCATCTGTAGGAAGCGAGCATTTTACATAAATTAATGCCTCTTTCCAGTTTGATGACTTACACAATTGCAGAAAATTATAATGCAAACATTTAATATCACCTTATAACATGCATACAGATGTTACAAGTGAGAGTAATACATGCAGCATCCTACAAGTGTTTCATAAAGTCTAAACATATTTGTATAACACTAATTTTATTTTACTATTTTACAACTTTTATTTTATTTTACTATTTTAACAGTAACATACAGGTGAGACAGATTGGTTTCAGCTATGTATTTGTCAGTGTTCAGCTGGAGCCTAGGGGCGTTGGTATGAGCTGGCACTTGCTCTGCCAGCATCACATATATTTCTTGAGGTTTCTTTTCTAAGTAATAGTAAAACTGTCCAAGATTACATATTTATTTCCTTTCAATTATACACTATTAAAGAGAGATAAATATGCTGATAGAGCAACTTGTGTTGGTTCTCCTGCCCACCTTTATTGTGGGAAAGTTAGGTCAACTGTTGTTAGGCAGCCTGAGTGACTGCCATTTTGAAATATCAATTGTGGTTATTTTTTAATTGAATTATTCCTGTATGCATCGCTGTCAACTGTATTCTTCTTTCTATTTCCTTATAGTATATTTATTTTGTTGGCTGTAATTCCTACAAATATTTCAGTATTCTGTCTTTTATTTTGTATATCTGCTTCATAGCTGCTGTTTATTTTTTGACATATTATTTCCCATCTTTAATTCATATTTTATTATCTTGACCATAGGGTTTTGTTGTAACTCAAATATTTTATTGCTAATATATAATTATAATCAGCTAATAATCATCATTTACCATTAACTTAATTATATATTATGTAAAATACACACACACAAAGAAATCTTAATAATTTTCTGTTTCCTTTATTTTAAATGTTTTTCCCATATGGATAGAGATTTCATGCACCTATGATGGAGAATTTTCAGTAAAAGCTTTCAAATCATTCAAAATCTTTTAAACATGCCATATAATCTGTATATGTTTCTTCATCACCTTCTGCACAGGACTGTGCCTAGATATAAAATTTAAACGTGAAATTCTTCATTGGTATGTTCTGATACATATTTGGAGCAATCATTTTTGTATATTTCATAATTATATTGGTCTGTATCATAAAACTATTCAGTATGTTAGTTATGACTCTCATCTGAGGTGGCAAACTATGTACACATCAATAGCTGCTTTTTTTTTGGAAAGGTAATAAAGTGGGAATGTTCATAATATACTGTTTTGTTGACAACTAGAGTAGAGCAATAATTTTTACAGCTGTGATTCTGCTCCATGTAAGTAACATTTTTCAACAGAGACTAGAGAAGAAAGTGTTTTGTTTTTCTTTCGCAGTGACTCATTAGTGTACATTTAACTCAAATAAGAGACAAAAAAGATATTAAAAATTGCATATTAAATCAAATATAGCATATGCCATGTCATTCAGAGTTATTCTCTGAAATTTTCATAGTTATTTTTAATCTTTGGATATGATAGTGTATATGCTTAAAAATTGCTCAATTTAAAAAATTAATCATATTAAAAATTGAACACAAAATAAGTTACATTTTAACATATTTTAACATAACACATTGTTGTGTATAGAATTACATCTGTTTCTTTGAAGCATAAAATAATGTACATTGAGTTATCAGAGCATTTCACTTTATGGGACACAGTTTTATTCATAATGGAATGAAATGCAAATGAGAATGGGTGTAGACTATTTGCCTAAGGGGGAAAAAACCCTATAAAATAGCCTCTAGTAAGAAAAATTATAAGGCATGCAAGGGATTTTTTTCCTCATTCTGTTCATTCAACATAATTATGTTAATGGATGGCACCTTGATTTCAATAGCTATATGTTGTTTTTTGCATAGGGGGAAAGAAAAGGGTATGACTTCTTTTTTATAATTTATTTGTGCACCACCATATGATCAGAGGTAAAAGCACAAAAATATTCATTTATGGAACCTAACTTTGTACAGGCAGGAGTTTCTTGACACAGAAATATTTTTTACTCTTTGTCATGATCCAATCAATTTTCCACATGGGGCATTCACCTAAACAAAAAACAAGAGTAGAAAGTGGAACAGCAGAGAGGGAGCGTACTTTCCCAAGCTTGATGCACAACCCAAATCAAGCCCATTTAAAACACCAAAATGTAATGGCAATAAGGGTATGTCTACACTGCGATTAAACACCCACAGGATCCCAGAACACTGGCTCCAGATTGACTCCGAACACCTACACCTCAGTTAAACAGCCTATAGCCTGAGCCCTGCAAGCTGGAGTCAGCTGACATGGCCCAGCCAGGGGTGTTTAATTGCAGTGTAGATATACCCTTAAAGTAGACTGTTTCTAGAAAGAGGTGATTTGCCCCAGGCACAGAGCTAGTGAGGAGGTACAGGACCTCCCATTTATCTCCCAGCATGCATTCCATGGCCTAGTCTGTGGTCAGCACTTGTAACCTTGTTAGGTATTGATTTTCCCTAAGAGATGCTAATCACTTAGAAATTAGTTAAAGTAAATATTATATCCCACCCTTCTCAGTTTAGTATTATGAATTTACAATACAGCCTTTAAGGATTTATTTTTAAAGTTTAATCTTGTGATGCATTCCTCCTTCTCCACTGTCTAGGTTGCAGGTGAGTATGGCTTGAGGGGAAGGGAGAATGAAAGTAAAAGTGTTTTGGGTTGTGGATCTGCCTGTATACTTGTATACTTGTATTTCCTAAGGGGAAACAAATGGCCTTTATCTCCATTGTCTTGCACCTTGTATACTCATTTCCATCAGGACAAAGTGAGTGTAAAAGGGTGTTATCCTAATTCGGTAGCATTCCACTCACTTTGCAACTGCCTTATATGATTACACAAGGTGCAGGGCAACAGAGAACCATGCTCAAGTACTTGAAATGAATTTTTAGACAATTATAGTCTCTCTTGATACTATATTTCTGATACTACAGGACTGTAGGATCAAACTCTCACCACATTTAGAAACATAGAGCTTCTATTAACTTCACCATCTCAAAGAAGTCAACATTTATCTATTTCAATTGTTTTAAAAGTTGTGGTAAACTACATCTATAGTATATGGGGGCTCCATCAGATTACTTTACCCATACTTGTAATCGTCAAGGTTGCTGTGGAACCTCATACAGTAGACAGACTCAACAGACAATTTTGAAATAAGGAATACGTGCTTCTATTATTTTTTCTGTGATTTTGTAAAAAAAATTACAATTTCACATGAAATGCTAGAGAGACAAGGTGGATGACATAATATCTTTTATTGGATCAACTTTTGTTGGTGAGAGAGACAAGCCTACACAGAGTTCTTCTTCAAGTCTGGTAAACTAACTCAAAGTGTCACTGCTGTTGAACAGTATGTTTAGCATAAGTAGTTAACACTGTTCAACACATTTATTAGTGATACTTTGAGTTAATCTCTTCATGGTAATGGGTCAACATTTGATGATGGTGTTGCATTTTTCTTATCCAACCTTAAGGCTGGAATTTGTCACCTTAACTCACCTCATTTTAAACGATGAGAATTAATTATTTCTTCTGCTAAAATTCTCCATTATTACTAAGCATCCTCTCTTTTGGGATCTGTTGTATCCAAATGGAAGAGAGTACATCTAATATAAAACTTCTTTGGAATGAGAGAGAATCTCATAAACTGGCAATACAAAATAAAAACAAAAATCAAGTAAGCCTCACATCTGGGATTCAAACCATGGATCTGATGGTAGAACTTTATGCTAATGTATTCATTCAGATTGTAAGTTATACATTTATTGTTTAATGCCTTAATATTTGCTGTTTCTGAAGAAGAGAACTGAAAACAGCTCTTAGTTTAGTTAATAGGGCCATTCTACCTGAATACCTGCAAAAAACATTGTATTGGGATCACAGCTATCTGTATTTGTTTATACAGATATTAAAAAACTTATAGTCTTACCTGGGAGACAGGACTACTTAGCTTAAAATACTGGATTTGACACTGACTCCTTCGGTAGCCTTGGGCTCTTTTCCTTTTGTCTCATTCCTTATCTGTAAATAGCTATGTGGAGTATTTAATGTAATATGTTGAACTAATATCATTCAATGTGTGTGACTCTGGGAGATAAAACCAGTGGTTTGACCTGAGAATATGATTAACATCCAAGGACACTGTAAAGGCCTATTTGATTTCTAGGAAGGTTCTTTCACATTCCAACAGTTGGGTAAGGACCACTGAAAGGGAGGGTTGAGGCTTGCTGGCTAAGACCTGGTGTACACTTACCTTCTGGATTTGGCGGCAGCCGACAGGAGTTACACAAGTGACGTAAAACACTTGCGAATCTCCCGTTGACTTCGCCATGTCTGTTCTGTGTGCCGTCCACACTGCATTGCGCCGATGGGAACAGCGCAGTGGTTTTCCTCCATCAATTTCTGGATCGATTGAGTGGGTCTACACAGACCACTCAGTCGATCCAGAGACATCAATCTGACAGCAGCGAATTTGCTGCCATCAGTATAGACCCAGCCTAAAAAGGGAGTTTCTGAGATCTCAATGAAGATGCCAAGGCTGGATACTCAAGACACCAAAAACTTGTGTTTAGGAGGCTGAGCTTCCAGGTAGGTGGCATTGAGATCAAGTTTAGCAGATGTGGGACCCAGCAACTTCTGAGAAGGAAGTATGAAATGGGATCTCTTCTAATACTTTCCTGTGTTTAGAGAGTAAAGAAGGCACTTCTAGATGATCCATAAATGTGTTCATTCAAGGATTTATTTACCTATATGTATGTTAACCACATCAGGAGCAGAACTTTGGAGACTGGGGTTTTCTTGCAGTGGCCTTCAAAAAACCTACTGTATCTATCAGTGAGCTCCTTGATCCTGGAGAAAGGGTCTTTGGAATAAGGGAATGGAATGGGGGGAGACACAATATAAAATCTCCAAATGTGAAGCTTGGTGTTGGCAGCAGCTACTAGAGCCCAGGATGTAGGAAACCTGGTGTTATGACAAGAGATAGCTGTACTTTCTTCACAGGGAAGTTGTAAAGATAAGTTTGATAATGTCCACACAAGGTTTGTAATACACTAAATATTAAGTTTATTTAGAAGTGGGCCAAATCAAAACCCTGAATCTGAATGGTTTAGGAAAAATTTGGACATGAATTCAAATTGTGGGGATCATTCTTATCTTTATTAATGTATGTCATGTTGTACCAATTAAAAAAAATGAGAGCAGTATTCCTTCCATTGCTGGCTGTAGCTGAAGATGCTACTGTAAAAAAGAAGTGTATAAAGTTGATGCTATTGCCAGACAAAGCTACCAGTTAAAAAAAAAAACTTTTTTCCAAAATTTTTCTTCCTTCAAAGACCATGCAAGCCACAAGACAGATGTAAGAAATCAGTGTTGAGTGTGGCCTTCATAAATATCTAATGAATAGTATCATTCCCATATGTCATGATGCTTTACAATAAAAGGATAAAATAAGAGAAATCAATAAAACAACCTTCATGACCAATAAAGACGTTGACAAAGACATTAATCTATCTATACAGATTAGCTGGATAAATGACTAAATAATTTAGCAAAAATAAGGTAAGTTCTTTTGAAAATTGAAGAATAGTAAATATTTTCCCAGTATTCACACATTATAGAAATACATTTTCTAACCAGAACTCTTTTCTCCTCATCCATTGGTACACAGGGCCCTCTAGAAGGTAAACTAGGGTGTCTCTGCTCCAGTATTTCATGAGGCACACACACCCTTTGCAATGCACTTGTTATGGAGAAGCCCTGTACAATCTATAATAGAAAGTAATAGTCTAAGACATGAGGCCTAATATGAGTCCTGAGCTAAAGTAAAGGTTAAGAGCTTCTGTTATAAGGCAAAGTTAGCAGAAGTCAGGCTGTGAATGCTGGCAGGCAGTAACCGGCAAGAACAGAGCTGATGCACACATTCCTAAAGGAGGACTAGGTACAGAGCACTCACACAAACACATTCTAGAAATGTACCACAACATCCCAATATCCCAAAGATAATGAGAGCTTATAGGACTCTCAGAATGATAATGTGATGGATAGTGATTTTTTGGACAAACCTTCTGGTACAGGGTAAAAGATGGTATCTTACCATGTGAGAGGGTGGTATCTTACCACATCAGAGAATGGCAACTACATGCATCCGGGGGGAGGGGGAGGGGATACGTAACTTGTTTGTATCAGTGTATACTGGCCAAGAAAGGAACGGAAAATCCCACTGTTTACTGAGCTGGTCCACTGTCATGGACATACATTATTAAGTGTACTTGTAGCACACATCGGGTGATTTTTACCGTGCTTGACTGACAATAAACCTGGCCTGCTGTCTTCATTATTGAAACTGATCTCTGGTCTTATTGGATAATCCAATTGTGGTTTGCTGTCTCAGTTATCTGCAGAGCTGGGACAGCATAAACACTGAGAGAACTAACACAATTTAATAGAAAATAATGCCCTTTCTGTAGCTTTTAAAACTGTTTTTTAGATTTTAATAGAGAATTATATCCCTGCGAAAGAATGTGATGTTTAAAAACATATTGAAATTATCTTTTATTCTCTTTTAAATTCTATAGGTAGTAATGTATAGACCCCTGTTACATTTCTGTAGAACCCTGTTGATTTTATTCCAATAAGATGGAGACTTGCTATGAAGCCAGAGAGAAGCAATAGGATTGCAGAGTCTATTTCTGCCCTTAGGTTGCAATAATGCACAGCATGTCCACAAACAGGCAAGTGGACTCTTCTCCCTTTTCCCTACCCAGCCAATTACTCCATTCAGGCAGTGGGGAGATTTCATCTTTAGAGGCTTTGATTTACTAGCATAAAAGTTAATTTGTGTTAATTAGCTTGAGGTAGGGAGAGTACAAAATAAACTTGATATGGGATGTTCATGTTTAATATTATATTATGCTCTGTATAAAACATGCTTTTTAATCTCTTAGAAATAGCAATCTAATGATAAGATTTGATGTGGAAAGGGTAATTGGGTAGCCCGGTGCTGCTGTATTTACACTTCTTGCACTTTTGTCCTTTGAATGAGGAAGCTTATAGGTTACTTGGCCTAAAAATACTTTGAACTAGAACAAGGTACAGAAGAATCATTTTGGGGGTGATCTGTTGAGTAAAGGATTTAACAAAAACACTTTGACCATATTGTCCTTTCACTTGAGATGAGTTGCTTGACTATTATACTTGAAAGGAAGGGAATGCAATGTTAGGTCCATGATCTCAGTATTCATTTCTCATTAACAAAAATGTGTGTTATGTGGAAAGCTCCTTCTATTAATACCAAACCAGCCCAGCATCCTTGAGGACACATGTCCTCCTCCTTCTTCTTCGCCCTGAGCAATCTCAACTCCTGCCCTTCAGAAAATCAACCCATGTCCTGGGAACTTTGGAAAATGTTCTTTGGGCAATTATCCCCTAGACCATGCAGAGCTGAAGCCATTGGGCATGGCCAAACACCAGCTTTTAAAAAAACCTCCTGGACATCCAGCTCCTATTTGACTCTCTAGATGAATGCCCAAATGGCTGTTTGCCCATGTGTTTGAAGCTTTGGGCCATAATCTCTGTGTTTGAGTTCCCATCCATCCATCAGTGGACTATTGTGACGATAAATATATTTGTTTGTCAGGATCTCAGATGAAAAGGTGTGTCATAGAAAGGGCAATAGGTTCTTTTTTAATATATTAAGTTCCCAATTGACACTTCCTCTCAATGTAACAAGATAATGGCTAAATTCTGAAAATAGCTGGAATTGATTGTGCTTCACTGAGTTTTGGCGACACTCTTTCTTCACCGCTTCTGCTTGCCCCTTTGGAATGGAGGGGGAGTCTAGGTGTATTTCACAGGTATACACCAACTGGGGATTCCCAGAGCCAAATCCCACCAGCATAATGAAGCAGAGGACAACCAAGAATTGGGTCAATAATGTTTTAAGGCCTGATCTTGTGAGATACTGTTTGTCTCTGGTAAGGTAAAATGCTCAACCCCTCACAGGATTGATGGCTAAAGATGTTTTTGGGCACACACTGGTTTCTAAGTTGCTTCCTGCACAATAGTTTCTAGATAGTTTGCTATGTGATTTGGAATATATTTAGTAGATACTTTTGTGTGTGTGTGTGTGTGTGTGTGTGTGTTTTGTAAACCAGCTAAAAATATATATTTTATAACTTCTGGTTCACAGTTCAATTGCCTTTGTTAGAGGATACACAGGAAAATACTCTGTTCAGTAAGTCAAAAAATCCCTTTCAAAATCAAAATGAAATTACTGTCTTGTTCAGGATAGAAATATCTGCAGGAGACCTGTGTGGTTTATCTCTCCAATAGCTTGCAAAGGCCTTAGCATGCTGATGCCTGCTTTTGTGAAAGTCTCTGAAGGGGTTGAACAAAGTCTACAGGCAAGAAATTCTAATAACCATTTGAAATTTTGCATTAAACCTCTCAACCTCTACCCCATTTCCCTCACCAAAACACTCCTTTTGTTCAAATGTAATCTCAGAGAACAGCCATATAGTTACTATATACAGATTAGATATTGTGTTCTGATGCTAAAGAAAGGAAAAAGAGAAGGAAAAAATACATTTGCAATGCCACTTTCTCACTCCTATCTGATAATTTGCAAAAAAAATAAAGAAAGAAAGAATGGAATGTTTTCCCCAAAAACCTCAGAGATTGAAATTCATTCATGTAGGCTCTACACTGTGGAGTACCCCTATTGTACTGTATGTGGATGTATAGTGAGAGTAGATGCACCAGAAGGTGCCCATATCCTCCAATGTATTTGTGAGAATGGCTGAAATTCTTGCACTTTTCGTGTATGATTATTTTTAAGGAATTCAGCTACTTAGTTTGTTCTTCATGTAACATTTAAGAATCCACTGGGATACTATTTCTTCTTGTAAAATAAGTTTAATGGTTGCTTAAAAGTTCCTTAGTGATGAATCTCCTATTGTTCATCTGCTTTGCTCAGCTTTCCCTGATATATATTTTTAATCTTTGCCTTGTTCAAGCTTCATCTTCAATAGCCCCCTTCAGACAATGTACAACTTCTGCTGCCATTTGGACTGTAATTATGATCCATCAGCTCTTGAAAATACCCTGGATACAATGTGCCAAACCTCCAGATAAACTTTCTTTTTAGTTTGGTTTTGTTTAGTTTAGGTGGCACATTTTTGCAGCAGTGTGCACTGTTCACTTGGAGAATATATCACAGATAGTAATCTGACTATTTCCAAGGAAACCATTCTCTCCTGTGCTTTGGTGCTTTCATTCTCTCCTCTCGCCTCCTTTTCTTCCGCTTGATTTTTCTGGTTTTTTTGTTTTTTGTTTTTTTTAAATTTTTCTTTCCTCCCTTCATCTGGCCTCTTTTGTTTCAAAGGTGCATGAGGACAACTAGGACCTCTCAGAACTGATTGGGGATAGTAAATAGCCACACAGCCGCAGGAATAAGGGCTTTTCCAGAGCTAATATGGAAAGAAAGGAAGGTCTCACCAATCACAATAGGCCTTGAAAATCACTGTTTCTGAAAGAGAGATGGGTCAATTAAACCAAATTAGAACAGCTGAATGTATTTTAAGTTTTAAGTGCAAATCACTCAGTTAAACACAGTGCACTAGGTGTGTTTCTATTTTTAAAGCCAATATCATGGTTATTGGTGGTATTATAGCCCCAGTAGATTAGTATGTACACCATAAAGCTATCAAAAATGGACTTTAGTTTTTTTACTTAGGAAAGATCTAAGCATGATTTATCATAGAAAATGAACTCCTGTATTTCATAGATAAAGGTTGGACCTTCCATGTTGGATTTAGGGTCACAAATGAGTCAAAATTTTGAAGTAGTCGGAACTGCTGTGGAGCAGGGATTTTTGTTTGTTTTTGTTTTTTAACATATAGACTATTTGGGCATCCACAAATAAAATAAACCATTTCAAATATCCATACATGGTTTAGTAATTGTAGGATTCCTGCTAAAATATTCAAATTTTAAGATGTATCTTAGAATGTTTTTTGAATTGAAGATTAGTTGTTACTTTGGTTATTTTTTTTCCTTTTAGTTAGATGTGTGAAGCAGCCAACCAACATGGTGATGCTTATTGTTTTGGTTGTGCCCTGTCGTAGAGTATCTGCTGGTAGCATAGTAATATGGGCCCCATCCTGCCATCCATGGGTCCCTTCCATCCTTGAATGGATTCTTGTGTCTATGGGGCATTCAGTGACTTCAGGATTGGGGCTATGATTTGGACATGAATATGCCTTTAGGTATATTGTGAATAACACACGTTTTAAAAAATTAAGATGCTCTGTCAGTGAAAAAAATATAATCAAATTATGGGAATTATACAAATAGATTGTTGTTGCAGTAAGTCCAGATAATTTATAGATTCCCAGGCCATAAGGGGCCTCTCTAATCATCTATATTCCCTTGTAATACAGGCCACAACTTCCCAAAAATAAGTTCTAGATAATATCTTTTTGAAAAACATCTCATCTTAATTTAAAAATTGCAAGTGATGGAGAATCCACCATGACCTTTCATAAATTATTCCAGTGGTTAACTACCCTCACTGTGAAACATTTTCACCTTATTTATAGGGATTCTCCTTAATAGCACGCTCAGTTTTATACAATGTACTGGTAGATACCATTGGAGAGTTCTTGAAAATTTGGTAGAAAAAAATGTTAGTATTTATTGTAGGGAAAATACTTTATGAAATAATATAGTATCAACTCCAGGGAATAAACTATTTTTCAAAGCACTCATTCTGTCATTCATTTTCCAGGTTCCATAATGATGTTGCAAAGTTTTGCACAACCACTTACAGTGCATGGAAACTATTACCTTTAGCCTTCATTTTTGTTTTGCATCAGAGGCACTGTGGAGGAAAAAAATTACATATATAAACCTTGTTCATTTCCTGTACCTTATACACAATCTTCACTGAGCCCTTCTCCTTTGTGTAAAAGATTTTTGTTTTGTTCTGTTTTGCTCTGGGTGAATAATGCTGGCTTACAAGAAAGCAGTTTTTCTAACTTGCATACTTCCATGATAACAAAGTCTGTCAATTGAAATGAAATTTTTTAGACTGTATTACCTGATACATGTTTTTGTTTGTTTTCTTAACTAGTGAAAAAGGCCATAGATTTTAAATCTAGAGGATTTAAATTGTTTCCAGGCAAAGACAACAGCAACAAGTTTTCTATCTGTGAGTGTACTCCTTTTGTTACATTTTTCTAGTGCAAGAGTGAAGTTTGTGCTGTCTATGTTGTTTGTGTGTGTTTTCAAAATTGTTTATATATTTCCAATAGTATAACTGCCTTAAATATCTTTCTGCAATCTGCATGGTCAATTTTAAAGTGTGGTTCTAGTCTGAAGGGAAGGTCTCTATGAAACTGACATCATGGGGTGCCTGTTTATTGTGTCTCAGTGAATTCAGATCAAATTTGCTGAGTTTGCAAATAAAAATATCCTCTCTCCATCCCCCAACTACCAATCTTGCAAAACTCAACTTTGAGTACACCCTTAGTTACAGCTGTGCAACCACATACATTCTTCAAATGATGAACTCAGCGCCAATCCATCAGTATCTTTACCTTTGGCTGGCTTGCACAAGTATAACCAATTAGAACTTGGTAAACTCCAGTTGAAGAAAATAGATCATTGAGGGTGCGCAGCAGCTTACTTTATCAAGCACTTCGTGATGCACAAGAGGAGTAAAATCCAACTCACTTTATCTTAGCCATGTTGAATCTACAAGGTTAAAAAGATTGAAAGTAATAAGAACTTATCTCAAGTAACTAAAATAAGCAGATATATCTCTGAATATATCAAGGAGAAGAGCTGTTGAGTAAAAAGGTGCCATTTTTACAGTTACTTTACAGAATAGAACCACATTTTAAATATTTAAATAATTGGTTAAATAAATATGGGCTAAATGCATACTATGTGTCCATATTTCATTATTATTCACAGTGGCGGGGGAAGACTTATTGAATTTGTGTGCTTCTTGCATGCACCCTAGGCAGGATATATTTACACTTATAATTTTTGCCTGGGATATCAGTTTTGGCATCAGTTTCCAGGATTTAACATGGCAGTGACTTTTGTGAAGAAAATGCTTTTCAATGGACTTGCTGCTTGTAGGTTTTAAATTGTCAGCATGAGAGACATGCATTTTTGATAAAGGTATCTTAAAGTGGCAAACCCATATAGCTTTTACTAAGTATAAGTAATAAAGGAAGCCATGCTTCTATTCAGATTATCATAGCACTTTACAATATTGCCAGATTTAATTTATCTGTAAAGAGTATCACCTAAACAAGTCTGGAAATAAGTCTGGAAACAAGTCTGAAAACTAAACAAGTATGAAAAATGCATTTAGAGGCTTTAAAATAATTTTAAAAATCCATGTTATTTTCATGCTGATGGCTCACTGGAAGAGTAGGGTGGTTGTAAAACATGAAATACCATAAAATAGAGACAAGTCTATTTAATATGAAAATATATGTAAAGTTTAAATATATGTAAACAATAGCAATTAATAATAGAATGTTTGACACTACAGAAGGTGACGTTGTAAACCGATAGTTTTCTTATTAGACCAAACACAAATTTACCATTCTTTATTTCATTCCCTCTAACTTATTATCATTATCTTATAATTACTTGATCACAATTTTTTTTTCCAGATCAACTTTAAGATATCAAAATTTGGCTATTAATGCATTAGTGGCTAGCAACTTCAAGCTATGAGACTATGTTTAGTGCAAAATCTTTATATCGCTGGAGTTTTACATAGATGATATTTTGTTGATATTCCATATAAAATTGAACTATGTAGTATTGTAATTTGTCAGGCAGTCAGAGATGGACAACCGAAATGAGTAGCTAGCTCCTACAAACAATTGAGAAAAATTTTGGTTGATTTCAACTTGGTCATCCAGATGCAAGTTTTAGAAAAGAATGTTTGTTTTATCCTTCAGTTTCACTCTGTGTTCACTTAGGCTGTCTGTTTTATAAATGCATAAGAGAACAGTATTTCAATAAAAATATATTGTGCCAATGATCGTTAGACAAAACTCCCAGTGGGACCTCAATGGGAGCATTGTATGCAGAACAATGACAGAATAGAGTCTTTTAAAATGTATGACTGTCACTCTACTGCCTAAAAGTTCGAAAGAGAAGATTACATATATAGCTCTTTCTTGAAATAATATAAATAAATAGCTACTTTAAATTATTGGTTTGTATTGTCTAAGCCTCAGGAAACCACTGTCCTGAGACAGTTTTTATGGTTGTTCTCTCTATCTTACTTCTGCTGAATACATCAGACACACGACGAAATAGTAGATACACGACATTTATATAGTGTTTTTCACCTATCAAATTTTTCACAAATGTAGCCTCGGATTCCTACAAACACTCATTTAATGGTTACCTTAAGGCACCTGAAATCATTAGGATTCCTGATGTGAAAAGAAATCAAACATGTGCAAGAGTGTTTGCATAAGAGAAGCCATTATTAATCTCATTATAGCCGTGTGATATAGATAAGTACTATCCTTACTTTACAAATGGTGAGACTAAGGCCCGAAGTCATAAGGGAATTGGTGTGAGAGTCTGGATTAGAGCTCAGGAATTTCTGGCTTCCAGTCCCATGCTCAGGCCATGAAGGAATGCCTCACTCTTGATATTCCATTGGTAAAATGTCCATTAATAGTTGTCAGAGGACTCTTTGGGATATTGGGAAAAGTGGGGAGCACTAATGTAGTTATATTTTCACAAACAGAAAAGTAAAGTTTTATGTGTGGTAGCATCCTATGCTGGCAGTACAAAGGCTCCAAACTCAGCAGATCATCCATATTTGGCCAATCCCTTAAGCATGTTTAGGCATGAACATGAATGGGGATGGATTTAAGCATGTGCTTAAAATGCTTTGCTGAATTGGGGCCAAAATTAGAGTTGTCAATTTAATACATTGGAACTAGACCTTATTTTTGTTCTGAAGTTCTAAATGGGGTGTGTGTGTGTGTGTGTGTGAGAGGGAGGGAGGGAGGGAGGGAGGGAGATGGGGGGCATTTTAATTATTATTGATATTTTTTCATTCAGTACAATCTTTTGGAATTTTCTGAAGGAATATAAAATACACCCATGTATCATGCTAAGTTCCATTTCATTGTATTTTATCAAGAATGCAACAGTTTAGGGACGATGATATAAAGCAGCAACTTTCATGTGGGGTTGTTGTTTTAGGTGAAATGTGTAGAATCTAATTATTTTCATGCTGTGAAATCAGTACAGAGTCTGTTCTTTTCATATAAATTTCACAGGAGTACCATTTTTGAGAATAATGCAGAGTACAAGAATAAAATATTCTATTTCAAATACTGAAAGACGAAATGCAATAAAAGCTGGATTTTTGGCTTGGTCATTTAGTCATAGGAAAATAAATTCTGTATCTACCTATGTATACAATACAATAATGTTAAAAGTACACTAAATATTTCATATTAAATTTGAGGATGTCAGTTATTTCCTGAGACCTATCACCTGCAGCCAGCCCCAATAAAAGCTTCTGGCCACAATTTTAATAAACTTTTAACTACATAAAATCTTAACTGAAGGCCACTCCTGCCCCACCCACAAATATCCTCTTAGTCTTCCTCCTAGGTAGAGAGTCCATGAGAGTTCTTCTGCCAGTGCATAGTGGTACCATTCCATCCCATGTGGACTAGCCACTAACTGCCTCTTTAGTTCCCAAGCCCTGCCTTGGATTTTGGGACCATATAAGACACACAAAGTACTCCCGAATGGATTCTGATCTAAATTTTTGAATGACAAGTTCTTCCTAGGCTTTCCATTGGGACTCCAGTCAATGGCAGTACCACTGCCAGACCCATGGATCTTCCAACTGTAGCAAGAACTTAGTTTTCTACGGGTAACACACTTTCATCCTACCCATGAGACTCATTAAGTTTCTTAGAGGAAATTGAGAAAAACCTCCATCTCTTCAGCTGATGTGCTGCTGTTGGAAAACTCCTTTCCAATCACAAAAGTGGCAATCCAGCTAGCCTTGAGTATACCAATGTGGATGAACAGGCACTTAGCATTACTTGCTGCCAATATCAGACCTTACATGCTGTAGCTCTTTCAGGACAGAGCAGTGATGCTGGAACACTTTTTATAGTGGGGGTGCTGAAGGAGGAAAACCATGTATTTGGGTTCTTATTACTACTTCAAGCCAGGGGATGTGGCAGCACCTCTAGTTCCAGCACCTGTGGGACATAGAGGACTCAACAGAATGGCCACAGCCAGCAAAGGCTGAGGTGAGGGCCCCATTGGTTGGGAAAGTGCCCCAACCACAGAAGAAAAGGTAAGTGATGCTCACTTGCTCTCCATCCTCTCCACTTTCTTATATGGCCCTCACCCATCACTATTAAGCTAACTCTGCCATCTCTGTGAGTACAAGTGCACCAGTTGCCAGACAAGGGAGAGTCCCCCAGACAGCCCTATCACAATTCTTCATATAAGGACATTGGAAAAGGGCTTGCCCTATTCCAGGCTACCTAACTGTCAGGGTTACTCAGACTTTTATTCTTTCAGAGGTAGAGTCTGACAGATTAGACATATAGTTAATTAAAAATAAGTTTTTCTCTCTCTTTCTCTCTCATACAATCGATTAAAAAATGTGTGAATAATCCATTTTTGATTATCTTAATTATATACAAGCCCTTTTTCTCAAAGGAGTTTTATTATATTACGTTGAAAACTGTCATTCTCTATGCCAAAGCCCACTGAATTATTTAATGAGAAACAAAAGAAGGATAAATATATTTTCCTCTTAATATAGATGCCTACGCTTCATATCACTTAGTTTTGAAAAAATAAAAATAGTTTCATCTTAATCTGAAACATTTCTCAATTAGCAGCTGACCAGCCTCTTGTGATATAGATTTATTTCCCTGATCACCAACTCTTAATTCAGTGCACAAACAGGACAAACAACTAAACTGGGCCAGAAGTATTATTTGGAATTTAAACCCTTGCAAACTGTAAATCTTGAGAGAAATGATAGAATATGTTTCACTGTTTTATAGTAGGATAAAGTCAGTGTGTAAAATATGTCAAATACAAGATTGCTCAATGCAAACTATTGAAAAAATACATCAATTTGGGAATCAATTCTAGACCCTTTACATGTGCATAACTCCCAATGAATTAAAAGGTTGTGTGTATAAAAGGCACTGGATCAGTTCTTAATCTGTTTTTATAAGAAAAGATTAATCCAAGATGAAAGGTTCCGATCCTGATAAAGATTTCAAGCCCTCATGATTTGGGAATGTTCAGCTCGAAGGATTTGGTTTGGTTCATTTTAAGAAATTTGTGAAGGTCAAACTTGGTTCATATCTCGAAGCTGACCTTATGCCTTCAAATTCTGAGATATTTGGATTCATGGCAGAAATTAAGGCCTATCTGACCCAACTCCGTGGAAGTTTTGCCATTGATACAAGGACAGCAGGTCAGACATTACGGAACAAGGCAAGAGTAACATTACTGAATTATGGTCAGAGGAAAATTTCCCTTAAATTATAGTAAATGTAAAGGAAGAATTCATTAACTTTAAAATTGTTTTTTTGTAAATGAATAGAAGTAACACATGTATATGGATTCAATAAATGACAAGAAAATAAACAGTTATTTGGTATTTTTTCTATTATCCTAAGACATCTAGAATTTATGGTATATAGATATAAAAACATACTGTAAAAGTTGAATTTATCATTGAAATAAAATAAGTGTATTGAAACTGGAGATTGTGTTCTACCACAAAATGTACTAACTGTCTGGTGTTTTTGAAGTAGCAACATGGTAGAACATGTAAGTTTTTAATATTATTAATTGTCCAAATCATTATATTTTTGGGTTTCCTAAAAGATCATTGTTTTCTTTTCTTTTACAGTAAATGAAGGAGGTATTAAACAGGCATCCAATTTGTGTCCAGATCCTGGAGAACCAGAAAATGGAAAACGAATAGGCTCAGATTTTAGGTAAAATATTAACCCTTCCATAATATCATTTCTCTAACATTTAAATTTAAAAACCATAACAATATATACATTTTAAAATATGCTAAGACCATTGACCAACCCTTTGTGGAGTTCTATTTAAAATTAGATGGCACAAAATAGTCCACTGTGTTTATACTTTATTACTAAGGACAAAGCTCTCTATATTATACTTGAGTGTGATACACATAACTGGAGATTTGCAAAGCATTTAATTGAAGAAGGTAATTTAAAATAGTTCTCTCACTTAAATACTCATCTGCCTTAATTCTACAACTATTGGACTTACATGTAGAAGTGGAGGTTTTTGTGGGACACATGTGAGGAGATGGTAAGAGAAGGACGTGTGTGAGGGAAGGGGATGGAAAGCAGGTCTCTACAGACTAGTCAGAGTGGTTTATACTGGCTGACAACCTTCAAAATCATTCAAAGCACCATTTTAATGGTCATCCAGGCATGGACGGGGCTAGGCAGGCAAGTGCTGATGAGTAGAGAGGCAGGCTACTGTGATGATAGTTCCCCCAACTCAGGGTAGGAGCAGGAGATCCCCATCTCTTGCATTCTAGAGCAGTTGTCAGTGTTGGGGTTATGCAGACGGTATGGTACATGTCTCCATGTGCACTTACAAGAAGGAAATCCTCCTGTTAGCAACTGCAGCAGTCGTAGCAATAATGGAGACAGATGATAATTTTAACAACTGAAACTGGATGTAATATTTTTGGGGGGTTTGTGAAACATTTTTTTTCCTGTCTCTCTCTCTCTCTCTCCCTGATATAAAATTAATTTTCTCTCCATAATTATCACACCACTATGCACTGGAGCAATCTAGGCATTTTAGGGAGGGCTAGTGAGAAGATTTGGGACACACACCAAACCTCACTAACTTCTTTTAATTTAAAATTGTGTTTCCCTTTTGGCTGTCCTAGCTGTCTCCTACAGCACTGGAGCTCAGCGGTATCTTCCTTTCAGTCTTAGCATGCACCAGGATTAGCCCTGAAAACAAACCAATGCAGTCTTTGAGAAGAGGAAAGAAAGGGGGGATTCTAGAGATTTAGGGTGAGATTTTCAAAAGTGCCTAGTTTAATTAGATGCTTTTGAAAATTTCACCATTAGCTTTCATTTTTTTAAAAAAATGTAGGCCCCAAAGGGCCTGTTACAGGAGGATCATATACTTCCCCATAAGCCCTTGCAGCTCATCAGTGGAAGTAAGCTAACAATCAAAACATAAAAGCCAAGCAAACCAAAATATCTCTGACTTGACTTCCAATTTCCATTTCTGTGAGTTCCACGGTGTCCTATCTTCTCTGGAATTTTTTTCAAATTATGGACCCACTGAAACAGGAGCTATCTATATTTCCCATGTTGCCTAGGTCCAAGCATGTTTTAGGTGCCTAACACATAATTATTATTAATAATTAAATTCATAATAAGTAGTGCAGTTGTAGTGAATTAGCAGATAAAATAAAGCCAGATGTCAGAAGCAGGTGAGCAGGCTCTCCTGAACCCCTTGGGTGCACTGAGTCTGCTATGGGGAGACTCATCTTGGCCCTTGCTTTTGAAAGTGTTTTAAGCTAGGGAAGGAATTGGGAAATTGCAAACAATGCAGATTGTTAGAGAAACAGTGGTGACAAGGGAGTCAGGCAGAGCACTCACCTTATTCTCTGGGATACAGATATTCACCTGATCAGAGTCTGGGGCACTGCCAGCCAGCCTCTGCTCTTCACAGAGGTGGTAGGCCTGAGCCACAGAGCTTGTGTTATGCATGCTGGAGACCTAGGGAAGCAGTAAAGTCTAGTTAAAAATCATCCCTTAGCCAGCAGTACGAGATTCCCCTCAGCTACTCCAAGCTATCACAACAGCAGACCCAGGCATCTTCAACTGAGTCGCCCCAAGTCTCTCTGCGTATAAGGTCCTTTGTCGTCTGAGTGTTGGGCTGCTTGTGATGTTTGTTTGGATTAGTTGGTTGCTTCTAGTGATTGGAGGATGGAGGTGGGATAGGCAGCCATTTTGCCTCTCCTCACCTCTCAGTGCTTTATGCCCTGCACATGGCTGTAGCAAACCACTTAGAAAGATAAGAACAGATTGCAGGAAGAAAGAGTTCTGAGGAGTTTCCAGGAAGTCAGTCTGCTTGCACATGGCTGGAATGCTAGCTGCAAGCACAGAACTTCTGTAAATGGTTCTCTTAATAAGCAGCTAGCTTAGTTTTTTTAAAAATGGAGTCCTCTTCTATTATTACCAAACTAAATGAAATTGGTGGCAGTAGTCAGTCTACACAGACCCGCAGCAAGGAAGAGAATGACAAGGAAAAGAAGACATCAGTAAAAATAGAGCAATCAAGCAGCATGGAGGGAATCAAGCCTCCATAAAAGCTTGATTTGACTGACAAAAAATTTTACACACGCATGGAAGCAGTGAAAACTTGAGAACTGAGTTTCTATCTATCTATCTATATCGTGTGTGTGTGTGTGTGTGTGTGTGTGTGTGTGTGTGTGTGTGTGTGT
>ML675601.1:105862737-105874388 GCA_007922155.1 Mesoclemmys tuberculata | reverse complement strand
TGTGTGTGTGTGTGTGTGTGTGTGTGTGTGTGTGTGTGTGTGTGTGTAAAAATAGGGAGAAAAGATGAGAAAATTAAGGTGAAAAATAAAGGTAAAGAGTTCTGGGTTTTTTAATTATCTCATTGGGAAAAGAAGTGAGTGAGACACTGCTACCTGTAATAATTCCCCAAAATAGGAAGTGCTAATAAAAGTATTTGATGAGTAATATGACCCAAGACAAAATAAGGCTGTCTAAAGGTATTGTTTTTTTACTAAAAACCAAGAAACAAAAGAAATAGATACTTACATTACAGAATTGAGAAGTGTGGCATCCACATGTAACTTTGGAAACATTTCCATAATCAAAGACAGAATCATTTGTAGGAAATGGGTCTCCAGCTTATGGGAAGGATTGCTGAGAAAAACTGATCTAACCCTAGAGAAATGCCTCTAGCAAGGGCAGCTGAAGGGAAATGATAAAAAACAACAATAGCCACTAGTGCAGAACATGTACACAGACTCAAGCTAAAGAAACCTAGGAAGTAGGACAGAGACTTACTGAGAATGCAAGCAACATGATCTAGGGTATATACAAAGAAACATGAAAGGCTTAAAGAAAAATACCCAGCCTATGGGCAATGGTTCTAGGCGTGTGGGAAATAGAAATGCTTTACATCCGCCTGCCATAGTTACCCTAGGAAGTAAAACAGCACTACATACAGAAATGAGGATGCCGAAATTTCCAGTAAAGAGGACAATAACTGCAGCGTGACATTAGCAGATCCAAAAGACACTCCATGTGCATGCATGGCAGAAGAAGGCTGCCAGCCATACAACTGCCGTATTTGCAGCCATGCTTGTAGATCAACAACCAATTCGATTCGAGATGGATAATGCAGTCAGCTGCAATGTAATCCCAGCAATACTGAGGAGCAATGCTAGACTGGCGAAATGTGATCAATTGCTAGTGATGTACAATAAAAGCATTCTGAGGCCAGTTGGCAAATTCAGACTCAATAAAACAAGAAATGTTATCACTTGGAGTTTATATTAGTTGACACAGCAGAGTGCTACCCACTGCTAGACAGCTGGGTAGTGCAAACCCTGGATCTGATTACAGTACAACACCAGAACTATCCTCAGCGTGAGAGAGGAGAAAGAACAGCCACCATGGACCCCAGCCAGCATTCTAACAGTATCAGGACATATTTCAAGAAGATGGACACCTACAGAGCATGCTGAAATTAGATATAGACCCCATTGTGCGGTCCATGAGACTTTTAAAACACAGAATTCCACTAACTCTGTCAAAGCCACTGAGGAAATAATGACAAGGCTGCAAAGAGGCACCATCATGAAATGTGTTGGTACAAGTACAAAGTGTCATTGAGCTAGATGAGCCATCCAGCTATTTGATAAACTTTGCCATTCCTTTTGGCAAGCACTGCTGGCTGCAGAGCTGTTTCACTGTAAACTAATCCAGGCACTAGAGGGACTGCTAGGCATCAAGATTGACAGATGACATTTTTACTGTAGGAGAAAGTGATATCAAGTAAAAGGCAATCCAGAAGCATGATACCAAGCTGCAGCAACTCCTAAACAAGTTCCGAGAGCAGAATATTAGGCTGAATGCAGACAAGCCGAAGCTGAGAAAAACTGAGGTCCCATACATTAGATGTTTTGATTTCTGATGGACTTCAGCCAGACCCTGAGAAACAGAGCTATTAAAGAAAAATCCAGACCAAAAGATGTCGAGAGTCCAGGGACAAGATTAGGGATGGCCACCTATCTTTATAGATTATATGCACCTCTAACAGAAGCATTCAGAAGCCTGTGATCCCTTGAAATAGTTAACATACCAGGATGCAGTGTGGGAATTGTCAGAGATCTAAGAACAGGCCTGAAAGATTAAAGAAAATAATAAATCAAGTAGCAATGCAAAAAAACTGCAGAGCAACTACGTTGTGATGCCTTCCAAGATTTCCTAGAAGCAACCCTGATGCAAAGCCAGCAGCCCATATAATTTGCTAGAGCAGCCTTTGCAGACACAGAAAGGGGATGTGCTCAGATAGAGAAAGATGTCTGTGGAACAGGTGAAAGAGTCTATCAACAGAAAATATACACAAAAATCAGAGGATGGTTACAAGACCGATGTGTTTGAAGGACTATGAGATGCAGCAGGCCACAATGAGATGGCAGTATCAGCTATGTCCCTAGCACAGGCTATGTATTAGTAACCCCTGGCATCAGCAAGTCAGCAAACACTTGCACTAAAGACACAACAACAACTGTTTTTAAAAAAAAACAAAACATGTAGCAATCAGCATGGATCTCGGGGAAGAGCACAGTTTTCAGGACTTTGGAGGAGGCACCAGGAAATCAGTTTGCATGAATGTGGTTGGAATGCTAGATACAGTTGCAGCATCTCTGTAAAGCCAGTTCAGCTTTAGAAACAAGGAGTCTTCTCCTGATATCATCCGACACATGATACATAAAAACCTGCTACTGGATGACAGGAATGAAAGAGCTAGTGAAGGAAGAAGAGCTGGTGGTGGCTAAAAGTTCCACACTGCAAGCAGATTATGAAAGGGAAATGGGGGTGGAGTATAAGTGGTGGAGAGGCAAAGTGAGATACAGAGAGAAGAGGAAGAATTAGGTTGAGCCACATTTTTCCTGGGCCCCTAACAAATCTGTATCTTGCAAGAAATGTCATTGGAGGACCTCCTCAAAATTTGACAGCAGTGTTTATTTAGGGCTAACTAAAAAATTAAAGACTCATTCTGCTATTTTTCTCTGAGTCAGATTCTACATCTGGACTTTATCTCCCGTGATACACTACAGCCATGCAATCCCTATGATGCATCACCTCCTTTCATCAATAGGGGTCACCATGGTGCATGAGGAGAATGATAGCATAAGGCATCCAAACAACAATGCCCATGAGGCACTGCAGCAGCTTTTCAGAATAAATATTTTGTTTTTCATGGACAGGAAAAGGGGAAAATATGTTTCTTTTGGAAGTTAAACAGAACAAAATCATAGAAACATTTCAGTAATGTAAAAGCTCCCTGGCCTGCAAAACTTACATTTTGGTCCACATTTTACCTAATATTTTCCCATATATTGATCACTTTGAAGTTGTTACACTGTTAATATACTATGTTTTTTAAAAAAAGAAAAAAAATCACTAAGTATAGTGAATATAAATAGATGTATTTTGTGTCTATTTGACAAACAGCTTTACACTCTTCTTTTTTATTGTTCAGCAGCTTGTAAATACTAACCCACTTCAACAAAAATGTCACCCACCAATACCATTTTAAAAAAACAAACAGCCTGAAGAAGGATTCCAAGGAGGATGGGGCTAGGCTGATCTCAGTGGTAGTAGATGACAGAACAAGGAGCAATGGTCTCAAGCTGCAATGGGAGACGTCTAATTTAGCTATTTGGAAAAACTTTTTCACTAGGAGGGTGGTGAAGCACTGGAATGGATTACCTAGGAATCCTTAGAGGTTTTTACGGCCTGGCTTGACAAAGCCCTGGCTGGGATGATTTAGTTGGTGTTCTGCTTTGAGCAAGGGGTTGGACTAGATGATCTCCTGAGGGCCTTTCCATCCCTAATCTTCTATGATTCCATGAAATGCTAAATCACAGCACTGCTGTTTGTTTTGTACCGTTTACTTTGACGCATTCTGGGAACACCTTTTACTGTCTTCAGTGATAGCTCATCAGTTTGCAGGGCTGGAACTATGTTAGATTGTAAACTCTAACAGAAAGGACTGTGCCGCCTTCTGGGCATTATAGAATGGCTAGTGTAAGAGAATTTTATGCTATATTACCTTACCCACAGCTTTAATAGAACAAGAATTCTTGTAGTCAGTACAGGAACTCTGGCCCGGTCTACCCTTACCTTTGCGATTTGGCAGCAATCAATGGGAGATACTCAAGTGATATAAATCACTTGTGTATCTCCCATCGACTTTGCAGCATCTCCTCTGTGCGGTGTCCACACTGTGCTGTGTCAAATGGAACAGGGTTCCCTTCAACACAGCGCTACGCCACTCACCGGGGTGGTTTTCCTGTGTTGCTCCCTGGATCGACTGAGCATGTCTATACAGACCGCTCAGTCGATCCAGAGCAATCGATGTGACGGCGGCGAATTTGCCGCCGTCAGTGTAGACCCAGCCTCTAACTCTGTAGGAGTAATAGCAGATCAAACATTTTTATTCAATAGACATCCTTAGAGACAATATAAGAAAAAATAGCTTGTAAAGTATAAAACATTTCCATTATATCCTCGGCCCTTTGAAAGAATCACATTAATATAAGTGCTCTACTAACTTCCCAAAGTACAGCCTTCCCACTGGCATTTCTGTCACCTCAAAGATATTCTGCCAAGTTGCCTCTTGGCAATGAGACACCTCTCATTTTATCCAGACATTCAAACAACTCTGGTCTGATTTCTTTAAAGATTGGAACGATCTCATTTGAGAGCTTTGCTCTGGGTAGTTTCTTCTCAGAACAGCTCCTGTCTAGTACAACGCCTTGTTGTCCAGGCGTGCTTATTTTAGATTCTGCTTATCTTAGAAAAGCCCCAAACTAGACCAGCTTCTACTATAATGGATTCCCTTAAAGTGAAGTGCCATCAGTCCCATGTGCCCCCCCCCCACCCCCTACACACACTCATGGTGAAATTAGCTATTTCCTAGTTAAAAGGCTTCATCTTTATTTAGAAATAAATATATTGACATTTAAACAGCAACTAATTCAATCCCTTGTGTTAGCAAACATTCCTTTTTCCTATAGATGGTAACATCACTTTGTTCCTTGAAGACGCTCATAAACTTCACTTAACAAGGTGTTTGGGGGGGTGTGACCTGCAAAGAAGGAAAAAACATCTTTTTGTAATCACTTTTATATACCAAAAGGGCTTGAAAGGGCTGAGGAATGTTTCCTTGATTATTTTTACCTCATAAATATTAGGCGAATGAAGATTGATTTTCCTTGGAAGATTTGTTAGTGGTGTCAGGAATGTGGATTGTGAGATTTCTCACAGGTTAATTGAAGGAGAAAGACTGTAGAATATTAAATGACTGATGTCTTTTCTCTCAAATTGATCACTTGTTCAGATTAAAAGAGTCTTAAGAAAAGGCAACCTCCTCCCCGCCCCTCCCCCCCAAGAAGATTAACAGGCTTCTTTTCCCAGTTGATCAAGTATCACTACCTGCATACATGTAATATGATCACCCTAAGGGATCTCCAGTTGCCAGTCTTCCAAGATAACTGGAAACATCCTTATTGTTTAAAAAATAAAAAGCAATGCAACAAAACTCTGTCATGTCGTTTTATTCATCATAGAGAAGAAAAATAGCACAACCCAATGTTTTTATCCTTTAGAGGTCACTTTAAACTTGGTGTAAAAAGCAACCTTGCTTTCCTTTGGAGTGGCCTTTCTTCTCACTGCTAGAGTACCCAAAACTTCAGTTCTTAGTAATCTTAGCCTTAGTGTGAGCAACCTTCCAGGCCGCAACAAGAATTAACTGTGCAGACACTTTAAGTAAAAAAATGCAACATTTTAAGTGAGGTGGAAAAATGTTTTTGTAGGAGGACTTCTCAGAATCTCCTTTCAATATTGCTTTAACACAGCATCAAAAAAATCTTTGGTTCTCACCCTGGCCAGTATCCTGTCACCTCATCCCAGCTCCTTTCAAGTGTGTGTGTGTGTGTGTGTGTGTGTTGGAACCAGGGAGAGCATTTATTCCATCCATAATAAGTAATATGGCTACTGGCTGATTTCCCAGCAAACATGTTCTCACTTATCCTCAGAAAAGTTGTAAGACAAGCCCTGAGATGAAGTGAAGAATTTTACAGCATCCCATGGGACCTGACACAGTGTGCTTACTGTTTTGGATATTCTTTTCTGATGTACAAATCCCTATGGCGGTGTTTGGAAGTTTTAAAAGCTTTGTTTCTGACTCTATATGCCTATCTGAGCATAACTTGGTTTTAAAGGTTGAAATAGAGCCAAGGAGATTCACTGATAGCTGCCAGCATTTCCTATACTGAAATAGATGTTCTAAATCAGAAATAACTTTTTTTTCCAGCGGGGACTCCTTTGGAATCTCACTTTTAAGTCTCCTAGTTAATTTTTCTTTACTATCCGCAAACATTATGTGCTTAAACTACTCATCCTTCAAGGAAATGTGTGCAAGGTCCACCTGCACACATCACATTGCAGGAACTGTGATTTAAGATAGGCGATAGGAATAAGCTAGTTATGACTTGTTAAGGAGATTAGACACAGGTCCTGCTCACTGCGGAATTTTTAGCACACAGCATCAGGTCCACATGCATGCTTAGTGCACTGCAGGCTAGAGTGCTGTAGATTTACTCCCCAACTTGCCGTGCACTAAGTCTCCATATTGACCAGCTTTAAGAACCACTCTGTGGTAATTTCGGTATCTGTTAATTTTTTTAAATATTACTTGCGTTCAGCAATTTCTCTCAATCTAGTTATATGGTCCCCATTACCATAGCTTCTGTGCACCTCACAAAATATTAAGTATATATCCTCACACTACCCTGTGAGGTAGGGAAATACAGAGGTCGGACTGAGGTACGAAGAGATGAAAAGTTGGATTTTAAAAGCTATTTAGATATATAAAATGCAGAGAAGTGCCTAATGGGATTTTCAAAAGACTTAGGTACCTAACTCCCATTGATTTCACTAAGGTGCTTTTGAAGACCTTTTAAAAATCTCTAAATGTCTTCCCCAAAGACACACACATTTTGTGGCAGAAAAGAAAATTGAACCTGGGTCTGTTGAGTCCTAGGCTAGCACCACAAGCACTAAACCATCCTTCCTCTGAATTCAACTTTGGCACCCATAAAGTTAATCTCCTCTTTCATTAAATTAATATTAATAAATGTACATTCCTTTCCTTCGATAAGATAGCTTTGAATATGTAAACAAATTGATTGCTAGTGCCTGGTAGTTTCACAGTGAATTTTCTTAAAGATTATTCATAAACAGCTCCCCTGCATCTTCCCAGAGTGGACTTTCAGATCATAGAATCATAGGGCTGGAAGGGACTTCAAGTGGTCATCTAGTTCAGCCTCCTGCACTCAAGGCAAGACTAAGTAATATATAGACCATTCCTGACAGGTGTTTGTCTAACCGCTCTTAAAAGTCTCCAGTGATGGAGATTCCACAGCCTCCTTTGGCAATTTATTCCAGTGATTAACCACCCTGACAGTTAGGATGTTTTCCTAATGTCCAACCTAAACCTCTCGTGCTGCAATTTAAGCCCATTGCTTCTTGTCCTATCCTCAAAGGCAAAGAAGAACAATTTTTCTCCCTCCTTGTAACAACCTTTTATGTACTTGAAAGCTGTTATCATGTCCCCTCTCAGTCTTCTTTTCTCCAGGTGAAATAAACCAAGTTCATTCAGTCTCGCCTCATAGGTCATGTTTTCTAGACCTTTAATAATTTTTGTTGCTGTTCTCTGGACTTTCTCCAATTTGTCCACATCTTTCCTGAAATGGGTACCCAGAATTGGACACAATACTCTAGTTGAGACCTAATCAGTGTGAAGTACAGCAGAAGAATTATTCTACTTGTGTCTGTCTTAAAACACTCCTGGTAATACATCCCAGAGTCATGTTAGCTTTTTTTGCAACAGCATTACACTGTTGACTCATATTTAGCTTGTGGTTCTCCGTGACCCCCAGATCCCTTTCCGTGGTACTCCTTCCTAGGCAGTCATTTCCCATTTTGTATGTATGCAACTGATTGTTCCTTTCTAAGTGGAATACTTTGCATTTGTTCTTATTGAATTTTCATTCTATTTATCTCAAACCAAGTCTCCAGTTTGTCCAGATCATTCTAAATTATAATCCTATCCCCCAAAGAACTTGCAACCCCTCCCAGCTTGGTATCATACACAAACTTAACAAGTGTACTCTCTATTACATTGATGAAAATAACAGAACTGGATCCACTCTCTATTCCATTGATGAAAATAATAACAGAACTGGATCCAGAACTGATCCCTGCAGATCACCACTCATTATGCCCTTCCAGCATGACTGTGAACCATTGATAACTACTCTGGGAATGGTTTTCCAACCAGTTTTGCACCCGTTTTATAATAGCTCCATCTAGGTTTGTTTCCCTAGTTTGTTTAAGAGAAGGTCATGCGGGACAGTAACAAAAGCCTTCCTAAAGTCAAGATATATCACATCTGTGCCCTGCCCTCTTTTCACAAGGCTTGTTATCCTATCAAAAAAAGCTATCAGGTTGGTTCAACATAATTTGTTCTTGACAAATCAATGCTGACTGTTACTTATTACCTTATAACCTTCCAGATGTTTGCAAATTGATTGCTTCGTTATTTGCTCCATTATCTTTCCAGGTACAGAAGTTAAGCTGACTGGTCTGTAATTCCTGGGTTGTCCTTATTTCTCTTTTTGTAGACGGGCACTATATTTGCCCTTTTCCAGTCTTCTAGAATCTTTCCTGACTTCCAAGACTTTTCAAAGATAATCGCTAATGGCTCAGCTATCTCCTCAGTCAGCTCCTTGAGTATTCTAGGATGCATTTCATCAGGCCCTGGTGATTGAAAACATCTAACTTGTCTAAGTAATTTTTAACTCGTTCTTTCCTTATTTTGGCTTCTGATCCTGCCTCATTTTCACAGGCATTCACTATGTTAGACGTCCAGTTGCCACCAGCATTCTTGGTGAAAACTGAAACAAAGAAGTCAGTAAGCACCTCTGCCATTTCCACATTCTCTGTTATTGTTTTTTCCTCCTCATGAAACCCAAAGAAACCCATTGCCAAAGAGGTCCAAATTCTAGGAGAACCCCAGACCAGTTTGCAGCTATGGAATGTAGCTAATTTTTTGTTGATAGTGCAAGAACCATTACAAGTTTCCTTATTCTGTGTCAGCCATTTACCTGCAGCTATTCTGGTTCCCATTTTGACCAGCCTATTTAGCCACTAGCTGTAGATGTGTTGTGGGCGATGGAGACTCACTTAAATAACTAATAAAATGGAGTCACTGAGGTTCCCTCTTCAATGTGACACCAACTCTCTCTTCAGCCAAAATTCAATCACTTAGGCCTTGTCTAGATTAAGAAAAAAAGATGTGTTCTTGCACATGGTAATGAAAATTAGGTAAAATCCTACTGAAGACAAGGCAGTTTATAGTTTTCACACATTTTAGCAAAGGGAGGTAAACTCTTGGCTCCCCTTAATCACTAAATTGATCAATTTAGCACAAGCTGACATACAATTGTTTTGTCTTCGCTAGAGTTTTAGAAGTTCAACATCACTCCTTTAAGTCCTAGGGCCACAGGGTAAAATTTGCAGAACACTTACATAAAATTAGGCACCTGAATCCCTGTTGAAAAATGCCAAAATCACGGAAGTTATTTGAAAATGTTACCCTTTTGCGTAGTGACAGTCCAGTTTGGCCAATGTACATGGCAGAGGGGCATTGCTGGCACATGATGGCATATATTACATTAGTAGATATGCAGCCAAACTGGACTGTCACTTTGCAAAAGAATAAATGGACACAAATCAGACATAAAAAATGAGAACACCCATAAACCAGTTAGAGAGCACTTCAGTCTCCCAGGACACTTTGTAGCTGACTTGAAAGTTGCCATATTTCTACAAAAAATCTTCAAAGAGAAACACATTTAGACTGGGTCTGAATAGGGACTTGGAATGGTTATCTCATTACAAGAAGTAATTGTCACTGCTCACACATTCTCACCTTCTAATCAATGGTTGTGAATAGGCCTCATCTACTTTAATTGTATGGACTTTGCTATTACCTATCCCCCTCATTGCTGTAACTTCCCCTTGACTGGATATATATATATATACACCCCTATATGATTTCCATTCCCTGCATCTGACGAAGTGGATTACAGTCCACGAAAGCTTATGCCTGCAGAAATTAAATTAGTCCTTAAAGTGCTACAGGACTCTCGTTTTTTCTGTATACAGACTAACACGGCTACCCCTCTGGAACTTTTCACCATGTATATATAACACTGCATTTCTGATGAAGAATGAATTAAAAGAAATTCTTATTTCCTCAGATATGAGGTTCCAAAATTTGTAATTAGTTGTTTGAGATTCAAAGGTGTATTCATCTCAGACCTGTGCCAAGATCAAACACAATTCTACTTGGAAGGTACTTACTGTAACATTCCAAAATGCCATTCTCCAATTCTTTCAGCTGTAGAACTTTTCTGACTGTTCCTGCAATCGCCACAGACTGCTACCTGCTGAATAGAAAACACTTGAAAAATAAAGCAAGATGGCTAATATCATGCCCTATGCAGCGCTGCGAGATAGATTCACTCAGAACCCCAAACCACCACACATCAGGATGGGCTGATGGTTTTATTGTCAGATATAACATCAGCCTAATGTCCATGAAAGTCTGAATCTGAGTTAATGCATTTCTCACTGTCTTCTTCCAACATCCTTTAGAATTACCCTTCCCCACTGTTCTCTGAGGGCTCCTTGATTTGGGGGCTTCCAGGCAAGAGCCACAGCTCCACCCCCTACATTTCCAAATGGTCTTCAGTGTGAGTTACAAAGCACTAGAGTAATTCCCTACTACAAACTACTACTACTTTGTGTCTTGAGCATTAATAAGTTATATGTATCAGTTAATAATCCATGAACTGAAAAAAAAATTGAGGCACATCTCCCTGATGTACACTTGTGCAAAATGGATATTAAATGCTATCAAATCAGAAGCTTAGCCCGTTACATCTTATCTATTTACCTAGGTACTGGATACATCTCTTTTGCAGCGGTGTAAATTACTCCACAGAAGACTTGGCAGTGGGCAATCAGGACCATTGCATTCCCTTTTTATTAACTGGCAAAACCAGAGGTGGGTCCAAAACAAAACCCTGTAATCTGAGCTCCTTTGAACTTCTGGAAGATTTGGATTTAGATCAAAATTTCACAGCCCAGGAGAATGAGAAAGTAAAAATAAAATTAAGCTTACCCTCCACCCTTTATCCAATCTTATATTAGGATGAACATGGGACGATAAAGAGGAAACAGAAGGGAGAGAGCCTTTCGCTGGCAAGGGCCTGAACACAGCTCTTTCTCTAGAAAATGTCAATAAACATTCTAAGCGTGAATCAGAGAGCGCTGCTAGAGAGCAGCACTAGATCATCTTCTGCCAAAAGCTAAAGGCATTCTCATGTGCAGCATTCCCATTCCAGGGAGTAAGAAACTGCATTTGGGACCCAAATTCAGGTCCACATGTGTGGCCCCTGAATGTTTGTTGACAAAATCAAAGCTTTTAAGAGCTTATGTTGCATCCAAAGGAACTGGTCCCTCAGTGGAATGAAATCAAAGAAGGGGAAGTGGAGTGTGCAAGCAGTGTTAAATGGATAGCAGCGTGTAATCCACTCATGCACTTTTTAAAGGTTAAGAATGTTATTGAAAAAAACCAAAACAGAGTAATGAATACTTTTAAAATATCTTTTTTACTGGGTGTCTATTTCAGGTGTTATCTCTCAAAGCTTTATTTTATTTTTAGTGACTTCATATCTTGAAATGTAAAAAGTAAATAGAATAGAATGGTGGAATAGTACTCATGACTGGAGTACGGGTATTGAAGGCTATG
>ML675601.1:105839376-105857737 GCA_007922155.1 Mesoclemmys tuberculata | reverse complement strand
TGGTCCCTTCTGACCTATGAGTCTATGAGTCTATGAGTCTAAAATATGTAAATTTTTGTTTTTAAAAAAAAAGAGGGGGGGAGTAAAATAATTCCCTGTTCTATGCTCTGGTAGCTCATAATATTACAAGAGCTAGTTTACTAAATTGTACTTCAGATAGACATTCAGAGATTGAGGCACTGGGATGGCATGTACAAACCCCACACTGACAGGAAGGGTTAATGAGCTGCTGTTGGCTCAGTCAGCTTCACTGTAAAAGTTGTCAGGCTTCGGGAGGGTAGTTAAAAAAGAAAGGCAGCTCACATAAGAATGCACTGGGAAGGAGAGCAGATTGGCAGTTCCCATGTGATGTCAGAGGCCATGATGGAACTGACTGAAGAATGTGATCTGCTAGACCCTTCCATGTGGGACAGTAGACCTAACACAGTGTTAGGCAGTGTTGGTTTTCCCACCTACTCAGCCTACTGGCTTGACCACCCATATCTCTTCCTCTTTATCCCAACCTATTGTATCAGCACTCTGATCAAGTTTTGCCTCCAGCACTCAGCACTTTCATCTCACAGTGTGGATGTTGCATGGCTTGATAAAGCAGAGGAACAATGTGCAGAAGCTGTTATTGAGTGTTGTTTAACAGTAGGAAGCCCTCTACTAGGATGACTTCTTTGGCAAAGTGGAAGACATTGTCAGTTTAACTGCTATATCAGGGAACTCAGTCAATGATAGCCTGCATTCAGGACATTTTAGAGTACTTATTACACCTCCAATCTTCTTATCTCTCAGTTCTTTAAGGAGCTTGGTGTGTGAACTCTGGGCCCATCTTGGTGCCCAGTATTCTGTTGCAGAGTAGACTAAGGCTAATGCCCTTGTGCACAGCGTCCTGGGACCAGAAACCCAGGATGTTCCCACCAGCTGTCATATGAGGCTCACCCTGGTCTTAACCTTGTCTTGAGGTGTCATTGGAAGGTCAGGCTGCAGTCCAAGGTCATTCCTAGATGTTTTGGTGTGGCTTCATGTTTAACTAGCTCACTGCAGAATGTTATATCTTTAGCTCAGTTTTGGCAGTGTTTTTGTGTAAGTGGCAGGCAGAGACCATTGTTTTTTAGGGATTTGGCCAAAGTTTCCGTTTCTGGAAGTAGTCTGCCATTATTGAGAGGTCACTGGTGAGAGTATGGCTGATGGTCTGAAGATGTGTGTGTTGTACTGCCAGAGCAATGTTGTCTCCATATATAAATTTCCTAGATGTTGTGTTTGGCATGTCTACTGTGTAGAGGTTAAAGGGTGTAGGGACCAGAACAAAGCCCTGTGGGAGGCTGGAGTTCAGTATTCTGGGCCTGCTGACTTGACCATCCAGATAGATCCAGAATCAGCGATTGCCTGTCATTACAGCCAGTAAGCAAATAGTTCACTGGCGTGGGATTACTCAATAGAGTGTTAGTAGAAGGCCCTTTCTCCAAATCGTGTCATACACAGAAGAGAGGTCAACAAATGCAGCTCCTGTCTTAAGCCACTGCTGAAAACCTCTCTCAATGTGTCCTCAAAAAGCGGCTACCTTGTCACAGCAGCTTCTGTTTGGACAAAACCTGCCTGCTCTTCAGCTAGAACTTACTCGATAGTACTAGCCATTTTGCAGAGCAATATTCTTTCTATCAGTTTGAATGAGGTGGAGACTAAGAATCCACAAACAAATGAGGTAATGCGGATAATCTCAGGAACATTAATGTCCACTCCAACAAACTGGCTCCTAGTTCTGTCCTATAGTCACCCTCCAAAACGATGGAGGGACACCCAAACCTTCAATTTCCTCTCCAACGTAAAACAAAACACCAGAATCCCCCTGCATGATGTCCTGATGAATCCTCCTAGAACAAGATTAAAATCTAGGAACCCCATTTGGAATTGCAGTGGTACTTTTAATGGATTTCAATGGTGATAATCAAAATGGCTTGCAACCTGCAATATGTCATCAGTCCTAAATAAGCACCTTATTACTGCTCATGGCAACAGGGGGAGGTTCTAGATTACTGGAAAAAGGCAAATATAGTGCCCATCTTCAAGAAAGGGAAGAAAGAGGATCCAGGGAACTATAGGCCGGTCAGCCTCACCTCAATCCCTGGAAAAATCATGGAGCAGGTCCTCAAGGAATCCATTTTAAGGCACTTAAAAGAGAGGCAGGTGATCAGGAGCAGTCAACATGGATTCACCAAGGGAAAGTCGTGCCTGACCAACCTGATTGCTTTCTGTGAAGAGGTGACTGGTTCTGTGGATGAGGGGAAAGCGGTGGACGTGATATACCTTGACTTTAGCAAAGCTTCTAATACGGTCTCCCACAGTATTCTTATCAGCAAGTTAAAGAAGTATGGGTTGGATGAATGGACTATAAAATGGATAGAGAATTGGCTAGAGCAAAGGGCTCATCGAGTAGTGATCAATGGCTCCATGTCTAGCTGGCAGGCAGTCACAAGCGGAGTGCCCCAGGGATCGGTCCTGGGGCCAGTTTTGTTCAACATCTTCATTAATGATCTGGAAGAGGGGGTAGATTGCACGCTCAGCAAGTTTGCAGATGACACTAAGCTAGGGGGAGTGGTAGATACCCTGGAAGGGAGGGATAGGATACAGAAGGACCTAAACAAATTGGAAGATTGGGCCAAAACAAATCTGATGAGATTAAACAAGGACAAGTGCAGAGTCCTGCACTTAGGACAGAAGAATCCCATGCACAGCTATAGCCTGGTGACAGATGAGCTAGGCAGCAGTTCTGCAGAAAAGGATCTGGGAGTTACAGTGGATAAGAAGCTGGATATGAGTCAGCAGTGTGCCCTGGTTGCCAAGAAGACTAATGGCATATTGGGCTGCATTAGTAAGAGCATTGCCAGCAGATTGCGAGAAATGATTATCCCCCTCTATTTGGCATTGGTGAGGCTGCATTTGGAGTATTGTGTCCAGTTTTGGGTCCCCCACTATGAAAAGGATGTGGACAAGTTGGAGAGAGTCCAGCGGAGGGCAACAAAAATGATTAGGGGGCTGGAGCACAAGACTTATGAGGAGAGATTGAAATAACTAGTATTGTTTAGTCTGCAGAAAAGAATGAGGGGATATTTGATAGCAAGCTTTAACTATCTGCAAGGGGGTTCCAGGGAGGATGAAGCTAGGCTGTTTTCAGTGGTGACAGATGACAGAACAAGGGGCAATGGTCTCAAGTTACAGTGGGGGAGGTCTAGGTTGGACATTGAAAAAGTTTTTCACTGGGAGGGTGGTGAAGCATTGGAATGGGCTACCTAGGGAGGTGGTGGCATCTCCATCTTTAGAGGTTTTTAAGCTGCGGCTTGACAAAACCCTCACCTGGATGATTTAGCTGAGCATAGTCTTGCTTTGAGCAGGGGGTTGGACTAGATGATCTCCTGAGGTCCCTTCGAACTCTAATATTCTATGATTCTATGATTCTACTGACCCTACAGAAGAACTACCAGGCTTTGACTTGTGATGGAAAGAATGGTGCATACTTAAGTGCATAAGAACATCACATGGAAGATGTGCCCAGAAACTTCCAATGGAAAATTAGAAGTAGCTCAAACTGTGACTGTAGACCAGTTCCTCAAATCATGGAACATATATACTCCTTCTGCCCTAAGCATTTGTTTAAGGGTAGCCTCACTGACGTTCACCGACTTACCCCTGATGCAATGAACTGGATTTGAAACCTAGACATTGACCTATAAACTGATTATTGCAAACCAAACCAATGCGACACAAGAAGAAGTTCATTAAGGTTCGCTTATCAGCAATCTTGGCATTTCATCTGCCCATCCAAAGGATGCCAGTTTTCTTGAACCCTTGGATAACGTGATATCTGAGGAAAGTCATTCATCTCTACCTGCCTGTGAAAGAGTCAGTTCCCTTATGGGACCTTAATATTGTCCTCTCTGCCTTCCCTGCAAGCACCTGGCAAAGTATTCTCTGTCCCTTTTGTACCAGAAGACAACCTTTTTTCTGTCTATATAAATTGCAAGGATAGTAGGTGAGCTACAGACCTGAATGGCTGAACCCCGTCTTTTTTCAAGGACAAGGTGTCCCTCTGGTCGCATCCAATTTTTTGTGTGGAAAGCAGTTTGACATGTTCACCAGAAGCAAATGATTAATTTAGTAGAGTTCTTTCCTAAATCACACTCCAATGTGGATGAACATCAACTTCACAAGTTGGATATGAGATTATGGTTGGTGTTTTACCTGGACTGAATTAAGCTCCTTTGGGCACCACCTCCTCTGTTTGTTTCCTGTGCAGATTGAATGAGGGGTAGGTGATCTCTGTGTAATCAGTTTCCAGATGGGTAAGTCCAGCATTACATCAGCATATGAAGTAACTCAGTCCATGCCCTTGCAGAGATGGCAAATTCATTTGATGAGAGCCCAGGTGACACTGATACTGTTCCCCCATGATGTTTCAGTATTGGATATATACCGGACTGCTGCTTACATACTTTTACCAGGCTCTATGTGATTACTAGTGTGTCTGGGTCAGATGCACACTTTGGGAAGGCAGTCCTTTAGTCACTGTTTAAGTAGATTCAGGCCTCTTCTTGTACTTCCCACAAGTACTATTTGTAAGTCACCTGAATGAAATACACATCTGCAACAACTTGAAGAAGAACAGGCAGATACTTACCTGTATTGTAACTGTTGTTCATTGAGATTGTATACCACAACCCACTCACCATCCTTTTTGCATCTGAGTCTCTATTCTTGATGTTTGGTGCAAAGAAATTGGTGGTGTTTGAAGTGACACTGACCCTAAATAGCCAGGGGAGGGGCAAAAGCCAGAAGGCGCTCATGCCACCCCTATGGGTACTGTTAGGCAAAGTTCTCTGGCTTTGGTACACTGGGTGCGCGCATACCTTCATGGAATACATGTCTGTGCTCACACCTCGAAGAATAACAGTTAGAATATAGGTAACTAACTGTCTTTTTCTTATTTTACTAATTCTTAATCAAAACTAGTTTTGACATGATGTAGGGTGAGAGAGCCTCCAAGAAATAATTCAGGAATACTAAAACAATTACAGGAATTCTTAAAACAATGATGATAAAATTCAAATTGAAGCCCATATCTCTGGAGACCTTATCACCTCTTCAGTGACTAATTCCACAGTGTATTTCAGAGACTTTGTGTTCTCTTATTCCATTTGGGGAGTCTTAATTTCCTCATATATTCCTTAAACAGAGTTGCCCAGGCTTTGAATAAGTGACAACTGCATTGATAACTTGCTAGGAGATCAAGGGCCAGTTCTAATTTGCATGCATTTAAGTATTCTATATCAACAAGAAATGCATCCAATCATATTTATTTTCAACTTCCTTTAGGGATAAATAGAAAATCACTGTGTTCCCTAAAAATTCAGACTTAATAATGACTGTATTTTGCTTTTCTTAGTAGGTAAAGTTATAGATTAATGCAGGTCATGTCTGCATTTTAGGACCTTTCAGGCTATACTTTCAAGCCTTAAATCTTTTTCAAATGCTGTGCATCCTGTGTAAATTTTGACATATAGAATGTTTCATTAGTCTCTGAATTCCCAATGTCGGTAATGGTTCATCAGATTAATTTAGTGTTTTATGGCTGTTCTGCTTGATTCGTCTAGTGAATAATCTCCTTTTCTTTTTTCTTTATAATAGTAAATGTTTTAACAAGCTTTTATTTTGTTCCCCAATTTTTGATACCATTCAGTGACTTGCTTATTTTTAGATGTAATCTGTTTGAATCTTTTAAGCCTCTTTAAGTTGATCTTCCATGTGTACTATTTTTGGGCATATTCATTTCATTTTCCAGCACTGTATTTCATCATCCACCCCATTAACTGCCTTTATCACCTTTCACACTGCATGTGATATAATGAAAAACTGGAGTTTTTTTGTACTCCTCCACCTTATTTATACTTACAAGACCAATATGTGTAAGCAGAAGAGCATTTAATTTCGAATGTCATATAGTCAGCTGAGGCATGACCCTAATTTCTGAAAAAAGTATGAACCTGAATGATATGGGTTCTGAGAAGTCCCCAAATCAGTATTTGAATGTAGTATCTTTAAAATAATATGAGGTACCCATTTTGAATTATGATCCACATTGTTAGTCATACTTTTGATTTTCCAGGATGGAGTCTCTTGAACTTAGTAACTCATTTCTTTTAAACATGGTCTTTGCCCTTCAAATAAGGGAGTGTGTAAGGGAAAAAAGATTCTTTTGGTAAACTTCTTTTAAAAATTTGTATCTTAGAAGTGAAAAGAAATAGGAGTAGATGAAGCCTTAATGCTGTTGATCAAAAACGGATCCTGAAACTTCTCTTCAAAATGAGAGGATGGGTGTGCGTGGGAGCAACAGGTGGCAGAAAAGAAGGTTGGAAAAAGCCAACCCAGGAGCAGAGAGGAATCTGCTGGAATTTTTGCTGGTGAATTTGTTCGAACACTGGATCCCAGGACACATGGACTGTCCAATTTGATTATCATTCACCACTGCATAAGGTATCTATGAACACTTTGGAGCAGGAGGTGTCATGTCATACTTCCAAATTTTGCTGTGGAGTCTTTTTTTAGCTTCACAAGCTTCCATCTTTCTTTCTAATGGACTCAATTAGTTAGGCATCTTGAGTTCCTGTTGACTTTTTTTGCATGTATTACTGCTTTGAAATTCTTCACATTACTGCTGAAATTATAGCACCTCATGGTAACAGCCCTGACTTTTTCTTCTTTATGTAGTTTCAGTGTAAAATGCATGTGGGTTTTATCTAACTTTATTGTGTCCTTTTTGTCGGTTAGTTGCAGGAACATGAGAATCCAATGCTTAAGAGCAAGTGGAAACTCATTAGTCTAAGGATATTTATTTTTTGATTTCTCCATCTTCAAATCACCTGTTCAGGCACTTCAGGGTAGAGGATTGAGCCCCTGTCAATGTCAGTATGTTATGTTAAATAACTATTCCCATCTACCTCTAATATTGAGAAAATATTGTTCCTGTACTGCCTGGCTGCAGTCTCCCCTTCTCTCATCTTTGTGCCTAGCTATTAGTTTAGATTTTTATAAACTCACTATTTGAGAGCGTTGTCTTTTCGTACCCATGGCTCTGCTAAGATCTTCTTCCTGATCCATTAGTGTGACCATGTCATCCCCTTTCTGAGCCACTGTCACTAGCTCCTTCTTTTCTACCGCCTAACATGCAAGTTTCTTGTCCTTACCACCAGGGCAGTTACCAGCAGACATAATTCCTTCATATTCACTCTTGTATCTCTCTGAATTGCCTATTGCCACCTCTGCTTACCAAACAGCTTTGATCACCAGTTTATTCTCCTCTCCCAAAAGCGTGTTCGTGCTTTCTGCCATGCTACTCCTTATGCATGAAGGCCCTTCCTGATCTAGTCTATTAAGCTATTATCCTGCTTTCCTTCAAATCCCTTATCAGGACCATCTCTGAGCTGCCCATGTAGGTTTATCTCATCATCTATATTATTACTATTTTCCTTTTAATTATGGCCCAGAAGCTACCTGAAACTGTGCCTCCAGAGTACCTCAATGTGAACAGGTGAGGTGTTGCAGGGATTCTCTGGCACTAGTCACTAGTTAGTCATTTTTTTGCCACAATAGTCTGTCATTGCACATGGGCTAACCCTCCAGCCAGGTCGCTACTCGGTCTATTCCCCTTTCAGGGGTAAAAGAAAAGTCTGAAACAGAAAGTCTAATGGCTTTTGAGCCTGGTCCTCAATCTCCATCTGGGGCCTGTGCTACTCGGCCCTTTCTCCTTTTGATGCCTTTACCCTTAATCTGGGGAAGGGAAAGGGGAAGAGAAACTGGGCCACTCTCTCCTCTGGATTCCAACCCAGGAATATGTTCAGGTGGCTAAGGACTGCTACTTTAATCCCTCTGCCATTTTCTCTGGGTTGCTTCTACTTTTGCTCAGTTTCTTAACATCTTTCCATGTCTCTGGAATCTATGGTTGCTCACCACTTCTTCTTTGCTGGCTATCGTGGTGGTCCTTCAAAACTATTCCCAGCCTTTTTCACAGCAGCTGGGCTGTGATGAGTAACTATCTCTTGCCTGGGAGTAGTCAGTCTCTTTCTTTTCTCTGAGCAGATGTTGCCCCCCTCAACCATCTTCCTGGAGCTGGGTTGGTTCTTGCCTTAGGGTAGTCTATCTTCTTCATCCCTCTCTTTCACTAGGGCTGGGAATTATTCAGCAATATCTCCCTCCTTAAAGCAGGAGTTCCCCATCAGCCCTCTCCCTGGAGCTGGGGTTATCCCTCAGACCTCTTTGCCTTAGGTTAATCAGTCTTCTTCTCAGAGCAGAAGTTCCACCTCAAGCCCTCTTCCTGGAGCTTAGGTTTTGCCAGTTCTCTTCAGCTGATTAGCCTCTGGAGGGTTTGACAGGTCAGCTTTCTCCCACTGGTATCTGCCTACTGTGGGGGAGGAGGCAACTTTTATGCTGATTTCCTTCTTTGAAATGCTTCCCAGATGGTTTGGTAAAAGAAGAGTGTTGCTCCATCCTCTCTACAAGGTTTTGGTCCCTTAAATGTACAGTGTCAAGATTCTTTCACCAGAAGCCATTGTTTACCAGGACCCTAATATCTATTGGACCTGTCTGAAACTTTAGAGGGCCATGCTTAGTAGTGGGGTCAGTTGACCACAAGGCCCTTTGATGGCAGATTTCCCTATCACACTAGCCAAACCAGGTCAGGGCCCAATTGTGTTAGATCCTAAAACTATTAGAAAAGTATCCCAATTTTCTACGAGCTTCACTTCTCTTTCTTCAGTATAATTATTTAATGATTAACTCCATCGTGTTTGCACTTTAAATTTCAGTAGTTGATTGAAAATGAAAGTGTGAGCTGTGCATTCTGCATTTGCAGTCACTCCACCCAAATCTTTTGCCTATCAGTTGAACTGATACAGGCATTCAAGAAATAAGGCATATTACAACAATCAAACATTTGCACAAATAAGGAATGAAGAATACAGTACCTATTTTTGCAGTCAATGGGAGTTGCAGTCAATGGGAGTTCAGAGCATTCAGCCCCTTGTAGAATCAGACTTAGTTTTATAAAAGCCGAGTCAAGCTGAGTGAGCTCTTCTCCCCTGCTCCAGCTTCTTTGCACTGGGTAAAAGGCTCAGAGCAATGTGAAGGGAGACCTAAAAATTCAATATCTGACCGGGGAGGATTCCTCCAGTGCAGGGACTGTGGAAGACAGCTGTAAGAACCTTGCCTCCCAAGGACCCCCTGACAAGCTCTGGCATGTCAGGGGCAGGGCTGGTGTGACATGCTAGGTGCACGCAACTGTGAAGATTTCAGACCACAGTGTGGCTCATCATGCAGCCCAGACGAACTGCCATAAATTAGATGGGGCAGTCTAAATTATACTGGGGGCCACTCCGAACAGACTCTCACTGCACCTCACCTCACCTCCATCCCACCCATATGGGATCCTGTATACCAGATTTAGGTGAATCATAATCCCAATATTTTGGATACAAGACTGTTTTTCAAGGAAAATTTGTTACAAAAAACATCTAAGAAGAATGAAGGGGTGATGATTTAAATGGTATCTAATTTGTAAAATTAGCAAAAGTAACTTGCTGGTTGTTTTAAATATAAAAATTCTAAGATATCCTATACAATGCTTCATTAAAAATAGCAGATACAACATGAAGAAACTTAGGGGTATGAGTGAGCAACTATACAAACATGAAAAAATATTTTGCATTTGTTGCAAAGGCAACAAATAATTTGTAAAACATATCAAAATGGGTACCTCCTCTACCTTGCTACTGTGGAGTGTAAGGAGGGGGGAGTAAAGAGTTAGCAAAATGTGATGATACAATAATAATGAATGTATTGAGGTACAATAAAACCTGTGTGAAATAAAGTTTTATTGTATGTTGGCTAGAATAGTGCAGAGGTGGAAAGTACATAGTGAACTACATGTTTAGTAAAGTTTCATTGACCAAGAGAATGCAATTATTTAAGGCCTTGATTAAAGAAGATATTTAAGTATATATGCATTTTTAAGCAGAGAAGTAGTTCTTTTAAGTCAATGGGTCTGCTCACTTGCTTAAATACCTTGCTGTACTGGGTACAGCAATTAAATAAATTAAATATGCCATTATTATTGTTGTTGCTGTTAAATAGTTACGTTATGCTAGCACCGAAGAGCCCCTATTATGTTCAGGGTTTCATTGTTTTAAGCACCATGCAGTACTTAGAAAGCAATAGTACCTTTCCTGCAGAGTTTATAATCTAAGAACATGGGTTATTTTTGTTAATCAAGGGTAAGAAAATTAATATGAAATATATGATCTTGAGGAATACAAAATTAAACAAGTATTAGGAAACTACCGTGATATATTGTTCTTTGTCTAAAAAGATCACTGTATATATTACCAAAGAGAAATGACAACAAAAGTACGGTGAATACCATTTGAAAATACACATTTAGTCCATTCTATTGTTTATTTTCTCATGTGTTGCAAGATCCTTTGGGTGTGACATACTTTTTTGTTCTGTGTTTGTACAGTGAGTAGCACAAAGGGTCCTGATCCATAACAGAGGCTCCTAGATACTTTGATAATACAATTAATTATTTATAATTTGTAATAATGGTGGTATTACCAATACATAGACTAGAAAATACCAAAGAAACATGGTATATATTATTTTCTGTCGTATGTGTTTACTTGATAATTTTAAATAATGAAAAAACCTATCAATATTATGAGAGACATTTAAAAAATATATGAATTACTGTCTTCCTGCATTTCCATTTTTATAGAGTTCTGCTCTGCCCTGGTACCAGTTCTTCTGGGAATATTGTGTTCTCTTTATATTTCTCACATAAAAATTTAAAAACTCTTTTCAACCCCAATCACGAAAGCACTTGCATAAGGCTACTCAAACGTGTATGTGAGTATTCACATTGGATTAGTGGGACTCCTCACATATCTAAAAATATTTTGTGATGTGTGCTAAGTTTCATCACAAATTTTTTACCTCTGAAAACAGATTTATCAGTGGTCACATGGAGGACAGGGGAAGGAGATTGTACTTTTCCAAAGTCCTTCCACAAATAAGCTGCACTTGTGCAAGTTGCTAACAGGTAATGCCACTCATAGCAGATAATGCAGATATTCAAAATATGATAGAGCATGACACTTGGCTCTTCCTCAGGGTTTTTTTTTGTTTGCCTATGGGCTCTTCTAGGCTTTTTGGTATTGTCTGCTCAATTGCAGGGCAGGGGAAATAAGTATTACACAAACACCACCCACCTGTGGAACCAAAATGAAATGTCACTTATAATAAATTGTGCTGATCTGTGATTCTCTCACATCTTTATTACATCAGGAAGGAATTGTTCACAATGTTGACATTAAAAAATGTTGTTACTGGAAAATGTATTAGTATCTCACTGAGGTGAATGGGGCAACTTACTTTGCTAATTTATTGTAGCAGGCTCACATGACTGTCTTTACATGGGTTACATTTGGTCACATTTTTTAGTTTTTCTTCACAAGCAAGTAGAGAATTTTTAAAAAAAAGTTAAATCTGTGATTATAGAAAACAAGATAGTGGTTTCAGAACATCAGATTAGGTCTGATGGCTGTTTTTGACTTCTGTTTTCTTTGTTTAATGGAAATAATAAGGGCTCTTTATCTTTAAGATTAAAGACACCACCACAATTTGTTTACAGGTTTCGGCTCTCTTGGTTTTCTCAAAAAAAAATTTTTTTTGAGTTAGCTTTTCATTGCTTGCTTCCTGTTTCCTTCTCTGCTAAGTCTGAAGCACCAAAGATTACCTCCATATAGAAAAGCAGTATCCTTTTGAAGCCAACATTAATATCATTTCATGAATAATAGCAGTCAACAGATGCCTCCAAAGTTGATTTTTAATGTTCTACTGTTCTCTTCCATTATATTAACAAATGTCTGCCAGACTAAACAACAGGTGATTTTTGTGTCCACTTTGGAACTCCTGTTGCCTAATTGTCGTATTGTTCCCTGCATCTCTGACACCTGATAGAATTTTGGTTAGGAAAGAAAAGTAATCATTATCTGTAACACACACCTAATTATATTCTTTTTCCTCCCTCTGATTTTAGCTTAGGAGCAACAGTACAATTCTCCTGTGATGAGGACTATGTGCTACAGGGGTCAAAAAGTATCACGTGTCAGAGGATAGCTGAAGTATTTGCTGCATGGAGTGATCATAGACCTGTGTGTAAAGGTAAAGAAAACTCTTACACTATAATATGGCTTGTTGGTTTTCACAATTACTCTCTTGCATGTTTTACGTTTGAAATGATGTCACAGTGAAAGAATGTCGCATTAATTTTTGTTTTGGGTTTTTTTTATTTTTACAAATATATCAGTGTCTTCTCTCCTCTTTTTCTTATTTTTTAATAAGTGATCCTTTTTTGTTTAAAAATGAATATTTTATTACATGTATTTACTTATTTCTTAGATAAAACCTGACAAATAGAATTGGTTACATCTGTTACCATAATTTCTCCAAACTGGAGACTTCCTACCATAAATGACAATTTCTTCCATTAGGCTAACTTTAGTAAATAAGTTAAACAGATGACTGTTCAATGGCCTTTGATACTAATTTCATGTTTTAAATTTGCAGTTATTGTGTATGCAATCAGTAGTTCATATTGATTGTCCCATATTTCAAGATTGTGCTGCCTGAATGGTTGAAATCCACTGAGAAGATTAACCTTTTAATCAACTCTAATGGAAAAGTTAATCATCAAGATTTGAATTTTTCTGTGTTTAGCAATACACGATTAAAGAATGTACCAAATGTCAGTATTATAGGCCAATGAGAACATGAATGTTAATGTGTCAGTCAGGTTGCCACATGGTATATATTATATTAAATAATATTTCATAGTTTGACAAAATTTAGTGATGGTATGAAAAAATAATGAAAGTTTGAGGTACTTAATTTTGACAGTGTATTCATGAGTTGAAAAATGAGAGTGAGTGAGAGAACAAGCAAGGCCAGGATTCTGAGCTCCATCCGAAAAGGGCTAGGGAACTGACAGCTTCAGGTAAAGCAGATTAACAAAGAAAGACCTCTGGGTGTAGCTGAAGAACTAGAGTTAAGTATGCACTGTTGAGTTAAGTTTTTTGGACTTTATGTTGAGTTCTCATAGAGGATTGTTTAAATTATTCTGTGACTAAGGACTTTGAAGTCTGTGTGAATTTTAGTTGATACTAAATGAGCTCCAGAAAGGGGTGCTGTGAGTTAGAACAGAGGCTGTCTGGATACATAAAGGACCCACAAAAGGGGGCTTTATAGGAGCTTGTAATGTCACTCCCAGCTATGAGGTGGTGCTCAATAAGCAGCCACACCACTACCATCACTCTAGCAGAATGTTGATTGTATATTGTCGTCATTTCTTTTTTCGTTTAAAATTTCTATTACCGTGTAGTAAAACATTATCAGCAGTAATATATAGGTATAATGGTAAGATGCATGCATTCCATTCAGGAAGTTTGGAAAGGCATTACCAACAATCTGGATTTTTTCAGTCAGATGGCCTTCAACAACCTATTAAATGATGGTAAACACACTTCCTTACATTTCTCTGTGCGGTGTGCCTTCAGAAGTGTAGAAGTAAATTTCTGAGTAAATTAGAATAAAAGACAACCAATATCTGGGATTCATCCATTAGAATTTCTACAAATGTAACTACAGTGAATAATACACTTTGCAATCAGTTCATAGACATTTGAATAATAATGTGAAATAAAAAGGAAGCTTAATTACCAAGCTTAAAAAAAGATGGAAAAAGTTAATATTGATTGGGAAAGGTAGAGATGCTGATCATCTTTGTGCCTACATATAGATACATGTTAACTAAATATCTCAGAAACCCTAATTAATTCAAGGGTAAAATAAGTAACTAATAACTAAATAGATGGTGTCATTTACATCCTTGTTCTTGCCTACTTAGTAAAAATAGTACATGATTTTGCAGAGCAGATGATGCATATTAAGAAAATTATCAGTTAATATAGTGACATATGGTGAAAAGACAAATAGACAGATGGTATAGATATAGCAGTTTGTCATACAGCACATGCTTTACAGTGTTCATTAGTTTCATTAAAAGAATCTTTGACACAAATGTATTTTATTCTGTGGATTGATTAGCAGTGTGTGTTAAACTTTTGTATTTAATGAAATCTTCAGATTATAAATTTAGATTTTCTATACTGTAATAAAATTGGCTGTTCGAAATGCTATACATGAAGTCTAAATCAAATATTTTAGAGGGGATCACTGTTAGTACAAATACCACTTGGTAATAGGGGTGCGGAGGAAGCAACTGCAGAAAAACACGTATGCTTTTGGTCAATTTATATTTGTGTGCACAAACAAGCATTTGGGCAAACAAAACAGGTAATTGTACATAAATGCCAATTTGTACAAGAAATGCATTTTTTTCATGTGCCACTGAAGGGTTCTGGAAGTGCAGACGGTATAGTTATTTTTTTAAAGGTGCATCTGTTGCTCTCCTTTAAAATTTTAGCTAAATGTTTTTTTCAGTATCATGTTTGATGTCCTCCTTGGATATGATCACCTATAACTCTTTTCATTTTATATAAATTATTATAGGTTTGCAAAACCTATTGAAAGTACAGTTGAAAAAAAATGGCAATTTGAATATTAACGTTTAGTTACATTAATGTTCTCGGATTATTCTGCAAAATTTTTAACTGAAAATTTGCAATTCCATTAAATGCATTTGATTCAACAACATAAATCCTCCTGACTTGTTCTCAAAGGGCATATGAGTGGCTGAATGTAAATTTGCCTGACAAAAATGAAAACTTTAGCTCACTTTAGAAGTTATCAAAAATACCAGCTGCAACTGGAATAGGATGATATTCCTTAAAATAAAAGTTGGAATGAGTCTAAAGCATTTCTGCAGGAGAAATAAAATGGGGTGGTGTTAGGAGAAAAAAAATAACATATCACTTGTAAAATATATACACACACATACTGCTGTAGATTATGAATTTTCTTTAACACTTACGAAAAGGACTCTGTTTCCTGGTGGGGCTGACTAATTTCTGAACTGGCTGGTCACTATAAAGAATGAGGCAGAGTTATGTTGGGAGTCTTATTTCAGCTGGGCCTGCCTTGTTCCAGCTGGCAGCAATTACCTCTGCTTTCTTGGACTACTTTTCTAATGAGTTCTACCATGTCTCCCCAATATATCTGGAAAGCTGGTTGGCAGTGAGGAAATAGTGGAGGGGATCCCTGCCAGATTTCTGAGGATACTTTAAATGCTTACCAACTAAGAAGATAGCCAAATGTTTTTGGAGAAGAGAAGGAAGGAGTGTAGAGCTGGAGCTGGAAGAGAAGCATGACTTTTTGTATGTGGAAGAAGGGGGGGTTCATTGAGGTGGGCAGCTACTTAAGTTACGTTGCTCATCCTCCATACCTCAATACAGGATTGCGAGGGTCTGGAATACTCATCCTCTCCGTGCTATGGATTAAGTTTTATAGAAATTTGAAAGATTTAGAGTTCAGACCAAAGTAGGGCTGTGGATGTGAATTTCACACTCTCTAAACATTGGGAAAAAGATCTAATTATTTTGACAGCTGAAGTACAGGAAAAATGCAGGCAGTATTTTCTTTTTTAATTTTTGAAATTATAAAAATCTGCTCCAGCATAGTAAAGTTCTTCATGTGTCAGTTTCAGCTTATTATTTTAGCAGTTGTTCCGTGTTACACTTTGATGAGTAAAAGAGCCATTACGATGTGAGTAAACAACCACCTAACTAATGTCTGATTTTTATTTACTGGTGCTTTGTAGCTACATTGATTTCTAAATGTTGGTACATGCCACACACCAAATAGGGTTTGAGTTATGCTGCCTGAAAAAAAAAACCAAAAAACCATTTTTTTGAAACAGTGGCAGTATTTCATATTGGCACCAAAACATGAAAGGAGTTAATATTTAGCTACACTATGATAGTGTAATATTTCTCTTAAACAACTAAGGGGGGAAAGTCCCAGTTTAAGCTTTCACTTAATCATGTACTTGCCTCTTTTGCACTGCAGTTCATGTGATATATAAAATGTATACTTTCTCACTATATATGGCCAGGAGGGTGGAGAATTTAACCCTGTTGCTTTTGTTTGGTCAGAATGAAGCCATAACTTCTGGTACTGGGCGGTTTATCATTTTTAAATAAATTGATATACCTTGAAATTATTTAGTGATGAATCCCTAGTAGATTGTAATTCATTTTATATCCCTGTTATAATAAGGCCATGTGATTCTGTGACCTGTTCTGATAAAGCAGTGACCTTCTGACATGTTAAGTAATCAAAGGCCTCTTCCTGCAAACCATTATCCATGCAAATGGTTCTTCCTCATGCAAGTAGTCTGATTAAAGTCAATGACTCTATTCATGAGATTAAGGAGTATGCACCTAAAAAAGATTTGAATGCCATTCTCCTCAGAAAATACTCATAGATGTGTGCTGGCACAGGAACATGGGGATGGCCATATCATTTTAGACTAATGGTCCATCTAATCATGTTTCTGACAATAACTTGTTCCAAATGCTTCTCCTAACCTCAGGTAGTTAGTGGTTGTCGTATGCCCTGAGGAATGAGATTTTTATATTTTTATTAAACAAAAATGAAACTGTGAATGTTTTCATTATCCATGTAAAAGATTAATCCCTTTTTGAATCCTTCTAAGCTCTTAGCCTCTCTCCTATCTTGTGGCACTGACTTCCAAAGGTTAGTTATGTTATGTTTATAAGCTGCTTCCTTTTATCAGCTTTAAATATGCTACCTTTTTAATTTAGTTGGCTGTCCCTTTTTCTTGTATTATGAAAGTAGATAAACATGAGCTCCAGATGACTTTCTTTGTGCTTTTCATTTAATTTTAAATATATCTGTGTCATGGTCCTTTTATGAGTCCTCTCTGTAATCTAAGTAGTCCTAATCTTTTCAATGAGCTTTCCACGGTATTGCCCAAGTCTTATTCCTGCATGGCTACAGTTTATTTAGCCAGTGATGTGTATGAGTACTTCAAATAACTCCATCCAATATGCATTTTTAATTATTTTTATTCGTTTTAATGTGTTTTAATAACAAACCATCTAGCTTTGTCAAGTCCCTCCAATGATCCTCAGTCTTCTTTAGTCTTGACTAATTCATTTGAAAATTTTGTCATCTCAACGTCCACTCTTTTTTTATTTATCTATATAAGATTCCAGAAGTCTCACCCTGTCTGTGAGCCTACAATGCCTGTAGAGTCAGTGTGAAGTGATGCAAACAGTGACAAGCGTGGTTGAGAACTCTTTTTATTTAGAATATTACCAAGCTCTATCATCACTGGAATTCTTGGTATGTTACTGTCCAGCTTTTAAGTTCTCAGCCATATTTGCACTTTACAAATTACACAGGCTTTTGTTAGGAAATATACTAAATATTCTATAAATAATAACACCTGTCCCAGTTTAGAACTTTGGGCTGTCCCACTGTTTTTTTTTTCCTCCCTCCATATTGATTCTCACACAGGACAGTACTAACTTGTCAGAGACTTGATCAAAGGCTTTTTGTAAGTCTAAATAAATAAATAACAACTGATTTTCCTTTATCCTTTGCTTGTTGACACACTCAAAGATGTCTAAGCTCTCTTAATTAGTATGTAGTGGTGGGATGATTACCTCATTCCCTTTGAAAAGGCTAGGGCTGCTGTGCGCATTTCCCTCATGCAGGCTTTGGATATGTCTACACTGCAATATTAACCTGAGTTTGAGCCCAGGCTTAAGCCTAATCCCTCTTGCATCTACACTGCAATTGTGCTAACCATGGATTTGGACTCAGGGTCCTAGGACACTGCAGGCCTGGAGGCTCCGAGCTTCAGTTAAGCCACAACTGAGGGTCTAAGCCCTATTGCTTTGCAGTGTAGTCACAACCCCACTTGACTTGTTCCCAGAAATCATCTGGAAGTATCCCACAATTCCATGGGACAACTTCCTTAGTCCTCTCTATCCCAACAATCTGCAATTTACTCTATTAAAAACAGAAGCCAGCCCCTCCACCCTCTTTTTCCAAATGGCAACAGCTCATGTCAGTATTAAACGATTTTCTTCCGATCATTGATCTACAAGCATACTAATCAAAAAGTCTCTGGGGTTTGCAATGGAGGCTGAACGATTCAAGCCTTTTGCAAAGTGAAATGCTTCCTGGTAATATGTTGGTCAAACACTAAAGTTTTCTCACAGTGCACTATAGTCCTAAGGCTAGACTCATAGACTCATAGGTCAGAAGGGACCAATATGATCAT